>CM075807.1:104463666-104609196 GCA_037975025.1 Excoecaria agallocha
TTTACTTCTTTCAAATGTGAATATGTACGCCTTCTAATTCTTTGTTATGATGATGCATGAGAAGAAAGATAAAATAATTAACCTTATAAACTTGTTTATGAATACACTTAACCGAGGTATAAATAAAAGGGGGTCCCAAACCATCTCTTATTTATGCCTTATAAGGTTAGAACTTACTTTTTAATATTTTATTGAGTGATGACTATATGATATCAATCTTGTGGTGCCCAACTGATGTCCTCATAGGTTGATCGCCAATAATGGAATATGAATAGCCCGAGATATTATCTCATAGCTTTTTAAGGCCCGAAACTTGGCAAATTGGATAAAATCCTTATCCGTTACAAAATGACCAACTTTCACGAGTTAAATGAACCTTCTTCCAATCTCAGACCCTAAAAGTGAACCTTTAAAAACCTATCGTACACCTAAAAGGTGTTTGATGCACATCACAATAGGAGATTATTAGTGTTATATCCTATAGCCCATGTAATTGGGATGTATTTCATATACATTATAACATTTAGTTATTTATTAAAAAGCTACATTCATTATTTAGTGTTATGTTATTGCATTTGTTTGATCACTCTCTTAAATTATATAATAAAGTTCCTGAAATATAAATATAATGTATAGAAAATTATGAAGAGTTCATGATATGATATTTCTACTACACACAAATATGTACCTTAAATATATCTAGTCATACTATTAATAAGAAGGGACATTATTAATACGGATATACTAACATATGTTATACTCATTTACTATGTCAAGCAATAGTTCTCATAAGTTACAAGTATTGTGATATTTGAAGTAAAAATGTTTATGCTTATTTGAGAAATAAGTACATTGAAGACTTGATAAAGAGAATCTTAACATCGAAACTCATTCTATATCGGTTAAGAGAGCCTGTACATATCAATAATGCAAGTATCCTAAGACTTAAGGTCTTCATAGTAATCTCAAGTGGGAAGTTATGTGCTTTGATACATGTGTTTTTATTCCTTTTAAGGGGTATACATAGCTCGGTCATTGTATATAGTATGAAATATTTAAAGGTAGTTGAATGACCAATATAGGATTCACCATCCTAAAAAAGAGTGGATAATTTATCTCACTATTATTATACTTTTTATTCAAAAAACTTTGGCCAAATTGGAAATGCAAGGTGGTAGAGATTTACAAGGGCATTTGGAAATAAAGATGAAAGTATGAGAATGAACATATTTAAGTTCATAGAGATTGAAATTAATCCATCCTCTTAACTTAAATGGGATATATATAAGGTGAAAAAAGTAATTCCACGTTAACTATATATGGAATGGTTAAAGTCAAACCACCAACATTTCTATCACTTAAATAGTCATCATACTTAGCGAAAAGCCTTTAATTGTTTGTATATGAATGCATGCAAATATCAATATGAGATTAATATTAATATTAATATAATATTTCAATTTGATTTGAATTATGCAATCATAAATGAATTATGACCTGTAGTTGCATTATATACTCCTAAGTTGTAAAAAAAACCCAAAAGGTCGCACTTAAAAAGGAAGGGCATTAAGGTAAAAACATTTAGTTTACTATGATATAAGACATCATAATATTGATTAGATGTGAAGAGAAAAATGAATTTGGGCTTAAAAGCCCAAATGACTATAGAGAAATTATCTCCAATGCTCCCTATGCATAGAAGATGGAGAAATGGGTTTAAGGCCTCCAAATTACTTTAAATAATATTATAATTCATAAATGTTATTAGGGCCATTATGTTATTAATTAGGCTGAATTAATGTAATTTGGCCCAGGGAGAAAAAGTAACTGTGCAGGACGGCCTTTCTAAGGTTCTTTACGCATATGATTAGAATAGGTCTAAGTGTGTGTGGACTTTGAGCCCATATACTTTAGCTCAAACTAAAGTCCACTAGGCTTTAATTTAAGCCTACTCTAATAAGATTTGTGTATGCATTTAAAAAAAATTATTTAAGAGAGAATTAGGTCAACACAAGTTACACATATTTTTCTCTCCTCCTTTTCATGTTGGGTGAATTCTCCTATATTAGCCTCAAGGACAATTCAAGTTTTGTGTCTTCATCCATTGTTGGTTCTTGATCCCTCCCTTTGGTGTGTACACTTTTAGAGGTATTCTGCCTTAAATACTATGGTTTGTAACAACCTACAGAGTTTAATCAACTATCAAAAACTTTTTAGTTAAAAAGTAATCCTATGAACTTAGCTAGGCTCTTTTTTTTAATGACAAGATCATCCTTTTAGATGTATGAATATTTAAATGCCACCTTTACATATGATGCATGAAGCCATACATGAAATCCAACAAATGCCTCTCAACTGCTACTCTATTTTCTGTACCAATTCTTATATTGATATGTCAATCTTGTTATACTATGTTTTTTTTTTATTAAACTTTAACACTATGAGTTTTATATTGTGTTAATTTTGAAATTTATCTAGTGTTAATATGTCACTAACTTTATATTAATACCTATGATAATGGTACAATGTTAATTTATATAGTGTTAAATATTATATGATTATGATGATGAAATAATTATATATAATTTATTATTTAAAATAAAATTTTACTTTTAAATTTAGGGAAATTAAATATTCTATCTGCACCAAATAAATAAACACATAAAATTTCGATTTAGTGATACACAATCAGCCAAAGATAAAATTATTTTGAGATTTGTTGCACATTTGACATCAGAGACATCACTTGAAAATTTTAAAAAGTTTTGAATTAGATAATTATTATAGCCATATAAATTCTTAAAAGTGCATTCAATGTTTAGATTTTTTTTAATTGTTTATATTTTTATTTATTTTTTTAAATATTGCTCAAACTCTTCAAATTAAGCCAAACATAATTCAAAAGAAGACTATAGAATTTTAAAATTAAATTTTAATTTGAACTTATTGAAATATATTAAGTTTATTTGTTTGTTTTACAAATATTTAGAAAGATGTTTCAATACGTAAGATATACTTTTTAGGTTGATTTTAAAATATTTTTATTGTATGATAATGTATTTTTTTTAATTAAGTTGAGATTTTACTTTATAAGTTGATATATATATATATATATTTTGTTAAGTTGAAGCGTACAATTATTTTAGTTGTTAGTTATATTTGTTGATTGTCTCCAATTTTCAAAACAATTATAATATTTGATTTTAAAAATATCCGGACTTTCAAGACAGTATTAGATATTTACAAATATTAGGATAATACCAAACCGTATATACCCCTACTTTCAAGTATGCCGCTTCTACAATAATTTATTATAATAATGGAACAAATTAATTTTCTTTTTTTTTAAGTAAATTAGTAAAAGTTTAGGGTAATTAATAAGTTTTTCTACTCTAGATAAAAAATAAAGTTGACACGTATTTGTATTTGTGAATAGACTTGGTATAAATTAAAAAAAAATTAAGTTATTTAATACTCATCCCATCCCATTAAATTATCATTTTTTACTTAAATCATCAATATTAAGACAATAGTTGATTTTGCATAATTTTATAAAATGTTATATTAAATAGACTAAGATGTCCTCTCTTAATATAGGCTATTATAGTAAAATGTTTTAAAAAAAATATTAGTTAAGTTTTTATTAAATAGTTCATCGACATTATATAAATGATAAAGTTAAAAACTATATGTTAAATATTATTTTAAATTTTTCAAAGTCACAATGTGATGGGATAGAAAAATAACTAATTATAAGGATTATAATTTATATTCGTGCACGTGTTGTTAGAAACATAATGGCTCACGCATGATAAAGTGTGCGGGAAAATTTTTTTAATAATGTTTTTTAAAAGTAAAAAATTACAAAAATGGGGTATGTCAGAAACAATTTGTGGAATTAGGATGTTTTCAAAACCGTTCTGACACGTAACGGTTTCAGACTATGGGACCAATGGGAGGAAAATATGATTTTTCACTGAAATCGCTAGGCACTGCTACGGTTTCAGACCTAAAACCGCTGCCAGTCATGGCAGTTTCAGTGTTTGACACTGAAATCACTATGACTGGCAGTGGTTTTCAGAGAAATGGGTAGGATCCGTATTTTAAAATATATTATATTTATTAGTTTGAATTTATTTTTTAAATAGGGTGTTGTGATTTAATGGCAAAAATGTGTACATTGTGTTCTATGAGGTCATAACTTCAAATCTTGTTATCATCATTATTTTTTATTTTTAATATTAAATATATATTGAATATTTGAATCATCAAAATTAATTTAATAGTAAGACTCTATTTTATTATCTAATTTACAATTATTTTTTTACATTAATCTTTGTAATTTAATTAATTAAGATTTTATAATTAATTTTTTTAAATAAATAAAGAAATTCAATTTATTAGTTAGCTAATTAACATAAATTCAATTTATTTATATTTAAAATTACTAATTGTTCGGCCTTACTGACAAAGTTGTCTAATGTTATATTCATGGGTCAATTTCACCCACAGTCACTAAACTTATCACTTACCGTGTAAAAAGTAATCGACTTTTTTTTCTCGACTTAAATGCCACTGATAGGGGTGTGTAGAACCAAATTGGAACTGAGAACCGAACCAAACTGAATGGATTTCGATCTATTTGGTTTGATTATTTTGGTGTTCGATTATTTCAGTTTGGTTCAATTCCTGAAATTGAAAAATCGAAGGAACCGAACTGATTGAACTTCTTAAAACTCACCGTTTTGCTCTTTGTGTGTGTATATAAATGTATATATTTAATGGCCATCGTATTTTCAAATTTGCAATCCCTAACAGCCGCCTCTTCTTCCTTTCTCTACCTTTTTCGTTTCTTTTTTGGATCTTGGATTCTTCCTATTAATTCTTTTGATCTGCTATTTGGGGTTGCATTCCCAAGCTGCTTGATCTTTTCCTTCGATTTGTTTATGATGACTTGAGTTGGGTCCGTGGCTCTGCTTTCAGTTGCTGCTGGTTTGTTGCCTTGTGAAGGTTCCTTATTTTCAATTATATCGCTCTTCCTGGGTTTAATTTGGCTTCTGCATTGTTTTTGTTAGCATTTTGTGCAATGGCTTCTTCTCTCACTTTTCGGCGTCTATTGTAGTCTTCTTAGGAGATCTTTTTCTTCAGCCTATTTTGTTGCTTTCCTTGGCTGTTGATTTTTTTCTTTAGGCTTGCTGTTTTATTGGCTGGTTGTGTTTATATCAAATAAACAATGAAGCAATCTTGATACATTTAAGGGAAACCAACATCTCAAAATAACTACATTAATAATGATTTGATATTTATAGCCATCCAATTAAGTTGTTATGGTGAGCCACTGACCAATTAAAAGCCTAATTTATAGTGAGCAACCGACCAATTAAAAGCCCAATTTATTTTGTTGGATATATAAGTAAAAGCCCAATTATAATTTTGAACCGAATCGAACCGATCGAAATTATTTCGATCAATTAGATTTTCGGTTCTATAAATTTTGATTTCGATTTGGTTTTTATATTTTTCAAATTTTGATTTTCGGTTTGATCTAAAACCGAACCGACCATTTGCACACCCCTAGTCACCAAACTAACCATTTTCATAAAAGTTATGTTTACCGATTTTCGGCGAAGGTCCTCGCCGAATTGATGACATGAAATGCCACGTCACATGATTAAATACATGTGGAGGGAATTTATTGACACATCATCTGCTAACGTGTCAAATTTGACACGTCAGCGGCCACATCACCAAAGCCGCCCACATCAGCAAGCATGCCCTAGCCACATTATCCTAAAGGGCCACGTTAGCAAGTATGCACCACCAAAAGGCAAGCAGAGTTGGATCGCAGGTTAGGCTTTATCCCAAGGCTAAGTGAATGTGGATCATTTTTTCTTGTTATTAATTTAGATGTGGGATAATTATAAAGGAAATAACAAGCCTTTAGCTTTTCGATATGGGATTTACCAATACAAACAGAAAATTTTCCTCATCCATTCAGACGAGATTTACCAACATAAACAAAAAAAATGTTCCTCATCCATTCAGACGAGATTCACCAACATAAATAGAAAATGAGGATGGAGAACCCAATTGAATTCATTCTTCTAATAAGTGAAATAACATGCAAAAATTTTAGTGATACAGCAACACAACACAAACTGAGTTGTTCCATTGGTTAAGCTAGGCTTGAAATCCCTAAATCCAAATTTAAAGAAAGTAGTAAAATCCTCTTCCTATCCTACACTCCGCCATTTCTACTGCCATTACCACAGTTCATTTTCCCTCAAACAGAAAACCAAGAATCTAACTTTAATCCATGAAGCCAGCTGCATCACTGGATATTTTTAGAACTCCTAATCAAAGATCAAGGTGGCATCCAGGATCAGGATAATGGATGATAGCCAGCCCTTATCAGCCGCCAGCCATCGAAGCTTCTTCTCTCCATTTTTCAATGAATGATAAGATTAATTTTTTCCCTTTTTGCTGAAGCTCTATTTTTTGGTTGCTAAGGATATTTTTGAGGAAAGGTTTTGCTAAAGCTGTTGGAATTTATCAGTTACATGCATCTCATACATAAGCAGAATTTAAAATTTTTAACAAATGTTACTGATCTTGCCATGAATGTACAATATTCATATTGATGAGAATAAGAAAAATCACCTTTGATTTTTGTTGAACAATATATTTTACTTCGCACCGGGTTGTCACAAACCACAGTGTCCAAAACCAAACACCTCCAATGAGTAATCCACACTAAAGATTGATAGAATGAACCAACAAATTGGTAGAGGACAACTGCTGGCCGAAAAACCCTAGAGCTAGAAAGGGTTTGGGTGGCTAAGGTAGAGAGAATAATAGAAGAAGTCTTTCTTAAGTGTTATATCACTTAACCCTAATTCCTTATTAGTAGGCTTTTTATAGTTAGGTTAAAAATCAAACTTAACAATGAGATTGGGCTCTTAAAAATTGCAGGAGAATTATTAATTGTGCTTCTGGAATTCTTTATAATTATTTGGGCTCAATTAAATCCAATTTAAACCTTTTCATAAAAGACTATGCACAAAACCCACAAACTAGGCCCTTTGTGCAACTAATTGGATTTAATTACCCAAATCGATTCTAAATCCAACCAAATTAAATATGTAGGTTCCAGAACACTTATGTAACATATATAATTTAACTTGGTCCAAGAAATAGGCCATTAAGGCCTTCTGTCTGGGAGTTGGCGTGTGGCCCTCTACAAAAGGGCTTCTGCACTAACTTCATTCCTCTGGCCCCTTTATAATTCCTCCAATGGACCTATTAATTATTATATCAGTCCTATAACACTTATAGTAGTCCTATAAAATTTATAGTCCAATAATAATTAATCATGAAATACATTATTTCAATTAGGTCCAATTTTACAGAACATTTTTCAAAAGTTTCGCGAACAATTTTACTTGATCATAATTAATTAAACTCTTTAATTAATTATTATCTTATTCACTTCTCTACCCTCATAATAATATCAAATATTATTATCCTTGTCATTTTACCATTTTATCCTTTTCTCTATTTGTGTGTGACCTATTGGGTTCCTGTCCATGTTGGCAATATAATATGTAATTGTGAATTATATTCAAAACTCACATGATTTAAATTCCTTTAAATCATTTTATCAATCCCTATTGATATTCTTGATACATCATTATACAAGTCATGATTGGCCTCTAGCTAGGTATCATGACTACCCAAATGTCAGGAAAGTTAAGTGGTTTTACTATACCCTTCCATAGAAACAGTTACCGTGCAATTACTCCTTTCACCACTCTTATCTCAATTAGATTCTGAGTATGGATTTCTATCAACTCATATAAATCTAATTATGTATGTTCTATTAATTTAACCATTGTTTCCAAAATGCCCTTCATGGATCTCTATCCATCTTGGCATATTACTCTGGCCAGAGATTCTCTGAACAAGGCAATTATAGAATCATGCGAGATAACTTCCCTTATTAAATCTGGGATGGTGAATCCTTTGTCAATCACTCAACTATTCTTCAAGTAGGTCATGATATACCCAATCTCCTAACTATGTTCACTCCCAGTTGGAAGTAATTAGTTATGGAGTCAAAGTATACCACTTGCTACTTAAGATAACTTTGGTGATCTCAAGTCTAAGGATACTTGCACAATCACTACGAAGAGATTCCTCATTGACATAGATTTAATATCCATGTGACGATTCTCTATGCAGGTCTCCAATGAACTTGTTCTTCTAACAAGCATCCACATGTTAGCTTTGATTATCTTCCATAATCACAGTTATGAGAACCACTGCTTGAACCATTCAAGAAGCATAACATGTGCTAGTCTGTCCGAATTAACAATATCCTTATCTTGTTAATTCTATGACCAGGGATATTTAGATATTAACACATTTGCATGCAATAGACATCTCATATCATGAACACTTTCATGATTGCCTTTGCACTGTGTTTATAATATCTAGGACTTCATTTATTAATTTAAGATTTACAAACTCATGTATTTAAACATGGCATTAATAAATGAATGATGCCTTTTATTAAGAATATAAATTCATACATATGAAAAACATCCCTATTACATGGGCTCTAGGGCATACTCTCTAACAATCTCCCACTTGTACTAGAGTCACTCACTCATATGTCTCAGACCCATGCAATTTATATGGTGATCGTGCTTCATCTGGGAAAGTGCTTTAGTGAGGGGATCCGCCACATTATTATCTGTAGGGACCCTTTCTATTTTCACATCATTTCTAGCTACGATTTCCCTTATGAGATGGTAGCGTTTGAGAACATGCTTGGATCGTTGATGAGACCGTGGTTCCTTTGCTTGCGCAATGGCTCCATTGTTGTCACAATATAAAGGAATCGGATCAACAATGCTAGGCACCACTCCTAGTTCAGTTATGAACTTTTTGATCCAAACTACTTATTTGGCTGCTTCTGAAGCAGCAATGTACTCAGCTTCCGTCGTGGAATCAGCAGTTGTTTCTTATTTGGAACTTTTCCAACTAACTGCTCCTCCTCCCATTATGAACACATAACCAGACTGCCATTTACAATCATCTTTGTCAGATTGGTAGCTGGCATCTATATACCCATTTACTTCCAAACTGTCCTCTCCATATACCAAGAATATATCCTTAGTCCTTCTCAAGTACTTAAGGATATTCTTGACAGTTGCCCAGTGTTCCTCTCTAAAATTGGATTGGAATCTGCTTATGACACTCAAAGCAAATGCTACATCTGGACGTGTACATAACATAGCATACATGATATAACCAATTACAGATGCATATGGTATTCTATTCATGCTCTCTCTATCCTCTAGTGTCTGGGGACACATAGACTTAGAAAGGTGTTTTCCATGCACCATAGGTATAAACCCTTTCTTCGAGAGATCCATATTGAACCTCTTCAATACTTTATCTATATATGTACTCTGAGAAAGACCTAGCAACCTATTAGATCTATCTCTATAGATCCTTATTCCCAGAATATAGGATGCTTTTCCAAGGTCTTTCATGGAGAATTGCTTGGATAACCTTATTTTAACAGATTGGAGAAGAGAAATATCATTTCCCATGATCAATATGTCATCCACATATAGAACTAGGAAAACAATTGCACTCCCACTGACCCTTTTATACACACAAGGTTCTTCTTCATTCTGTGAGAAACCAAACTCTTTTATTGTCTCATTAAATCGTATGTTCCAGCTCCTAGAGGCTTGCTTCAATCCATAAATGGATCTTTGAAGCTTGCATACCTTTTCGCCATTTCCTGATGTGAACCCTTCTGGTTGTGTCATATACATATCCTCAATAAGATTTCCATTATGGAAAGCTGTCTTCACATCCATTTGCCAAATCTCATAATCATAATGAGCTGTAATGGCTAAAAGTATTCTTATAGACTTAAGCATCGCTACAATAGAAAAAGTTTCGTCATAGTCAATACCTTCTTTTTGACGATAACCTTTTGCTACTAAGCGAGCTTTATAGGTAACTATATTACCTTCTATGTTGGTCTTCTTTTTGAAGACCCATTTGCACCCTATAGGTTTTATCCCTTCAGGTGGTTGAGTTAAAGTCCATACTTTATTCTCATACATGGAGTCCATTTCAGACTACATAGCCTTAAGCCATAAATCACGTTCTGAACTGTTCAAAACTTCTTGATAGCTTATAGGCTCATTGTCCTCTACTATAGTTATGCCTCTATCCGAATTAATGTGAAATCCATATCTCACAGGGATATAACGCATCCTAGTAGATCTTCTAGGATTTTGTGTATAATCAGGTTCAACTGCAATCTCATCATTATGAAATTCAATTTCGGGTTCAATCGGTTGATCATCTTCTATTTGTGGGTCTTGAACTTCACCAAGTTCAATTTTACTCCCACTGTCCTATCGTAGTAGAAATTCTCTTTCCAAGAAGACAGCATGCCTTGAAACAAACACCTTTTGTTCTAAGGGATGATAGAAATAATATCCAAATGTTTCTTTTGGATATCCCATAAATAAACATTTTTCAGACTTAAAATCCAGTTTGTCTGACATTGTGCTCTTCACATAAGCAGGACAACCCCATACTTTCATATGAGAAAGCGTGGATTTCTTGTTATTCCACATCTCATATGGAGTAACATCAACTGATTTACTAGGAACTTTGTTTAACACATAAACAGCAGTTTCTAGTGCATATCCCCAAAAGGACTTAGGCAAGTCCGCTCGGCTCATCATTGATCGAACCATATCTAATAGTATTCGATTTCTCCTTTCAGATACACCATTGTGTTGTGGTGTATATGGTGGAGTCCATTGAGATAAAATCCCATTATCTCTAAGATAATCCTGAAACTCTTGGCTTAAGTATTCTCCACCTCGATCTGATCTAAGTGTTTTAATACTTTTGCCAAGTTGTTTCTCTACTTCATTTCTGAATTCTTTGAACTTTTCAAATGCTTCTGATTTATATTTCATTAGATAAATGTATCCAAACTTGGAATAATCATCTATGAAAGTAATGAAGTAGGAGTAACCTCCTCTGGCATGTGTAGTCATTGGACCACATACATCTAAATGTATTAAGTCCAAAACCATTTTAGCTCATTCTCCTTTACCAATAAAGGGAGCTTTTGTCATTTTTCCCAATAAACAAGATTTGCATGTATCAAATGATTCATAATCAAATGATCCCAAATCACCTGACTTGTGCAATTTGGTCATGCGTTTCTCATTTATATGGCCTAAACGACAATGCCATAAGTATAAGGTATTTAGATTATCATGTTTTATTCTCTTGGTATCCACATTATGTACTTCTTTAATTAAATTAAGAACAAATATACCATTCTCAATGATAGCTTTTGCATAAAACATATTGTTCTTAAAAATGTAACAACATTTGTCCTTTAAAGAAATATCATAATCGTTCATCAAACAACTGAAAGAAATAATACTTTTGGACAAAGCTGGAAAATAATAACAATTATTTAATTCCAGCACTAATCCACTAGGAAGAGGCAAATAGTAAGTCCCCACAACTGTTGTAGAGATGTTCTGTCCAGTAGCTAACTACAAACATATCTCTGCCTTTCCAACTCTTCTAAAGCTTCTAAGCCCCTGTAGATCATTACATAAGTGAGATCAACATTCGGTATCTAATACCCAAGATTGTTTTGAAGCAATAGAATAAGTATTAATTTCAATCATATGAATACCTGAAGTAGAAGCATCAGCTTGCTTCTTCTCCTTGAGAGAATCTAAATAGGCCTTGCAGTTACGCTTCCAATGACCATCTTTTCCACAATGGAAGCAAGTTCCTTTGGGATTCTCTTTCTTGGCAACCTTCTTCTTGGAGATCCCACCACTCTTTGGCTGCGCCTTGGTTATCTTCTTCTTCTTCTGCTTCTTGCCTTTAGCAAAAGTGACAACCATGACACTTTTTGGATCCTTCTTAAATGATCCATCAGCTGTCTTAAGCATATTGATTAACTCAGGAATGGATACTTGGATCTTGTTCATGTTGAAGTTAAGCACGAAAGGTGCATAACTTGGAGCCAACGAGTACAAGATTAAATCTATGTATAGATCATTATCCATAACATAGCCAAGTCTACTCAAATGCTCAATATACCCATACATCTTTAATGCATGAGTAGCAGCTGAAGTGCCTTCCACCATTTTGCAGCTAAATAGAGCTCGAGCAATCTCATATTGCTCAGTTCTAGCCTAAGAAGACTAAAGCTCCTCTAGATGCAAAACGATGGTTCTAGCATCCATCATCTCATGTTGCTTCTGAAGCTCCGAGGACATAGCACCCAGCATCGGAAATGCTGCTGCTTCACTATCCTATATGTATTTTTGATAAATGCCTTTGATCTCATCAATGGCATCATCTGATGGAAGTGGTGGTGGATCTTTATCCAAGACATAATGGATCTTTTCAGCTCTGACAACAATTCACACTTGCCTGATCCAGTCAGAATAGTTGCTGCCAACCAGTTTATTATCCAAGATCGATCGTATATTAATGTTTGATGTGCTCATAATGAGGACCTAGATGTGAAAAAGAAAATATATAAGAGTATGTTCATATATATGTATGCATTAATAAGGTCTTTAATTAATCCATTTACTCTCACTATTTTATTGCGAATTAATAGCCCTCACTATATATTCCGAGAAAACCCGATGGTTTTCTTAGTGGGCCAATATCCAACCCTTGATATGTAATTTGACTTTGACTATGGTCAACAAGCCAAACTCCATACCCTTGAAAGGTAGGTATCTATATACC
Organism: Excoecaria agallocha; assembly: GCA_037975025.1. Lineage (NCBI taxonomy): Eukaryota > Viridiplantae > Streptophyta > Magnoliopsida > Malpighiales > Euphorbiaceae > Excoecaria > Excoecaria agallocha. The sequence goes on from CM075807.1 coordinate 104,476,507, forward strand.
AATTGTGTCTCTACGCAACTATTGGATCATTAGGTTATCAACTCTTGATGCATGCATATCGTATATGCATTCCCTAATCTTGCCTCTAGAACCATTAGCCTTGACTGTGGTCAACAAGCTAATGGGCTAGCTAAGATGACCCATTTAATTAGATTTGAACATATTTGATATAATGTGAGCTTGACTGTGGTCAACAACCCACACTATAAAGAACTCTAGTTCTCCTTAAATTAATAGAAGGCTTATATACCTTAGTATTTGTTTTGAGGGTTTTAGTTAATTAAGTCTCATCATACATGGTTGGCATACATTGGTATGCATCCTATATCTATCACATAAATATAAGCATACAAATATGGTATAGTTATGGACTTCACTACATTGATTTTCCTGAGCCAAGAGGGAAATCAAAAGGTCACACCTAGGTAGTATGCATGATTCAAACAAGAAAAATAATTACATTATCTTCAAGCTTGTTGGATCTCCATCCGGCCCATCTTGCTCCTTGATAGTGGTCTCCATCTCTATTTCTAATTATAATCTAAGTAATCTAATTACATATTACAACTTGAAAAGAAATACAAACCAAAAACAAGTGGTCGGGACATGAAAGTCCTCATTGGGCCAAAACATACATAATGCTCAATCACATTGGGCCTTGTCCATAACTATCCATCATGCCAATCATACACCCTTATATGCATTTCTAATGCATAAAGAAATGGATTACTAACTTTGTTTCAACTTTTGAAACAAGCTTTTGAGTTATTTAATAATGTGATCAAATTAGGAAACTTTTTTCCATTTTGGAAACTTTCATTTTAGGAAACCTTTTTGCATGCATGTGTTCTTGCCTTAATAATCAATCTAATTGATTATTAATTAATTATTAATTGATTATTTAATTAATTAATCATATTAAATAATTAAAAGAATCAATTTTGGGCTTAGGATTAAGGGTAGGCCGAAACCCACCAAATGAAACCCTAATTGTGTTCACACACAAACTATTTTTGTGTCTATTGGACCATTTTGGCCTTTTGGAATGAGGCAAGCCCACTACAGCCCTTAAAACCCATTAATAAACTTATTTATTGTTTATAACATTTAATTTAAATCAGCTCCTTGGGCCCACCAAGTCATTCACTAATTTAAACCAAGTCCGTAAACATAATTAAGCCCATTAATTGGTTTTAATGAATTAAAATTAATCAAATTAATTTAAGGCCCATTTTAATTAATCCAATTAATTAAAACACTTTAATATATCAGATACATCGGATTTATAAGATTAAAAATCATTCTAAACAAGAACACACCAAGAACATATCAAGAACACACGAAGAACACCAATTTATTGAACTTTTCGACTAAACTAGTTTTCATGCAAAACATGTTCGATTTTAATTTCATTTGATCCTATGGCTTAATATCACATATTAAACACATAAAATATCATCTAAATGATCTTATAATGGATCTATAAAAAATTAATTTAGAATAGCCCCTAACTCTAAAAGCTCTACACGTAAAAACACAGAATTCATTTCTCAAAAAAATTATTTTTGTTTCCGCTTTATTTATTTGATCACACATATATCCAGAAATCAATATTTCTCATTCATGAACAATTAAATCTGATATTTTAAAGTTCATGAAATAAATAACTCATAAAAAGTAAAACTTATTCCGCAGAAAAATATAGAATTGTATATTTATGGCAAAACCGAGGCTCTGATACCATGTTGGAATTTATCGATTACATACATCTCATACATAAGTGGAATTTAAAATTTTTAACCAATGTTACTGATATTTCCATGAATGTACAATATTCATATTGATGAGAATAAGAAAAATCACCTTTGATTTTTGTAGAACAGTTGATTTTACTTCGCACCGGGTTGTCGCAAACCATAGTGTCCAAAATCGAACACCTCCAATGAGTAATCCACACTAGAGATTGATAGAATGAACCAACAAATTGGTAGAGGAAAAGTGCTGGCCGAAAAACCCTAGAGCTATCAAGGGTTTGGGTGGCTAAGGTAGAGAGAATAATAGAAGAAGTCTTTCTTAAGTGTTATATCACTTAACCCTAATTCCTCAATAGTTGGCTTTTTATAGTTAGGTTAAAAATCAAACTTCAAAATGAGATTGGGCTCTTTAAAATTGCTGGAGAATTTATAATTGGGCTTCTGGAATTCTTTATAATTATTTGGGTTCAATTAAATCCAATTTAAACCTTTTCATAAAAGCCTATGCACAAAACCCACAAACTAGGCCCTTTGTGCAACTAATTGGATTTAATCACCCAAATGGATTCCAAATCCAACTAAATTAAATATGTAGGTTCAACAACACTTATGTAATATATATAATTTAACTTGGTCCAAGAAATAGGCCATTAAGGCCTTCTGTCTGGGAGTTGGCATGTGGCCCTCTACAGAAGGGCTTCTGCACCAACTTCATTCCTCTGGCCCCTTTATAATTCCTTTAATGGACCTATTAATTATTATATCAGTCCTATAACACTTATATTAGTCCTATAAAATTTATAGTCCAATAATAATTAATCATGAAATACATTATTTCAATTAGGTCCAATTTTACAGAACATTTCTTAAAAGTTTCGCAAACAATTTTACTTGATCATAATTAATTAAACTCTTTAATTAATTATTATCTTATTCACTTCTCTACCCTCATAATAATATCAAATATTATTATCCTTGTTATTTTACCACTTTATCCTTTTCTCTATATGTGTGTGACCTATTGGGTTCCTGTCCATGTTGGCAATATAATATATAATTGTGAATTCTATTCAAAACTCACATGATTTAAACTCCTTTAAATCATTTTATCAATCCCTATTGATATTCTTGATACATTATTATACAAGTCATGATTGGCCTCTAGCTAGGCATCATGACTACCCAAATGTCAGGAAAGTCAAGTGGTTTGACTATACCCTTTCATAGAAACAGTTACCGTGCAATTACTCCTTTCACCACTCTTATCTCAATTAGATTCTAAGTATGGATTTCTGTCAACTCATATAAATCTAATTATGTATGTTCTATTTATTTAACCATTATTCCCAAAATGCCCTTCATGGATCTCTATCCATCTTGGCATATTACTCTGGCCAGAGATTCTCTGAACAAGGCAATTATAGAATCATGCGAGATAACTTCCCTTATTAAATCTGGGATGGTAAATCCTTTGTCAATCACTCAACTATTCTTCAAGTAGGTCATGATATACCCAATCTCCTAACTATGTTCACTCCCAGTTGGAAGTAATTAGTTATGGAGTCAAAGTATACCACTTGCTACTTAAGATAACTTTGGTGATCTCAAGTCTAAGGATACTTGTACAACCGCTATGAAGAGATTCCTCACAGACATAGATTTAATATCCATGTGAGGATTCTCTATGCAGGTCTCCAATGAACTTGTTCTTCTAACAAGCATCCACATGTTAGCTTTGATTATCTTCCATAATCACAGTTATGAGAACCACTGCTTGAACCATTCAAGAAGCATAACATGTGCTAGTCTGTCTGAATTAACAATATCCTTATCTTGTTAATTTTATGACCAGGGATATTTAGATATTAACATATTTGCATGCAATAGACATCTCATATCATGAACACTTTCATGATTGCCTTTGCACTGTGTTTATAATATCTAGGACCTCATTTATTAATTTAAGATTTACAAACTCATGTATTTAAACATGGCATTAATAAATGAATGATGCCTTTTATTAAGAATATAAATTCATACATATGAAAAACATCCCTATTACATGGGTTCTAGGGCATACTCTCTAACAAAAGCTCTATTTTTTTGTTACTGAATTATAGGGGTTTTAGCCTCTCTTCAATTCATGAGCCGAAACTACCGAAGAAAAAGAACAGCGAATTGGGGATGTAAATTTAGAGAGGTTAACATTAGAACAATTTACTATGACTTAGAGAATATATGATAAAGAAATTGTTAAAGAGAAAACCATTTCTTCAATTTTATGAGCTCGTGCAGACTAATTAAGCATGAAGTAGAAAGGGAAAATACGAAATTGAGAAGAAGTGAAGTTGGTAGTGATGTATTAATGTCCGTTAATAAGAAAACAAATAAAACAATGCATATTAAGTTTGGGAGTGAAGGAGCATGGAAGATTATGATTTGCAATTGCATGTTTGATTGATTTATTGGCTCTACTAGATGCTATTTTTTTCTCTTTTCTCTTGATCTGTTGGTTGTATTGGATTATTAATGGTAAGCTGCTTTTGGAAGGGATGTCTGCTTTTGGAGCATCCATGTTGAGCCTACTATCTTAACTGAAGTGGTCGTTTTCACTTGCCCAGGAGAAATTTGTGTCTAAAATGCTCCCATGTCCCCTGTCTTGGCAATTTGCAACTTGTCGGACTGTCATGATCTTTTTCCTTAATGGTTTTTTGGTGTTTGGTCACCTTGCCTGATGTATGAGGAGCAGTGTTATTTTTGTTCATGGTGTGGAGAAAATCTTGGTGAGCAGAGAAGGGAAATGGGGAGTGAGAAGACAATCAAGAAGGAAATGGTTTCTACCATTTGCATGGGATAGATATCCCACATCGAAAAGTGAAGAGGGGGGTATGGGTTTATAAGCCTGAAGGCTACTCATTCAGGCAAGATGGGTACTTAGGAAGGTAGTAAAGGCCCACTAACAACTAATGCAGGCCTGATTTCAACTGGTTCATGAGCTTCACTTGTGGCCTAATTCCCCGGCTCATGAGCTCCACCTGTGGCCCAGTTCCCTTTCCTTTTGGTTGCGAATGCTTATGTGGCTTGCTGATGTGGACTGATTTGACATGTCAGCTGCTGACATGGCAAAAAATATAGGTCCACGTATGTAAGTATCTGACCTGGCATGCCAGGTCAATATTTCAGTGAACGTCATTGTCGAAAACCGGTCAAAATAACTTTTTATGTAAAAAAATGGTAAGTTCGGTGACATTTAAGTCTAGAAAAAAAAAATCGGTTACTTTTGCCTAATAAGTGGTAAATTCAGTGACCATGAATGAAATTGACCCTTATATTCATCCATATCAACTTCAAAAATGGTCCATCTTTTTATTTATTTACAAAACTCCATGTTAAAATTCAACCTTTTTTAATTTTAGATATTTTTTATATATTAAAAAAACAAAATAGAGATACTTAAATAATAATTGCTGAATCGAATATTATAAAAATAGAATAATTACCCATCAATGAACATGGCTAATTACACTAATACTAAGTGGGAAATTGTTAGTCACTTTTTGTTGTTGGGCAACCGCATTTATTTATTTATTCATCATATTATTTGTACTTTTTGGAAAAAAAAAAGATATAATGACTCCAGCCCAACACAAAGCAAGGCTGGTATAATGATCCTTAGGAGATTACAGACTGTTACTTTTTTATTTTTTATTTTCTTATTTTTATAAAAAATGCATTAGGATCACTGCTAGCCAAATTTCAGTCATTAAAAACAAAAGGATAATTATTGGATTTTCTTAAAAAAAAAATTCTAATAGTTAAATAAATAAGGATAAAGGGCAATTTTTGAGTGTTTCAAACTTAAAGAGTATACTTGATATAATTTCGTATTATACTATATTGAATAAATCGGACTAATAATACTAAAAAACTGCTAAAAACAATCTATCATTAATAGAATAATATTTATTAGTTTCATTTTGGCTCTTAAATATTAGCAATACAAGTATTTTTAAAATTGTACATATTTAAATTTTTATGAATTGAATATTTCTTATTACAATTCAGAAGCTATTAGTTTATTCTACAAATTTAATGACACGGATCTTCTTTTGAACTAATTGAGGTATTAAACCAAAATCGAAATGGAGTTTCATTCTTATAGTTCTTAGGAACTTAAATTGAATATCTATTAGATTAGAGAAATCTATTGAACGATTAAAAGGAAATAAATAATAATAAAAAATAAGTTATATAAGTAAATTTTAAATATTATGCAATAACATAATTAATATTAGATGCTTCTTAATTTAGCTTGATGATTATCCAAGCTACATCTGAAGCACAGGAGGTTTCAAATTATTGGGTTGAACCAAGCTTGGATTTAGAGCAACTCTAACATGAAGCCGGAGCTCAATCAGCCCACATTCGATATATCAATTTATTTATTAGTCAGCTTTGTTAGTAATTTTAAATATAAATAAATTTAATTTTTGTTAATTAGCTGACTAATAAATTAAATTTTTTATTTATTTAAAAAAATAATTATAAAATCTTAATTAATTAAATTACAAAGATTAGTGTAAAAAATTAATTGTAAATTAGATAATAGAATAGAACCTTACTATTAAATCAATTTTGATGATTCAAATATTCAATATTTATTTAATATTAAAAATAAAAAATAATGATGATAACAAGATTTGAATTTATGACCTCATAAAACACAATGTACACATTTTTGCCATTAAATCACAACACTCTATTTGAAAAATAAATTCAAACTAATAAATATAATATATTTTAAAATGCATTCATCCATTCTTCTGAAACCGTTGTTTGTCATAGCAGTTTCAGTGTCTGACACACTGACACTGAAACCGCTATAACTGACAGTGGTTTCAAGTCTGAAATCGCTGCAGTTTCTAATGGTTTCAGTAAAAAATCATATTTTCTTCACGTTGGTCTTACAATCTGAAATTGCTACGTGTCAAAACGGTTTTGAAAATATCCTAATTCCGTAAATTGTTTTTGACACATCCCATTTTTGTAATTTTTTTTTAAAAATACATTATTAAAAAAATTTTTCCGTATAAATGATCCATCATTGTGGGATTTTAATGGTCATTTGCTTTAAGTGTACTCAATCTGTTAATAATAAATTCAGTATTCGAAATTAATCCACAATTCCAAGCTCTAGAGATTATCGGCAATATTATTTGGTATTACAATTTTTTTTTATTATTTTTTAGGTTAATTTTATTCATAATCATTAAATTTATATTATCACATAAATTTTTTTCATACAAAGTATTTTAACTTCTAAAATATTATAATTAAAATTATTTTTTAAAAGAATTATTGTATTTTTTAGAAGAATCATGAATTTAGAATTTAAATACTGATATAATTTATTTACACGTATCTTGTCATGTAGCTTTTATTGTAATAATCTTCTTCAAGTAATATACTTTTTATTTGACTGAATATATAGTTGTCTGCAAGTATTAATGAAATTAACTTTATTTTCCGGAACTTAAAGCTTTCAAGGTTATGGGACAACCACTTCTCAGTCTTGGAATGTGCGATTTCTTTTCCAGGCTGGGATCCAAATCTTGAACTGTCCACCTGTATTTGCAATGGTAAAATTTAATAATATTAAGTAATTAATTTTAATATATCTTTCTTTCTTTCTTTCTTTTTAGTTGTTTAGATATTTAATAGAACATCCGCAAAATTGAGGGGCCGCAAAAAAGAAAAAAAAAAAAAAGTAGAAGTTGAAGAATGAACCTGTATCCAGCAGTCAGTCTGTGTAGAAACACCAACATTGTTACTTTAGCCATATTCATTCCAAGACAAGTCCTGGGCCCTGACCCAAATGGTATAAAACTGTATGGTTTTTGCATTTCCTGGAAACATGAAAATATCGGTAATTAATAACTAATTTCATCTCATTCTTCTAAAAAGAAACGAAAAATGAAGTGTGAAGGAAGTGATTACATCAAATCTTGAAGGGTTGAATTGCAAAGGATTCTTGTTCAAATCTGGGTCATAATGTATACAAGTTGCATCAATATTTACATTCCATCCTTTCTTTATTTTAAAACCTGAGAAAAATAGATAAAATAGAATTTAGATTTTTTTACCTATTTTTTTGATATTTTAGTTTTAATCTCTTATATATATATACCACTTTGATAGTTAAAAAAAAAAATTAATGGAAAAATTTATTTTCTTGGAAATTCAAGCAATTGGATGAAACTTGCCATCAATTATGCAATCATTTAGTGCGACTCGAGGAAACCATAATAGGACATTTGACATTCTCAATGTTTCTTTCACAACCTGCACAATTCACAATATATATATATAGATAGATAGATGTTGTTGTCATGGAAAACAAAAGGAAATAAAAAGAAAAAGGTTTGGTTAATTAGAGTTGGATGCAATCTAACCTTTAAGCCATAGGACATCTTGTTAAGATCTTCAAGGGAAAGTAAGGTTCCACATGGTTTGTTTTTTACTATGGACAATTGTTCCTCCTGTAAAAAGTATGTGAAAAATAAAAATGAATAATGTCAATTTTTTTTTTTAAAAAAGAAATAATTATGTGAAGAAATTTTTCTTCCAAAAAAAAAAACTAACCCTAAGTCGATGTTGAGCTTCTGTATTTTCATCCAAGAATTTAACACTCCACATCATAGCAGCTGCAGTGGTGGTCTGGCCTGCAATTATCAATGTTAAGAGATTATCCATAATTTCTTGATCATCTAACTTTTCATTCCATGGAAATGAATCTCTTTTTAACATTTTTTCAAGAAAGTCTTCCTGATTCTCTGTTCCTCTTCTTCTTTCAGCTATCATCTTTTTTAATGTTTCCATGAGCCTCTCGCGTGCCTGTTTTAAATATATTCTTATTAGTCTAATCAGGTAATATAATATATTCAAAATAAAAATCCATTTTTCAGTAGTCTTTGACTCAATAACTTAAACAAAGAAAATAGCACTTGGAGGAATTCATGTTTTGGTTAAAATATCGCAATCAAAACTTCTTTGATTTTCAGCTGGAATTGAAAATAAATAAAATTTAATTCAACTTCTTGTATTAGTTAATTCCTTTTGATAATAAATATGATCCCATCCATGCTCATCTCTACTTATCTGTTGGATCAATATCATTATTTATAAAATTAAGAAATAATACGTAAAAATACATTTGTATTTGGTAAAAATGATAAGTTGTCAAAGTTACGCATTCGTACCTAATTTTCGCATGTTTTTATAATATGATGTTATCAAAATTTGATACTTTTCACTTGTTTTGTGATTTTGACCATTGTTAGAGTTAAATTTGTAAGAAATGAACAATTTGTGGCTGATTAGAGAAGATTTGCAAAAATCATAAAGATTTGGAGAAATTTGGAAGCACAAGCTGAAATCTGGGCAGATCTTGATATTAGCTTTGCCCAAGGCTAAGAGGCAAGGGTAAGCCTTGGTGTTGCCCAAGGCTAAGAAAATGCCGACTATGGCAGAATATTTCAACAGACATATTTTGTGTGCGAGTTACCCTAACCGCTAAGTGAGCTCCAGCCGACTTTTGAGAAATAGTAGGCTATATTTTAGGGATTTGGAAGCAGTAATTTTAGGAAGTTTAGATTTTATTTAATATTTTATTTTATTTTTCTTATTTGTGTAGGATTAAACTAACTTTATTTGAGGAGTTTTATCAGGAATAAAAAAGGAGAGATTAGATCTTCTTCTTCCTCATTCTTATGCTCTGTTTTAGTTCTATAATGGTCATGAGTGGCTAAACATTTATTTTGGTTAAAGGTTAATTCAAAAGCAGGATTCAACCAATTTCAGTGAAAATGTTTGTACTTTAATTTCTTTTTTAATTTTACTTGAAGTTCATATTATTTATTGTGGTTTAAAGAAAACATATTTTAATTGTTATTTGTTTTATATTCAATGAGATGCCATTGTTCATTTAATTAAATAACATATATCTAATTAAAGATATCGAATCCGTAATTATTTGGTAGATTCGATAACAAGTGGCAATTAGTATAACATCACTCAAAAAGGCTGTTATATTAAGTAAATATATGATTTGGTCTAAATCAATTTCGCGTGTAAGTTTGTCAGCTTAGCTTGGGTCTTTCTAAATTATAATGCTATTAATAAATTAAATTCTTTCGCATGTTAAAGGCTTGTTTATTGGTTAGAGATTAATTACATTTTTACTTGATTCGCCTATTTATATGGATAGATTGGTCCAAAGAGCGAAGCCGACGACTATAACCGATCCATTGCATTATTTTAGAATTATCTTATCTATGATAAGTAAATTGAATCATGCACCGTGAACACCTTTAATTGAAATTTTTCATCCATTTGACTTTGTCTTTATTTATTTTCTGTATTTTTATTTTATTGTTTTAATTTTTTTCATTTAATTCTATTTTTAATTCTTAGTTTACAAAACCCCCATCATTTATTTTTAATTTGTTAATTTTTTAGTTATTTAAAGAATTAAAACTCAACCAATTCCTGTGGATTCGACTCTGCTCATCATTAATTATAAATTAGTTTTAAATAAAAAATTTATTCTTGTTGGTTTCAACATCCATTAAATTTTGGCACCATTGCTAGAGATTGTTGTCTGTTAGTTTTAATTTTTTTTTAAAATGGCTGGATATTTATGTTCTCTTGACTCAAAAAGTTAACATTTGACATCCTTGGTTCAGAATTTGGCTGCAAGAAATAGGCAACAGTATAGAGCTTATCACCAAGGGATTTTTTATGAACATGAAAGATATTTAGATCCGCTACATTGGAGTTATGATCCATATGCGAATAATGACAATTTATGGTGGATGGGTTAGTCAAAGTTATTTTGGGGGATGGCCATAAACTTTCCATAATTTTCAGTCTATACAGCCCATTATATCACAACAAAATTGTTCAAATTCAGGTATGTCTTTTGAAGAAATTTTGAATTCAATTGCAACTAATATGCAACAATTTCAATAGAAAATAGAGAATAATACAAAAGTCAGGATTCAAAAATTGAAGAAACAAATTATTAAAGTGGCAACTTTGATAAGTAGATTAGAGGCTTAAAGAAGATTGTATTCAGAATCGATTATTAACCCAATGCAAAATGTGAGTGCAATCACCTTAAAGGGTGAAAAAGAGCTGGAACAACCTCTGCCAAATAAATTAACGTGATAAAAAGGTAAACAAACAGCTAATAAAGAGGTGAAAATTATGCAAAAAGGACAACACAAGGACAAAGTTCTAGAACATGCCCCAACCATATCATCCAGTTCTATTTTCTTGAGAGATTAGCCAAGTCCAAGAAGAAAATTAAAGAGAATGATATTCTTAAAATTTTTCACAAGGTTGAGGTAAATATTCCTTTACTTTATGCAATTAAATGAGTATCTCAATATGGTAAATTTCATAAAGAATTATGCACTTATAAGACAAAGCTAATTAGTAATGAAAGGGTGAGTGTAGGAGAAAATATCTTTGCTGTGATTAGGAAACTACCTCCAAAATGTAAGGATCAAAGTATGTTTGATATCCCTTGTGTTATAGGCAATGTTATGATAAAAAAGAGCTATGTGTGATTTAAGAGCTTCAATAAATATTATGCCATTGTCTATTTGTTCATCTTTGCATATTGGTCCATTAAAAGGATAAATGTAATACTTCAACTTGCTAATAAGTCTACTATTTATCCTGAAGGGGTATTGAAGAATATTTTAATACAAGTTGATGGGTTAGTTTTTCCTGCTGATTTTTATGTGTTTGACATGGAGGATGATAAATCCTCCAATTATTCAAATATTTTGTTAGGAAGGCCATTTCTCAATATTAGTGGTTATGCCTTAGGCCATATATTTGGTTCCTGATGTAATATCAAATTTCATTTTATAAGATTGGGTTTTTTTCATGTTATTATATTCTTTAGCATGTTACAATATAATGATATTTGTAAATAACAATTTAATGTTATTTTGACTATCCCTAGTTATTTATCATTAAAGCAATAATGATAAATAAAAACTAGTACGAGTTTGATTGATAATCATGGGATGATTATATATAGTGATATAAATCAAATTTGTAGGTACTCGTTGGAGAAGAGAGTACTGGATAAACCCGCTATGAGATACTATATGGGTTAATATCATTAGTGATCTCATAATAGTTATGTTATCGATCCTTAGACCTAAGATTATCATAGTATCCTACATAAAGAACATTATGTTTTGACATAATTAAATATTATCTTTAATTGGATAATAATAAAGGTTATGATTGGAAATGATGAGAATCATGTAAAGGATAGTGAATAATCAAAATGGAATTTATCCCTCTCTTATGAGAGAGATATCTATTGGGCCCCTCAATAAGTAGGACTAAAAAATGCATGGCCGTGCTTAAATGAATTGATGGAGCGATCAATGTCACTTGATATTATCATTCTACTTAGTGATGGAGAAATTATATATTTGAACAAAATAAGTTTGACATGGACTATGACATATATTCAAACAAGATATCATGTGACAAAGGGATTATAACATGTTCTATTAGGTTAAAATTGAAGTATCGATATTCATATTATTCGGGTAGTTGTAATGTCTAGTTAGAAGCCGCTTATGACTTGTGGACTCATGATAGGATTGGGACCCACGACCAATATAATATGAACCTATTGGGTCGTAAAGATAAAATATGATGAATGGACTAAAAGTTAATTCGGGCATTTCAAATTTTATTTTATGATAAATTAAAATTCAAAATAAATAAATAAATATTAATTAAGATTAATATTATAATTCTTATTTTAAATAAGAAATAAAGTATTTCTTATTTTAATAAGAAATATAGGCCCGAAATTCTCTCTCTCTCTTAATTAGAGTTAGGTCACCTATATATATATATATATATGGTTTAAAAACCAGGTATATGCGGATTAGAACTGGATATCCTCACATTCACTACATTTTATGGGAGTAAATCAAGCTTGAATAAGTTATATATATATATATATATATATATATATATATATATATATATATATATATATATATATATATATATATATATATATATATATATATATATATATATATAAAGAAAAAAATTACTGGTTTCTTCTTTCCTTTATCCATTCAATTATGTGTGATTAAAGTGTCTAATTTGGTTTAATAAGTGATCTTTATGCATTGATTTAATCTTGAATTGAGACATTAAATTCTTACATTCTTAATGTTATAAAACCTTGGAGCTTCTGGTTTGAAAAAAAAATATTGAGGAATCCATATTTTGATATGAATTTGTGGAAGTGGTTATGAATTCTTGTTCCATTTTGCCTTAAATTTTTGTCTTGTCAAAGTCTATGGGATAGGAGTCTATTTTTCGAGGATTAAACTTTTGACATGATTGATTATGTGGTTTGATTCATGCTTAAGGATAAGAATGGGATAAGTGTGGGGGAATTTGATAAGTGATCAAAGTTACGCATTTATACTTGATTTTTGCATATTTTTATTATATGTTTTTTAGCAAATTTTGGTATTCTTCACTTGTTTGTGATTTTGACCAATGCAGGAGTTAAATTTGTAAAAGAGGAGCAATTTGTGGCCGATTTGCAAAAACCATGAAGATTTGGAAGAAAAGCTAAAATTTGGGTAGATTTGGACATTAGCCTTGCCCGAGGCTAAGAGATGAGGGTAAGCCATGGCCTTGGCCTTGCCCAAGGCTAAGGAAATGTTGATTAGGGAAGAACATTTCAATAGAACTATTTTATGTGCAATTTGTCCTAGCCGCCAAAGGAGTTCCAACCGACTTTTGAGGAATATTAGGCTATATTTTAGGGATTTGAATGCACATTTTTAGGAAGTTTAGATTTTATTAAATATTTCATTTTATTTTTTATTTGGGTAGGATTAAACTACCTTTATTTGAGGAGTTTTATTAGGAATAAAAGGGGAGAGATAAGATCTTCTTTTTCCTCCTCATTCTCATACTCTATTTTAGTTTTATAATGGCTATGAGTGGCTAAACATTTATTTTGGTTAAAGATTAATCCAAGGGTAGGATTCAACCAATTGCTATAAGATTGTTTGTAATTTAATTTCTTATTTAATTTTATGTGATGTTCATGTTATTTACTATAGTTTAGAGAAATTATATCTCAATTGTTATTTGTTTTATGTTCAATGAGGCTTGTTCATTTAATTAAATAATATATAGCTGATTGAAAATATCGAATCCTTAATTATTTGGTAGATTTGATAAAAAGTGGCAATTAATATAGCATCACTCAAAAGGGTTGTTATATTAATTAAATGCATGATTTGGCCTGGTCTAAATATTTGCTTGTAAGTTGGTTGGCTTAGGTCGGATCAATCTTTCTAAATTGTAATACTGTCAAGAAATTAAATTATTTAACTTGTTAAAGGGTTGTTTATTGGTTAGGTGTTAATTATAGTTTTACTTAATTAGCCTATTAATATGAAAAAATTGGTCAAGAGCATAAGGCCGATGACTATAACCGGTCCATTGCATGATTTTAGAATTATTTTTTCATATATGATCAGTAAATTGAATATTGTGTTACGAATATCTTTAACTGAAATTTTTAATCTATTAATTTGGTTTTGTCTTTATTTATTTTTTGTATTTTTACTTTATTATTTTATTTTTTATTTAATTCTATTTTTAATTCTTAGTTTACAAAACCCCATCATTTATTTTAATTTATTATTTTTTTAGTTATTTAAAGAACTAAAACTCGATCAATACATGTAGATTCGACTCTACTGATCATTGCTAATTATAAGTTAGTTTTAAATAGAATCTTTATTTTTATTGATTTTAACACCCATAAAAAAATTTATAATTACACGCTTCAATTTTATAAAAAATATTTTACATTTTTGGAAGTTGGTAAAAATAATATATTATCTTTCTGAACTTGATTATTTTTTGATACTGAAAAAAAACATACCTATCACCATAGATTATTCGACTCTACTCATCACTATAGATTATTTCTTGATATTGACAAAAACATACCTATCACTCTCTAAATTCTTTTAGTATTTTTTTTAATTTCATATTGTGAAGGGATATTATTGTTAGGGACTATGCCCTAGAGCCCATGTAAAAAGGATGAATTTCATATATATATATATACAAATTCATATTGTTAATACAATGCATCATTCATTTATTAATGCTATGTTTAAATACATGAGTTTGTATATCTTAAATTAATAAATGAAGTCCTAGATATTTTATACATAGTGCAAAAGGAAATCATACAAGTGTTCATGATATGAGATGTCTATTGCATGCAAATATGATAATATCTAAATATCCCTAGTCATAGAATTAACAAGATAGGACATTGTTAATCCGGACAGACTAGCACATGTTATGCTTCTTAAATGGTTCAAGTTGTGGTTCTCATAACTGTGATTATAGGAGATAATCAAAGCTAACATGTGGATGCTTGTTAGAAGAACAAGTTCATGAGACCTACAAAGAGAATCCTCACATGGATATTAAATCTATGTCAGTGAGGAATCTCTTCATAGCAGTTGTGTAAGTATCCTTAGACTTGAGATCACCAAGGTTATCTTAAGCAGTAAGTGATATACTTTGACTCCATAACTAATTACTTCTAACTAGAGGTGAATATAGTTAGGAGGTTGGGTATATCATGACCTACTTGAATATAGTTAAGTAATCGATAAAGGATTCACCATCCCAGATTTATTAAGGGAAGTTATCTCGACTGATTCTATAATTGCCTTGTACAGAAAATATCTGGCAAGAGTAATATGCCAAGATGGATAGGGATCTATAAAAGGTATTGGTTAAATTAATAAAACATACATAATTAGATTTATATGATTTGACATAAATCCATACTCAGGATCTAATTGAGATAAGAGTGGTGAAATGAGTAATTGCACGGTAACTATTTCTATAGAAGGGTACAGTTAGAACCACTTAATTTTCCTGAAATTTGGGTAGTCATGATGCTTAGCAAGAGGCTGCTCATGACTTGTATAATGGTGTATCATAAATATCAATAAGGGATTGATAAAATGATTTAAAGAAGTTTAAATCATATGAGATTTAAATAGAATTCATAATTACTATTATACTACCAATATGGATAGGAACCTAATAGGTCACACGCATACAGAGTAAACCATAAAATGATAAAATGACAAGGATAATAATATTTGATATTATTATGGGAGAGGAGAAATAAATAAGTGAATATTTAGTTAAAGAGTTTAATTAATTATGCTCAAGTAAAAATGTTCACATAACTTTTTAGAAATGTTCTACAAAATGGACCTAATTAAAATATTATATTTCATAATTAATTATTATTGGACTATAAGTATTATAGGGCTGATATAATAATTAATAGATCCATTGGAGAAATATAAGAGGCCCAGAGATTTGGTTTTTGCGAAGAAATCCACCAGAGGATGGGTTCCATGCCAATTCCAAATAGAAGGCCTTAGAGGTCCAATTATTAGACTAAAATAAATTAAATATATTTTATAAGTGTTATGGAGCCTATATATTTAATTTGGATGGATTTAAAATTAATTTGGATGATTAAATCCATGTATATGCATAAAGGGTCTAGTTTATGGGTTATACACAATGTCCTTTATGAAAGGACGTAAATTAGATTAAATTGAGCCCAAATTAATTAATAATATTTCAAGAAGCCCAATTAATATTTATACAGCAATTTTGAAGAGCCCAATCCCATTATGAAGTTGGATTTTTTAACCTAACTATAAAAAAAATCCAAGATAAGGGTTTCAGGGTTAAGTGAGTTTCATAAGAAAAGAAATCCTCTATTCTTCTCTAACCCTAGCTGCCACTCTCTTTTCTTGCTAGCATCAAGGAATTTCGGCCACCTTGTTATACCAATAGTTTTTGGTTCATTTGATCCTTCTCTTGTATGGATTACGATTGGAGGTGTTCAATTTCAAACACTGTGGTTTGCGACAATCCGGTGAGAAGGAAAAATAATTATTCAACAAAAATCAAAGGTGATTTTTCTTATTCTCATTAATATTTATATTGTATATTCATGGAAAGATCAGATATATTGGTTAAAAATTTTAATTTTTGCTTATACATGTGATGTATGTAACCGATTAATTCCCAACATGGTATCAATGCCCGATTTTGTCATGAATCTACAATTCTATATTATTCGCGAAATAGTTTTTCTTTTTATTTTTGAGTTATTCATTTCAAGAACTTTAAAATATCATATTTGGTTGTTCATGAATAAGAAATATTAATTTCTAGATGAATATGATCAAATAAATAAATGAAAAATAAAACGATTCTTTTATAAAATAATCATTCTTTAGGCGTGGAGAATTTTTATTTTTCAATAAAGTTTAGGGGTTGTTCTAAATAAAATTTTTATTGATCCAATCTAAAATTATTTTGATGATAATTTGTGAGTTTAATATGCAATATTAAGCCATAGGATCAAACAAAATTAAAATCGAACAAATTTTGCATGAAAACTAGTTTCATCGAAAAGTTCGATAAATTGGTGTTCTTCGTGTGTTCTTAGTATATTCTTTGTAAGTTCATGTTTAGAATGATTTTTTATCTTCTAAATTTGATATATTTGATATATTAATGTGTTTTTAATTAATTGGATTAATTAAAATGGGTCTTGAATTAATTAGATTAAATTTAATTCATTAAAGCCACTTAATGGGCTTAATTATGTTTACGGGTTTAATTTAAATTAGTAAATAACTTGGTGGGCCCAAGGAGCTGATTTAAATTAAATATTATAGACTTTAATTAAGTTTATTAATGGTTTTTAAGGGCTGGAGTAGGCTTGGCTCATTTCAAAAGGTCCAAAAGACACAAAATTAGTTTGTGTGTGAACACACTTTTTAGATTTAAATTGTAGTTTTCGGCCTACCTATTGTTTTAAGCCCAAAATTGATTATTTAATTATTTAATGTGATTAAGTAATTAAATAATCAATTGGATTAATAATTAAGGAAAGAACACATGCATGCAAAAAGGTTTCCTAAAATAGAAAGTTTTCAAAATGGAAAAAGTTTCCTAATTTGATTACATTATTAAAATAACTCAAAAGTAAGTTTCAAGAGTTGAAACATAGTTTGTATTCTTTTATATTGTTTTAATTTATGCATTAGAAATGCATATAAAGGTGTATGATTGGTATGATGGATAGTTATGGATAAGGCACAATGTGATTGAGCATAATGCATGTTTCGGTCCAATGAGGACTTTCATGTCCCGGCCACTTATTTTTGGTTTGTATTTTTTTTTTCAAATTGTAATATGTAATTAGATTACTTAGATTAGAATTAGAGATAGATATGGAGACCACTATCAAGGAGCAAGATGGGCTGGATGGAGATCCAACAAGATTGAAGATAATGTAATTATTTTTACTTGTTTGAATCATGCATATTACTTAGGTTTGACCTTTTGATTTCCCTTTTGGCTCAGGGAGGTCAATATAGTAAAGTCCATAACTATACCATATTTGTATGCTTATATTTATGCGATAGATATAGGATGCATACCAATGTATGCCAACCATATACGATGAGACTTAATTAACTAAAATCCCTCAAACTAATACTAAGGTATAAAAGCCTTCCATTAATTGGAGGAGAACCAGAGTTCTTTATAGTACGGGTTATCGACCATAGTTAAGCTCACATTATATCGAATATGTTTGAATTTAATTAAATGGGTCATTTTAGCTAGCCCATTAGCTTGTTAACCACAGTCAAGGCTAATGGTTCTAGAGGCAAGATTAGGGAAAGTATATATGATATGCATGCATCAAGAGTTGATAACCTAATGATCCAATAGTTGTGTAAGGACACAATTGGTATAGAGATACCTACCTTTCAAGGGTATGGAGTTTGACTTGTTGACCATAGTCAAGGTTAAATTTCATATCAAGGATTGGATATTGGCCCACTAAGAAAACCATCAGGTTTTCTCGAATTATATAGTGAGGGCTATTGATTCATAATAAAATAGTGGGAGTAAATGGATTAATTAACGACCTAATTAATGCATACATATATATGAATATACTCTCATATGTTTTCTTTTTCACATCTAGGTCATCATCATGAGCACATCAAACATAAACCTATGATCAATCTTGGATAACAAGCTAATTGGCAGCAATTATTCTGACTGAATCAGACATGTGAGAATTATTCTCAGAGCTGAAAAGATCCATTATGTCTTGGATAAAGATCCACCACCAACTCCATCAGATGATGCCATTGATGAGATAAAGGGTATTTATCAAAAATACATGGAGTATAGTGAAGCAACGGCATGTCTAATGCTGGGTGCTATGTCTTTCAAGCTTCAGAAGTAACATGAGATGATGGATGTTAGAACCATTATTTTGCATCTATAAGAGCTTTATTCTTCTCAAGCTAAAACTGAGCAATATAAGATTGCTCAAACTCTATTTAGATGCAAAATGGTGGAAGGCACATTAGCTGATACTCATGCATTAAAGATGTATGGGTATATTGAGCATTTGAGTAGACTTGGCTATATAATGGATAATGATCTATACATAGATTTAATTTTGTACTCGTTGGCTCTAAGTTTTGCACCTTTTGTGCTTAACTTTAACATGAACAAGATCCAAGTAACCATTCCTGAGTTAATCAATATGATTAAAACAGCTAATGGATACTTCAAGAAGGATTCAAAAAGTGTCATGATTTTCACTTCTGCTAAAGGCAAGAAGTAGAAGAAGAAGATGATGATGATGATGATGATGATGATGACCAAGGCACAGCCAAAGCATGGTGGGGTTTCCAAGAAGAAGGTTGCCAAGAAAGAGAATCCCAAAAGAACTTGCTTCCATTGTGGGAATGATAGTCATTGGAAGCGTAATTGCAAGGCCTATCTAGATTCTCTTAAGGAGAAGAAGCAAGCTGATGCTTCTACTTCAGGTATTCATATGATTGAAATAAATACTTATTCCATTGTTTTAAAATAATCTTGGGTATTAGATACCGGATGTGGATCTCATTTGTGTAATGATCTACAGGGGGTTAAAAGCAATAGAAGAGTTGGAAAGGCAGAAATATATCTACAACCAGCTACTGGACAAAACATCTCTATAACAGTTATGGGGACTTATCATTTGCCTCTTCCAAGTGAATTAATACTGGAGTTAAATAACTATTATTATGTTCCAGCATTATCTAAAAGTATTATTTCTTTCAGTTGTTTATTAAATAATTATGACATTTCTTTGAAGGACAAATGTTGTTACATTTTTTAGAATAATATATTTTATGCTAAAGCTATCATTGAGACTGGTATATTTGTTATTGATTTAATTAAAGAAGTGCATAATGTGGATACTAAGAGAATGAAACAAGATAATCTAAATACCTTATATTTATGGTATTGTCGTTTAGGCCATATAAATGAGAAACGTATGACCAAATTACGCAAGTCAAGTGATTTGGGATCATTTGATTATGAATCATTTGATACATGTGAATCTTTTTTATTAGGAAAAATTACAAAAGCTCCCTTTATTGGTAAAGGAGAACGAGCTAAAGTGATTTTGGACTATGCTAGAGGAGGTTACTCCTACTTCATTGCTTTCATAGATGATTACTCCAGGTTTGGATATATCTATCTAATGAAATATAAATCAAAAGCATTTGAAAAGTTCAAAGAATTCAAAAATGAAGTAGAGAAGCAACTTGGCAAGAGTATTAAGACACTTAGATCAGATCGAGATGGAGAATACTTAAGCCAAGAATTTCAAGATTATCTTAGAGATAATGGGATTTTATCTCAATGGACTCCACCATATACACCACAACACAATGGTGTATCTGAGAGGAGAAATCAAACACTATTAGATATGGTTCGATCCATGATGAGCTGAGCGGACTTGCCTAAGTCCTTTTGGAGATATGCATTAGAAACTGTTGTTTATGTGTTAAATAGAGTTCCTAGTAAATCGGTTGATGTTACACCATATGAGATATGGAATAACATGAAGGTATGGGGTTATCCTGCTTATGTAAAGAGGACAATGTCAGACAAACTAGATGTTAAGTCCAAAAAAAATGTTTATTTGTGGGATATCCAAAAGAAACATTTGGATATTATTTCTACCATACCTTAGAACAAAAGATGTTTGTTTCAAGGCATGATGTCTTCTTAGAATGAGAGTTTCTCCTACAAAAGGATAGTGGGAGTAAAATTAAACTTGGTGAAGTTCATGACCCATAAATAGAAGTAGATCAATCGATTGAACCCGAGACTGAATCTCATAATGATGAGAGTATAGTTGAACCAATTGTACATAAAATCCTAGAAGATCTACTAGGATGCATTCTATCCCTATGAGATATGGATTTCACATTGATTCAAACAGAGGCATAACTGTAGTAGATGACAATGAGCCTACAAGCTATCAAGAAGTTTTGAATAGTTTAGAACGTGATTTATGGCTTAAGGCTATACAATCTGAAATGGACTTCATGTATGAGAAAAAAGCATGAAATTGAGCTCAACCACCTAAAGGGATAAAACCCATAGGGTGCAAATGGGTCTTCAAAAAAAAGATCGATATGGAAGGTAATATAGTTACCTATAAACCTATTTTAGTAGCAAAAGGCTATCATCAAAGAGAAGGAATTGACTATGATGAAACCTTTTCTCCTGTAGCAATGCTTAAGTCTATAAGAATACTTTTAGCCATTGCAGCTCATTATGATTATGAGATTTGGCAAATGGATGTGAAGATAGCATTTCTAAATGGAAATATGACTGAGGATGTGTATATGATACATTCAGAAGGGTTAGCATCAGGAGATGGTGAAAAGGTATGCAAGCTTTAAAGATGCATTTATGGATTAAAGCAAACTTCTAGGAGCTGGAACATAGGATTCAATGATACAATCAAAGAGTTTTATTTCTCACAGAATGAAGATGAGCTTTGTGTGTATAAAAAGGTCAGCAGGAGTGCAATTATCTTTCTAGTTCTATATGTGGATGACATATTGATCATGGAATATGATATTTCTCTTCTCTAATCTGTTAAAATATGGTTATCCAAGTAATTTTCCATGAAATACCTTAGAGAAGCATCTTATATTTTGGGAATAAGGATCTGTAGAGATAGATCCAATAGGTTGCTAGGTCTTTCTCAAAGTACATATATAGATAAAGTATTGAAGAGGTTCAATATGGATCTTTCAAAGAAAGGGTTTATACCCATGGTGCATGGGATACACCTTTCTAAGTGTATATGTTTGCAGACACTAGAGGATAGAGAGAGCATGAATAGGACACCATATGCATCTGCAATTGGTTCTATCATGTATGCTATGTTATGTACACATCCAGATGTAGCATTTGCTTTGAGTGTTACAAGCAGATTCCAATCCAATTTTGGAGAGGAACACTAGGCAGCTATCAAGAATATCCTTAAGTACTTGAGAAGGACTAAGGATATATTCTTAGTATATGAAGAGGGCAGTTTGAAAGTAAATGGATATATTGATGCTAGCTTTCAATTTGACTAAGATGATTGTAAATCACAATTTGGTATTGTGTTCAAAATTGGAGGATGACCAGTTAGTTGGAAAAGTACCAAACAAGAAACAACTGTTGATTCCATAATAAAAGCTAAGTACATTGCTATTTCGGAGCCAGCCAAAGAAGCAGTATGGATCAAAAAGTTCACATCTGAACTAGGAGTGGTGCTTAGCATTGTTGCTCGAATTCCTTTATATTGTGACAACAATGGAGCCATTGCACAAGCAAAGGAACCACGGTCTTATCAACAATCCTAGCATGTTTTCAGATGCTACCATCTCATAAAGGAAATAGTAGCTAGAAATGATGTAAAGATAGAAAGAGTCCCCACAGATGATAATGTGGCGGATCCCCTCACTAAAACACTTTGCCAGATTAAGCACGATCACCAAATAAATAACATTGGTTTAAGACATATGAGTGATTGGCTCTAGTGTAAGTGGGAGATTGTTAGAGAGTATGCCCTATAGCCCATGAAAAAGGGATGAATTTCATATATATATATATATATTAATACTATGTTTAAATACATGAGTTTGTATATCTTAAATTAAGAAATGAAGTTCTAGATATTATAAACACAGTGCAAAGGCAATCAAGAAAGTGTTCATGATATGACATGTCTATTAGATGCAAATATAATAATATCTAAATATCCATAGTGATAGAATTAACAAGATAGGACATTGTTAATCCGAACAGACTAGCACATGTTATGCTTCTTGAATAATTCAAGCAGTGGTTCTTATAACTATGATTATGGGAGATGATCAAAACTAACATGTGGATGCTTGTTAGAAGAACAAGTTTGTTGGAGACCTTCAAAGAGAATCCTCACATGGATATTAAATCTATGTCGGTGAGGAATCTTTTCATAACGGTTGTGCAAGTATCCTTAGACCTGAGATCACCAAGGTTATCTCAAGTAGCAAGTGATATACTTTGACTCCATAACTGATTACTTCCAACTAGGGGTGAACATAGTTAGGAGGTTGGGTATATCATGACCTACTTAAAGATAGTTGAGTAATCAATAAAGGATTCACCATCCCAAATTTATTAAGGGAAGTTAACTCACATAATTCTATAATTGCCTTGTTCAGAGAATCTCTGGCCAGAGTAATATGCCAAGATGGATAGGGATCCATAAAGGGAATTTTGGGAACAATGGTTAAATTAATAGAACATACATAATTAGATTTATATGAGTTGACATAAATCCATACTCAAAATCTAATTGAGATAAGAGTGGTGAAAGCAGTAATTGTACGGTAATTATTTCTATGGAAGGGTATAGTCAGAACCATTTGACTTTTTTGACATTTGGGTAGTCATGATTCTTAGCTATAGGCCATTCATGACTTGTATAATAGTGCATCATATATATCAATAAGTGATTGATAAAATGATTTAAAGAAGTTTAAATCATATGAGTTTTGAATAAAACTCATAATTACATATTATACTGCCAATATGGATAAGAACCCAATAGGTCACACACATACAGAGTAAAGGATAAAATGATAAAATGACAAGAATAATAATATTTGATATTATTATGGGATAAGAGAAATAAATAAGAGAATAATTAGTTAAAGAGTTTAATTAATTATACTCAAGTAGAAATGTTTGCAAAACTTTTTAGAAATATTCTTCAAAATGGAGCTAATTAAAATATTATATTTAATAATTAATTATTATTGGACTATAAGTGTTATAGGGCTGATATAATAATTAATAGATCCATTGGAGAAATATAAGAGGCCTAGAGATTTGGTTTTTGCGTAGAAACTCGCTATAGGATGGGTTCTACACCAATTCCAAATAGAAGGCCTTAGAAGCCTAATTCTTAGACTAAAATAAATTAAATATATTTTATAAGTGTTATGGAGCCTATATATTTAATTTGGATGGATTTAGAATTAATTTGGATGATTAAATCCAAGTATATGCAAAAAGGGCCTAGTTTATGGGTTATGCATAGGGTCCTTTGTGAAAGAACTTAAATTGGATTTAATTGAGCCCAAATGAATTAATAATATTTTTAGAAGCCCAATTAATATTTCTCCAGCAATTTTAAAGAGTCCAATCCCATTACGAAGTTGGATTTTTTAACCTAACTATAAAAAAATCCAAGATAAGGGTTTCAGGGTTAAGTGAATTTCATAAGAAAAGAAATCCTCTATTCTTCTCTAACCCTAGCTGCCACTCTCTCTCCTTGCTAGCATTAAGAAATTTTGGTCACCTTTTTATACCAATAGTTTTTAGCTTATTTGATCCTTCTCTAGTGTGGATTACGATTAGAGGTGTTTAATTTTGGACACCGTGGTTTGCGATAACCTAGTGAGAAGGAAAAATAGCTGTTCAACAAAAATCCAAGGTGATTTTTCTTATTCTCATTAATATTTATATTGTATATTCATGGCAAGATCAGATATATTGGTTATAAATTTTAATTTTTGCCTATACATGTGATGTTTGTAACCGATTTATTCCCAACAATTATTGGATCATAGTTTATTATTTGTTAGATATTGTACAACTAATTGTATCTTTAATATCAAATTTGTATTACGTGATTTTTAATATTTTAGCTATGTATAAATAGAACTCTTGTATTCCAATGTGAACATATGAGAAATCATTTAATTCTCAACTCTGACATGGTATCTGAGCCTATTTATTTTAAACACTATGACTTTATCTGCCATGATTCTTGCTGCACCTAACTCCTCTTCCTTCCACATCTTTTGCCCAAATTTGCTTCCAAAAACTACTTCATAGGGAAAAACATTGTTCATTATTAAATTACCAAAACCTTAAGGGATTTGTAGATGACTCTTTGCTTCCTCCAAAAACAATTAAATATTCTTTCGACCCACTTATTGACATGCCCAATCCTGATTTTGATATTTGGTTATAAAACGATCAAATGATTAATTCTTGGATACTTTCATCACTCTCTAGAGAATTTTTCCCACTTGTCATAGGCTTAAACTCTCCTCTTCAAGCTTGGCAATCTCATGCCCAAGCCATGCTGTCTCTCAAACTCAGCAAATTCATATCCGTATTAAGTAGCAAGAACTTAAAAAGAATGAGCTTTTTATTTCCAACTACCTCCAACGTGCCAAAGGCCTTGCTGATAAACTTCAAGCTATTGGTAGACCTCTCTCCTCTGTCGAGTTCAATGTAATCATATATTGCAATATAGTTGTTGAACTTCATGTAGTTATTACTACTTTAAACATGCGTCCTAAACCCTTTACCTCCTATGAGTTACAAGCTCAATTAGTTACCATAAGATCCATTCAAAAATTACATTCGAGGTCCCACGAGCAAATTTTGTTAACCGATTTTCCTTTAATCCACTTTGTTGCCTACCCCGTCCTTTACCCAAAAATATAATCACCCAAACAATTCCTACTCAAATTCTTTCAAATCCCATGCTCCTTGCCAAATCTATGGTTACCGAAAACATATTTCATCAACATGTGGCAAATGTTATCATAGGTCCGATTCTCGCTCCAATTTTATCGCTCCCAATACAAATATTTGGTAATCCATTTTTTTCTTCATATTCTTCTTCGCCCACTGCTTATTGTTCTCATCTTCCATATTCTTCCTGGTATCCCAATACTGCTGCAAATTACCACACAACTCCTGATCTTTCCACCTTAAGTATTTCAAATGAATATCAAGGGAATGATCACTTGCATGTAGGTAACCATCAAAGTTTTAAGCATCACTTGTACGGGTAAGACTTTTCTCCATTCTCCTACAACATTTTTTTTCATTTAAATAATATTATATGTGTTGTTAAAATTGTAAGAAATCTTATATCATTGCAAAAATTTACTTGTGATTATAACTATTTCTTTGAATTTTGGCCTTCCTTCCTACGTTCTAAGTGTCCAAGAAGGTGCTAATGCAAGGGCAAGTGAAGATGGAGTTTACCAGTTTTGTCTACTTTTTAAACAAGCTTCTGCGGTTGTCCTCCCTTCTATAAATGATTAGCATGCTACACTTGCTCATCCAAATGGTCGGATTGTCTCTAGTAAAGTTTCTAGCTTTAATTTGCCTTGTTCTTCCTTCTTTTATATCTTGTCAGTCATGTATTTTAGAAAAATTAGCACATGTACTTGCATTAGTATTTCAAAATTTTTTTTCAGTTATTTGTTAAATTTTTTTGCATAGATTAAAAATATTTTTTTTCAAATTTTCAATTGTTTTTTATATAGCAAAATATAAGACTGTATATTTTTATCCTATGTAAAATATGTATATTTTGATTTTTTAAGATATAGTTAGTTAATAAATTATGTGACTTTTTATAGTTTTTTTATAACAAACGATTAGAAAAGTCGAAAAAGGTTATTTTCTTTTCGTTATAATCTTTTTAAATTTTAAAAAATGCTACCTTAATAGTGCTTTTCAAATTATTCATGTGGATATTTAGCAATGTTTTGAAACTCGGTTTGATCCGAGCAGTCGAATCGGTTGGACCATGACTCGATAAGGAAACTGAGTTGGTTCAACATAAAACTCAAAAAATGGAAAAACTCGGATTGAACCAAGTTGGACCAAAAAAACTCTGGTTGAACCAAAACTCTGGTTGAACTGGATTGGATCGAGTCAATCACAAAATTGTGCATTTTGTGTCAAAACTAAAATCCCATTTTCTTCTCTCTGTATCCATTCTTTTCATAGGTTTTAAAAAACCTGATAAACATTTCTTACTTTAATTAATCACATAAATATCATTATAGGATGAATCACGTCAAAATTAGGATTTAAATTGCTATGTTATGGATAGTTTCACAATTAACTTATTAAAAAAAAATCTATCATCTACATTATTTTTTCAGTTGGAAGCTCTATATTTGGTATTATGTTCTCCACCCTTGATACACCACTTTGATGTTTTTCTTAAGTATTGTAAATCCTTTATTCTTTTGCTTTTGGGTTTTCAAAATTTTACAATTTTTTGTTATTGATGATCTCCAATCATTGAAAAAAAAATTGGACTATTAATGTTAGAGTTATTCGATGAGAATCAGTTGAATATTATTCTAATAGTAAAAGGACCAAAAAAATATTGAAAATTATGTTGTTTACTAGTGAAGTAATTTTTTATATTTTTTGCTTTTCGTTTGTGAATGTTGCTCCTATTTTCGTTTTTGTTGGAAGGCTTATGAAATACAGTAATTTAGCAAGATTAATTACTTTAAAAATTATTTTATTTGGGATTATTGCTATCAAAATTCAATTAAAAAAATTTTTTTGTGTGGTAATTATTGTGAAAACTCAAAATATAAAGTTAAAATTGATGTTAGATTATTTGATAAGTCTTTTTTTTTTCAAATTGCTAATGAGTTTGAATTTTTTGAAGGTGAATTCACTATCAACTTATTTATTTATCCAAGTAAATCTCAATAAAAAGTATTTTTTTAATTCAATTAGTTATATAAAATTATTTTAAAAATTATAGTTTCTTTTAATCTTTTCAATTTTATGTCTAGGTAACTATAATTTAAAGAAGGTATAGCTAAAGTAATTAAATTAAATCTCAGAATTAAAAGATAATCATGGTTGATGAAGATGGAATTGAAGATGAAGATGAAGATTGATTATTATTGATGTTTGTTCATCATGTTAAACGAACTTATTTGAATGTTTGTTTTTGATATTATGTGGATTTATTTGGATATTTATTACTTAAGATAATTTATTTGATTTTTATATTTACAAAATTTGTTGGACTTAAAATTAATATTTTTATATTGATATTTGGTAATTAATAGATCTTTGAATGTATTTTTACATACTATATGTTTAAATTTTTGTAAGTAATTATATTCAAAAAAAATAATAAAAACTCCGAGTCGATCTGATCGAACCAATTGACCTATGACTCAATTGGCAGTTCGAGTCAACTTATGGGCCAAGTTTCAAAACATTGATATTTAGAGGCCTTCTCTTGCTTTTCTGTTTTGGGTCAAAAATATGTTCTTGTTCTCATTAATGATTAAAGTCATTTTAGTTCGATTTATTTGTTAAAGAATAAAAGTGATGTTTACTCAATTTTGAGCAGCTTATTTTACGTCAATTTAATGCAAAAATTCAAGCTGTTCATTCTAAATGGGGTGGTAAATTTCAAAAATTGAGTTCGAAAATAAAAAGTTGGTATTAAACATCATGCCCATATTCTCATCAACAAAATCGAATTGCTGAACAAAAATTTGTCACCTTGTTGGAACTGCTTTTAACACTTTTGGCTCATTCAAATGTTCCTAAAAAATATTAAAAGTTTGCTTTTGACACTTCAGTCCTATTTTAAATTCAAATCCTTCCTCGGCTGTCCCTAAGTCTCATTTAAAATTTAATTCATCATTTGATCCTATTATAAATTCAAATCATTCATCAGCTACCTCTATTAATCCTTTGAATTCAATGTCCTTTTCATCTCCTCATCTATGTCAATCAGAATTTCAGTCATCCTTTATCTCTTCTCCTATCCTTTCAACTTCGAAATCTTATCTTTCTAATTTTTCCTTAGCTGCCCAAAGCTCTTCCTCTTTAATTTCCCATGCTGGTAATAATTCTTTGGCTCCTCTATATCTCTATCTTCTCCTTATGAATTATCTGTAGTTGTTGACTTCTCTTCTTATCCACCAACTTCTTCCCCTCCTCAATGCCAACATTACATGTACCTAAGACCATCCAAAATGCGTAAACATCAAGCCAACATCAATATTGCCAAACCAAATTACCTAAACACCGAGCCTACTACCTATAATCAAGCCAAAAATTATACTAAATGTCAAAATGCAGTGTAACAAGAACTAAATGCCTTACTACACAATCGAACCTAAATCTTTGCAACCAAACCTTTGAACACCAATACGATGAATTGATCTTTCGAATCAAATGCAAAATAGATGGCACCATTGTGCGCGATCTCAATCCTATGGTCAAGTAAACTATGATACAAACTGTTATATCTATTGCTATTTATCTTGTTGGGAGTTCAAGCAATTGGATATTTTAAATGCATTTCTTCATGGATTTCTTGATCACAATGACATCTACATGAATTAACCGACAGGATTTTGCAACGCTCAATATCCTGATTTTGTTTGTAAGTTTAGAAAGTCGTTATATATGGCTACAAAAAAACCACAAGCTTGTTTTATAGGCTAAAATATTTCTACATAGTCGTAGTTTTCATGCTTCTAAAGCCGATTCTTCATTTTTGTTTTTCATAAATGGATCTTTTAAATTCAATATCCTTATTTATGGTGTTGATATTTTGATAACTTGTTTTGACCCCAACAAGCAACATTGGCTTTTAGAAAAGTTTAAATAGGCTTATCAAGTTTGTGATTTTGATCATAACCTTTTCTTTTTGGGATTTTATTTTATTTTTTATTTTTTGTATTGAGGTGAGACATCTTACTAATGGGCTGCTTTTTATACAGTCCAAATACATCTAGGATATCCTCAAGTGCACCAATGCCACCGATTGTAAACCATGCTCCATGCCTATTGCTACATCTCTTATTTTGACAAAAATAGATGGTGATCCTCTTGCAAATGATGAACAGTATCAACAAGTAGTTAAAGCTCCTCAATACATCACTCTTACTCGGTCAGATATCTCTTTTGTCGTGAACAAATCTTAGTATATGCATCAGCCTACTTAGGATGATTAAAAGGCGGTTTATCTTTCACCGTAACCAAATCTCAGTATATGCATCAGCCTACTGAGGATGATTGGAAGGCGATAAAATGTTGCATTCACTATTTGCAAGGTACTGCTATTTTGGGTTAATTTTTCTCAAATAAATCTTCTCTCCTTGCAGTTATTTTTGGATAGTGATTGGGAGGCTTTACTATTGATCGGCATGCTGCTTTTGCTTAGGTTGTTTATCTTGGCTCAAATCGTATTTCTTGGTCTTCAAAGAAATAAAACACAATTGCTAGATCATCTACAGAGAGTTAATATTATTTCCTCTCCAACGCCACGGATAAAATTATGTGTCTTTGTTCACTACTATTTGAGCTTGGTTTTTCTATCCTTCTCTCGCTATTCTTTTTGTGACAACATTAGAGAAATTTACTTGACCTTTAATCTAGCTATTCATGCAAGTACCAAGAACATTAAATTTAGATCATCATTTTATTTGAGATCAGGTGCAAAAGAGTGTTATTATTATTCATAGTGCAGATACTTGAAAGAAATTAGGACAAATCCTCATTTGATTATATTCACTGATAATCGCAATGAACAATTTTGTAAAAATATATGGACAGACTAGCCTACCGTTATGGACATTTACATAAATTAAGGAATCAAATATTACAATCTAGGAAAACTACCGATTATTAACAAATCAAGGAGGTAATCCCTAAGTTTATGGAGAGAAAATAGGAAAACACTGCCCCTCAAGTTGGTGCATAGATGTTGTACATACCCAACTTGCCAAGAAACTTGAAGAAGATTTATCTTGAGACAGACTTAGTAAGAATATCAGCTAACTGATATTTTGAGCAAATTTTTGGCAGTTCAATAACCTTGTCATCCAACTTCTCCTTGATGAAAAATCTATCTATTTCAACATGCTTCATTTGATCATATTGGATAGGATTGTGGGTAATATCACATGCTACTTTATTGTCACAAAATAGTTGAATCAGATGCTTAGGTGGATAACCCAAATCCTGTAACAAAAGTCTTAGCCATAAGGCTTCATAAAGTCCTAATTCCATCATTCTAAATTCAGCTTCTACACTTGAAAGAGCAACAATATTCTACTTCTTACTTCTCCATGTAACAAGATTGCCTCCTACAAAAGTGAAGTAACCATAAGTGGATCTTTTATCATCTATTGCTCTAGCCCAATCAACATCTTTATAAACACTTACACTCTGCCAATCCTCATTCTTAGTGGACATTATCCCTTTTACTGAAGCAGACTTCAAGTATCTTAAAATGCGCATGACTACATTTATATGTTATTCTCTCAAATTATGCATAAAATGACTTACAACACTCAATGCATATGCAAGATCTGATCTTGTGTGTGCTAAGAACATCAGTCTTCCCACAAGCCTCGATATCTCCCTTTGTCAACTAGTATTTGATCTGCTTCGACACATAACTTCAATCCTTCGTCCATTGGTATATCAATCGGTTGATATGCAAATATATCTATCTCTTTCAACAAGTCAAGTGTATACTTTCTTTGGGAAAGAAATATTCCCTTTTTTTATCGAGATACTTCAATCCTAAGGAAATATTTTAAGGAGCCGAGATCTTTCATTTGAAACTCTTTTGACAAGTACTCTTATAGTAACTTCATTTCTTTTATGTCATATCTTGTGAGCACTATGTCATCAACATAAACAATGAGATCAATGATTTTACCTTGATTCCTTTTAAAGAATAAGGTATGATCTGAGTTGCTTTGACAATATCCGAATGCTCTTATAGACTTCATAAATATTTCAAACCAGGCACTTGGAGATTATTTTAGTCCATATATGACTTTTTCAATCTACACACATTTCCCTTCTCTTTTTTCGGGCACCATACATCCTGGTGAAAGATCCATATAGATTTCTTCCTTTATTTCTTCATGCAAGAAAGCATTCTTCACATTAAATTACTTTAAGAGCCAATCCATATTTGCAGCTAATGATAACAACACTCTGACAGTATTGATCTTAGCTACAGGAGCAAAATTTTAGGTGTAATTAACCCCATAAGTCTGAGTATACCCTTTTTCCATCAGTCTTGCTTTAAAGAATTCAGTGGTACCATTAGCTTTATGTTTTACTGAATAAACCTATCTACATCTAAAAAGCTTCTTTCCAGGTGGACATTCAACAAGATCCCATGTTTCATTCTTTTCTAAGGATTTCATTTCCTCATTCATAGTAGCCTTCCACCTTGAGTCAGTTAAGGCTTTATACACACTGTTAGGAATAGATACAACAGATAATTGATTCATAAAAAATTTATTTGATTCATAAAAGTTTTGGTTAGACACAAAATGACTCATAGGATGCTTAACTTTATTTGATATTTCAGGTTTATAAGTTTGCCAAGGAATACCTCTAGTGACTCATTCTAGCAATTATTTCTTTGATAGTTCCGAATGTTGTGGTATTTTAGAATGAGAGTTAGATGGACCTGCTCCACCATCCGATGGAATAACTTCTTCATCCAATGGACTAACTTCACCACTTAGATTGGACCTGTATCTTTAATTAATGGACATGTATCTTTAACAACTGGACTCATACCTATCGATCCAGGATTCTCTTCTGAAGTTCAATATGAGTTTAGTCAAAAGTTTGAATCTCCTTCTGATTCTCTTATGAAGTTCAGACTCAAAGGAAAAATTCATTAATTTCTCATGAAAAACTACATCCAAAGTGATAAATATTTATCTAGTTAGAGAATGATAACACTTGTATCCCTTTTGGTGCATAGCATATCCAGTAAATACACACTTCAATACTCGTGGGGTTAATTTGTGACATTTATGTTTATGTAAGTGGACAAAGATAACACATAAAGATATGAAGTTGTAAATTTGGGATAGAAGGAGCACTTACACATATGTTAAGAGCTTGAAGTGGTGTCTACAACTCAATGGAATGAGAGGAAATTCGATTGATTAAATACACTATAGAGGTAAGAGCTTCTCCCTAATAGGATGGTGGCATATAGTCTTCTAAGAAGGAAGCATGTACCACTTCCAAAAGATGATAATTTTTCTCTCAGCAACCCCATTTTGTTAAGATGTATGTGGACATGTTGTTCGATGAACAATTATTACTCCAAAAAACTCTTAAATTCAGAACTGTTATATTCCCCTCTATTATCACTACGAAGAACTTTAACCTATGCATTGTATTGATTTCTAACCATTTTATGAAATCTTTGGAACAAAAGATTGACTTCTGCCTTAGATTTCATAATCCATAACCAAGTCATCCTAGTACAATCATCAATAAAGGTAACAAACTAACGAGATCCCCTTAGAGTGAAAACTTTTGAAGGATCCCAAATATTAGAATGAATAATCATAAAAAGAATAGAAATTTTATTCAAAATCAAAGGATAAGAGACACGATGGCTTTCAACAAGTTCACAAACTTTGCAAAGAAAAATATAAACATCAATATTTTTATATACACTAGGGAATAATTTTTTAAGATACCCAAAAGATGCATATCCTAACCATTAATGCCACAATAAAATTTCAGATCTTTTCTTCTCCTTTTTAGGATTTTCTACCACTAAAACTTGTTGCAGCTTATCCACATTTTTGTCCTTAAGTCCATTCTCCCCTTTAGGACTGTCTATTGCCAAAATTCATTATAGCTTATCCAAGTTTTCTGTCCTCAAGTCCAAATAATACAACTTCCCTTTCCTGGCACCACAACCAATCGTCCTCTTTGTTTGGATATACTTAAACACACAATGGTCAGTCCAAAAAATAACAACACAAGATAAGTCTTTGGTAATTTGAGAAACTAACAAGAGATTATAATCTAAGGACGGAACAATTAAAATAGAGTCAAGATTAAGATTGTTAGTAAGGGTTAAAGAGTTGTTCCCAATAATTAGGGCTTTACCACCATTGACAGTAAAAATAAATTTTTTTGAAGATGGATTAATACCATTAACTTGCCTAGAATGAATCAAAAGTAACATGATCAGTAGCACTAGAAATCTTACTATAGTCATTTACGGATGCTACCAGACTTGAAGTTGTTTAAATGGAATCATCATCTGCACCTTTTTCAACAATAGCAACAATAGATTTCCATTTGGAATCCTTCTTTCGTGGTGCCCGATTATTATTCCACCAATTTGGATATCCCACAAGCTTAAAACAATGATCTTTGAGATGTCCAGCTCGGCTGCAATGTGTACAATACCTTTCAGCATCACCAGTAACCTTTGGTTTGTTTCGCGACACCATTGTTATTGCTTTAGAGGTCTCCTTATCCTCCTTTAATGTTGTTTGGCATGCTGCCTCTCTCCGGATTTATGCATAACATTCTTCCAAATTTAGAACTGATTCTTTATGTAAGATCTCTCTACGAACCTGTTCAAACACTTTGTCTAAACCAGCAAGAAAAATATGCACCCTTAGTCATTCAACTAACTTTTGGTATGCAACAACATCATTAGGATCTTTCATAACAACTTTATCTCAATGATCTAACTCCTGAAAGATTTCAGTTAATTCTCCATAATATTCTGTAAGAGACTTCCCATCTTGTTTGATGAAGAAAGCCTTTTGATTTAGGGAAAAAACTTGTAACTGATCACCTCCATCATAGAATGCCTTTGATAAAGAACTCCAAATTTCATGAGCTGATGTCACATGTAGGTACCGCTTCATAATTTCTGGATTTATGGACATCAGCAACCATCTTTTTACTTTTTGATTGTTGCCGCACCATCTTTCAGATCCATCTTCAGATTCAAGAGGAAGCTTTATTTTTCCCACGATAAAGGAGAGTTTCTCCCTTTCAGCGATATACATCTCCATTAATCGAAACCACACATCATAATTTGTTTCATTAAGTGTGATTCCTACATTGAAAATACCTTCAGATTGAACAATAGGAACTGATTTTGAACTAGAGAATTCAACATATTTTCTAATCATATTTTAAGGGGGAAAAAATAATTTGATTAAGATCAACGAAACCAAAGAAGGTCGGCTCTGATATCAACTTGAAAGAAATTAGGACAAAGCCTTCTTTGATCCTATTCACTAATAATCGTAATAAACAATTTTGTATAAATATATAGACAGACTAGCCTACGGTTATGGATATTTACAGAAATTAAGGAATCAAATATTACAATCTAGAAAACTACCGATTATATACAATCTAGCAAATCAAGGAAATAATCCCTAAGATTGTGGAGAGAAAATAGAAAACAAATCTCAACATGGATCACGTTGCTGATCTTCTCACGAAATCGTTTGTACATCTCATTGTTAATATCAAGTATTTCAAATGTGATTGTAAATATCTCGGCTTATTCAAATGTGATTGTAAATATCTCGGCTTTGTAGGCTATGTATAAAAAGTAAATCTTGTATTCTAATATCAGAATCTATGAAACCGTTTTATTCTCAACTTTGAGGCACATCGTTTAGCTAGACAAAAGTTGCATTATTACTTTCCAAATGTAACAAAAAAAATAATAATAAAAACGGGTGATAGATGTGATGTTGTCAATATCGAAAAATATTGTGCACTGGAAAATATGTTATTTTTTTCAATTTATAAAATTGAGTAGTGTAATTAGAATTTTTTACCGAATTATAGATGTATTTTTGTATATTTTTTAAAATTAAAGTTAATTAATTTCAAAATTATCACCCTACGAATATAAATCGTACTCACACATATGTATATGTATAATCCATTCAATAAAAAAAATGACTTGTACTTGATTAGAAAAAAGAAAGATTTGATTATTTATTGACAAATATAATTCTCTTTTAGAAAAATTTATATAATGAAAAAAATGTATTTAATTAATTCTGTGAATCTTGGTTTCTAATTGGCATCATAATTAGCCCGTGCACATAAATCATATATTCAAAATTTAAGGTATTATTTACCTTGATTCCCTTGTAGTATGTAGTGCCAGGAATCATGAGAGGAAAGGATAACATGGCATTTGAAACGGCAGCACACTCTTTTTCCATCTCTCGTAGTACCGAATCATCTCTTATACTCATTAACATGTTGCACATTGCATCAAAAGTCATCTGCACATTATTATGCATTTTTCAAAAATTAGCTACAGTAATTATCTCTAATATGGATCAAAACAATTAATTTGAATTCAAACCCTTTTGAGTTTTGATCCCTTGCATGCCCTTTAAGAATTTTGAAGAAATTGCATGAATAACTCAACTTTTAACTGCCTTTCCAATTAAAATCTTTCTTCTTCTTTTTTTCCCTTATTTTTTCATCCAATTTTTAGATTGAAGTTTGACATGAACGTATTTTTTTATTAGAATACTGTTTTCATTAAAAGAATAACCAAATATGATGAGTTTTTTTTTAATTCAAAGTAAAAACGGATAATACATAAATTTATCTCTAAATCTAATACACCACTCTTTAAAATATTACTTTATACTAATAGAATGACACATATTTTATACGGTATTCATAATGTGTTATGTGTCATATTTGTAACAAGGAATAATAATAATAATAATAATAATAATAATAATAATAATAATAATAATAATAATAATAATAATAATAATAATAATAATAATAATAATAATAATAATAATACCTTCATGGTGAAGTCAAGCACTGAAAAGGTTTTGCCATTTTGTTCCAAAACCTTGAGGTTTAGAGAAAGGATTTGATCAAAATTGTGAAGAAACAAAGATAAAGAAGGCATGGAGAAAGTATCAGAAAGAAGACGCCTGATCCTTTTATGGCTATCATGAGAGACACATAGCAAGCTTTTCTCCCCAACAGCATCAGCCATAGATTTAACATATCCTTTCTTGAATTCCACAAAATCATTGCTTAATATTTTTCTTGCTCCTTCTGTGCTAGGAACAAATACGTGGATCTTCCCAAATAGCCTTGCCTTGAACCACTTCCCGTACCTGTTTATTATCAAATTCGTATAATCTTCATTTTCTATTTGTAGAATACTAATTTATTTATTTCACAAATATTTACAGGGAAAATGGTGATTCTTACACAGGGAAACTTAATTTACTTTTAAACTTTTTTTTTTTTTGTCGATTTTTAACATTGAATTATTTGAAATGGAAATATTTGCTTTTATACCTTTTAAAACAAGTAATTTAAGTAATTTTTACCCTTGACCTTATTAAAATGGACATATTTTACATCTAAAATCGATAGCACATGACAATATGTGATTGATTACCATACATTAAAATGGCAAAAAATGTCCTATGCCGAATAATTCATGGCTAAAAAAAAAATTCAGAGCAAAATTAGTCCATTTTTAAAAATCCACAATCCCATGTTTATGAGAAAGAATTGGGATGGAGCTACAATTTAAGATTAAGTGGGGAAATTTTGGATCAATATTAAGGAAGATAAATTTGAATGAAATGACTATTAAGAAGGCAAATAGTTAAAATCAAAATGATAAATTTAAAATTAATAAAATATTATATATATATAATTTTTTTAAAAATTTTTGGATTATGGTGTTTAATGTACATAATTATAAAAATGGGGTGATAGAGACTAGCAATTCTACTATCAATTTTTGACTCATAGAGGCAGCTATTTTTGTATTAAATTCAGAAGAGTAGATGACGATGACAGGGAGAAAATCTAACACTCTGAAACGAGCACAGGCAGTGCCTTTTTTAATCAACCAAAAACGCACTAGCAGTGCCGGTTTGAATGTTTCCTGTTAAAATATGTCTTATTTTTTTAAGGAAAAATCTTGTCAAATTTCATACAGATGATACTGTAAGTATTACTGATAAATGGATTGCAAAACCTGTGTCAAACATAAATTATTATTTTTCACTATTTTTCCTTAAAACATTTCTATGAAACACACCTCTTTCATTTTCTATTTGCATTAGCTTTTTGATTTTCCTTCCCTTCTTGAATTCTCTTAAAAGCTATTTTAACTAAAAAGTAAATTAAAATGCCACCTTAATTTTTTTCTTTGATGAATATTGTTCAACAAATTACGCTAAATCAATCTAGTAGTTAGTATGTGCAAAATTATTTCAAGTTAGAGTTAAAAAAAGATAATATTGTGGAGGTATAGTATAATTTTATTGTATTAAAAAAATATGCTTTTCCTAACAATTTTGTCATCTTTAATTTGTAAATGATGACATTTTGGGCTAGCTAATTGCAAAAAGAAATAATAATAATAATAATAATAATAATAATAATAATAATAATAATAATGATGATGATGATGATGATGATGATGATGATGATGATGATAACACCAATACAAGTAAATTATTAATTTTTTTTCAAGAAATATCTATTGTTATTTTCATGCTACCTAGTTTATTTTAATATTTATTTTTTGAGTATTTGATATGTTTAATTTAACAGCATATTGTTAATTTATTTTATTTTCTAAAAAAATTTTTTGTTACTTTCATACTATAAGATTTATTTTAATGTTTAACTCCATGTCCAATATTTAATGTGAAAAAGTTTGGCATATGCCCATAACTCACGAGATTAGAAATTAGCCCCAATATAAAGGAGAATATATCGGAACAGGAAATAATACATATGGAATTAGTGCTATATTAGTTTTTTCCTTAATTAGGGAATATATCAGTTAAGTGTGTATTAATATGGTAGTTACATAATTAAATTTGTAACTAACATATTAATTTGTCATTATTTTCTTTTATTTAAATTTCTGTAATAGACATATTTAATTCTTATTATGGAAAATTAAAATTTCCTTAATGAAAACCCTATATAAAGGGCTAAGATTTTTGAAATGAAGGAGGTGAAATCTCTCTAATATCGAATTGATGTCGGTTTATCTCCTCGTATATTCTCTCTGTCTAATAGATTTTTAGTTTGTGGATCTATACTTTCATCCCGTAGTTTGTGACATATGGGTGAAGGGATTTGCCGATAACGTGAAACATATTAATTTTTTCTTTAACGATCTGCATTTCGAGAAGTATTTATGTCTGTTTCTTGCAATATATCCTGATATATTTTCCTTTATTGGTATCAGAGCCTATATTTTTACGTTCTGACATCTTATTATTTTGTTCTGAATTTTTGCAAAAATTAAGACATATATTTAGAGGCTATTTTTGCATGCCCATGATTCTATTATGTGATTTTTTAATCCTGGACTATATATTTTTTGTGTGTTTCCAGACATGGAAAAAAATAATTTATAAATTCGTAATTGAAATTTCATGTGAAAATTTTTTATTTTTGACCATACTATTGGACTCAAGGATCTTGAAAACCCCACCCTAGAAAAATTTTGATGGGTTGAAATCATCGAAAAGGCGGAGTGTGGCATGCATGCACCACCCTTGTTGGGCGTGTGCCAGAGTGCGCATCTCTGGCACACCCGAAGGGATACACATACATGGCCCAATGGCAGAGAGACACGTGGCCCAATTGTGAGGTACCACATATCAGCTGATGTAGCAAGGTAAGCCTAAATGATGCCATGTATCACCGTATGGACCAACCATAAAGTGCCACGTGTCAATGATATGGCACCACATGGTAGCCTGCAGAGCTAACACATGGCTAATGGGTTACGCCATATGGTCTACACATGTTAACTTGTGATGCATACACGTGGCATGTGGATCCATCCACGTGGCTTGATGAGTCTTGCCACACGGCAATACATAGGCTAGTGACTGGCTGCCATATAGCAGATTGTGATCATGCCACATGTCATATGATAGTCCAATGGAAACCAGTTGAGAAAATTAATTTTTCTATCTTCTTAAAATTTTCAAATTTGTTTAAATATTATATTATGTGGATATCTCTTTATCTGTTGATTGAAATGAGTTTTAATCATATGTGTTTGTACATCTGTGTACTGGCTATTTATATTCTATTTTGAATAACAATTTATCTTTTATTTTTATATTGAAATGAGTTTCAATCATACATGTTTGTGCATGAGTGTATTTACTATTTAATTTTCTATTATGTGTGACAAAAATATTGATGATAAGGACTCTTAAATGTCCACGGATTTCTCAAAGATTTGTAAAAACCCGAAGCAAAAGTGCAAATGGTTTGCAAAATGAGAATGCACATGAAGTTTTAAAGCTGATGATATTGATGCAATAATTCATCATATTCTGTGTATGCATGAAAAAATGTAAGAGTGCATTAGGGCTGGTGGCCTGGACCAAGGATATGATGACAAGACCTTGTTTAAGTGATAAAGACTTTTTTGTTCACCATCCAGTTATGAGAAACTTGTTGGTTAATGCTTGGATCATGGAAAATGGAATTTATAGTAATTCCATTATCCATTTTTTTGTATTTGATAACCAAAAGATGAGTGTTGAAAAGTAACACTAAATCTGAGATGGTGCTCAGAAGCAGACATTTTGTGCATCGTCGATGGCATCATTATTGATTTTAAGGTATACCTCTCGATTTGTCAATTAAGGTCAGAAAATCAATACCCTTGATGAGACTAGTTTGTCACATTCCAGGTTCCTTGAGTTATTGATATGAGTATTAAGTTATTATTGGTTAGCAGATTTTTGCTTAGGATATATGTTTCCCATTACTAGATTAAAGACAACTGTATCTTATTTTATTTTATAAGTTTTTTTAAGATTATTGGATATTTAATGATTGACTAAATAAACAAGTTTATTTATCTTTTAGATATTATATTAGCATTTAACATATATTATGAATGTGTTTATTTTATTATTAATTGCTTAGCAATATTTTATGATTAAAATGTTTACATGATAATTAAGTTAAGATTTAGATTATTTTATATATAATATCTTGAATTAAGTTTAAGAGCTTAATGGCCAATAGTTAACTTTTACTATGCATAAAATTTTAACCTATAAGGTGAGACATTAGAACTTAGAGGGTAATTGAAAACTTTAAGTAACCTTTTTGAATTTGTTTTGAATTTGAATCTAATAGATAGCTTTATTAGGTTAATTCTTCAATTGCATAGTAAAAAGCATGCATTGCCTGATTTCCTTAAAATTGTGCAATAAATGTTCCATTAGTGATTAGAGGATCTAAATGGAATATATAATTCCAATATGTGCTTGAAGAGTAAGAGGATTTAGAAACCTTAAGTTTGATTATGATTGAACCTTAGGATGGCACCATAGTCTAGTATAAGCAGGACCAAAATGCCTATATGGCATGGAATAAAGATATTCCATTTATTGCTAAGTGTAAATAGATTATGACATCACTAATCAATTTTGCAAGTGTCAAAATGACTTGCAAAATGCAATGAAATTGTGGATTGCATTGCGGGAGAAAAGTTTGCAGGTGTGTCTCTGACTCAGCTTTGATCATTAGTGATTAAAATTTTGATACTAATCAGAAAAGTCTAATCATATAATATGAAAACATCTAAATGAGATGGAAAACATAATATGTGAGCTTAGTGAAACTAGTTATAAGATGATAAATGAGCAATAGGTCCAAGTTGTTATTCGTTCCTTACCCAAAAGTTGGAAGCATACGAAGAAACAATTAACTCCTATAGATAATATAAAAGACATTTATGAATATTGTTTGTCATTTTAGAGCTTGAAGGAGACTATATGGCGGTGACTAAGATCAATACCGAAGTGCATAAGGCATAGTCTCATTTTGGTAGAATGAGTTCTAACCAGAACAAGAAAACAAGCTTTAATGGTAAGGGTAAAGAAAGGGCTCAAGGGCCTAAAAAGTAGAAGATAAAATTATATTACATAAGGTCCAAAGGCAATAAAAGGATAAATATTTCAAATGTGAAATATTTTTTCAACTGAAAATTGAAAAAATACTATGCAAGAGACTGCAATGTATTCAAATAGATACACCATTTTGACTCATAAGTGAGTAAAATTTATGCATCTAGTAATTTTTTTAACTAACTTCTTTATGGGTGATACTTTCAGAGGTAATGGACCTTATGATAAAAGGATTAGGATGCTTTTATCTAGTTAGTTTCTATTATTGCTTCAATAAAAATTTGTTTCAATTACATTTTAAAGATAACAACACATACTATGTTTAGATGATGCTTAATATGATTCTGGCTTTATTTTGAATGATTTCATTATTATTGATATTGATCCTGATTATTGGAATACTACTAGTTATTCGTTAATTTCTTCTTCTATTTCGCATTGTTATGAGAATAATGTGAAATTATGGCATTCTAAGTTATACTATATTAGCCCAGACTGAATTAGTTGGTTAGCCAAAGTAAGATCGATAGATGATTTGAATAAGTTTGAATTATCTACCTATGAGCATTGCCCGAAAAGAAAACTAATAAGGAAATAATTTGAAAAAGGAAACTAGGATTGAAAATTCCATTCAAATTAATCAATTTCGATATCTGTGATCTAAGAAATGTTAGGGCAAGGTGTGGGGCCTATTATTTTTTCATCACTTATGTAGATAATTATACTAGGTATGGTCATATCCATTTAATTTCTCACAAGTTTGAAGCATTGAGTTATTTTTAAACTTTTAAAGATCTTGCTGAGAATCAATTGGATAAGAAAATTAAAGCTTTAAGAAATGACCATGGTCGAGAATATCTTTTTGAAGAATTAAAGCTTTATGTGATGAAAAAGGGATTAAACATCGGTTGTTTCTTTGTAGAACTTCATAACAAAATGGTGTTATGGAAAGGGGAAATATAGTCTTTCTATATATGGTATATTATATGATGGCTCAAGCAATTTATCCATCTCCTATTGGGGAGATGCTTTGTTAATGGCCACATATGTTTTAAATTGTTTGCCCTCCAAGTCTATTGCTTTCACTCCTTATGAGTTGTGGACCGGTCAGCCACCCGAATTGAGTCATTTGCAACCTTGGGGTTATGTTGCTTATATCCATGATACCTTAAATAAATTTGGTAAATACAGACCATGATGTTAAAAGAGTATTTTGATATAATATTCTAATATATTAAAAGGATATGTGTTCATGGATGAATAAGCAAATGGCTCCGTAACAAAATTTGAATTACGAAATGTCATGTTTTTGGAACATAAGTTTTTAAAGTTGGGTGAAGTAATTTGAGACTTTATTTTTAATGAAACTCAAAAAGATGAACTATCTGAATCTCTCCATCTGAGTAGGAGAAAAATTAAAGAAGAAGGTCAAGATACTCTTGTCAACGGTCTGGATGTTCAAGATCCATCCTCTAGTGGAATGATAAGTATGCCTAACTCTAGTGAAAGTTTGGATATTTTGAATCCTTATTTGAGTGGGAGCATAGAGCTTAATCCTAATGGAAGCATTTCGAATGCCTAACTAAAGATAAATAGATTAAAAAAATTGCATTTATGAGATTGAACTATGTTTGTGAACTGGTTGATCTACCTAAAGGATGCAAACCAATTAGAAATACGTGGATTCTCAAAATCAAGTGAAAATCTAATGGTTATATTAAAAGATACAATGCTCGACTAGTCACTAAGGGGTTAACACAATAAAAAGGAATTGACTATGAGAAGTTTTTTTTTCATCTGTTGTTAGATTTACGTCGGTAAGGTTAATTCTAAACTTAGTGGCTAGTTTAAACCTAGAGCTACATCAAATGGATATAAAGATTACTTTCTTAATTGAAGTAGGCAGCGAACATAAGGTTTGTCAATTGGTAAGTTCGATCTATGGCCTAAAGCAATTTTTGAGATAATAGTACTTGCGATTTCATGAAGCAATCATGTTGAATGAGTTCAACATGATTGATGAAGACCATTAAGTTCATCTCAAAAGCTCTAAAGATAAGTTTATCATTTTGACTTGGTATGTAGATGACATACTAATAGCAGAAAATGACATAAAGTACGTAAATAAAATCAAAGATTGGTTGTCATCTAACTTTGAGATGAAAGATATGGGTCAAGTGGATTATATTTTTGGAGAAGATTTCAAGAGATCACTCAAGAAGGTTATTGTCACTATCTTAAGAGACATACATTTACAAGATTCTCGAATGATTTAATAAGCAAAGTTTAAACTCATAGATAATCGCATTGCTAAGAATTAGTTTCTTAGCAAAAGTATATGTCCTAAAATGCCAAATATGAGGAACGTTCCATATACCACTATTGTAGGTAGTCTAATGTATGCAATTTTGTGTATAAGACATGATATATGTTATACCAGCTATGAAGAGGATATTTGGATACCTTATAGGGATCGCAAACTATTCTCTCTCTTATTAAAAAAGGATTTGCTATTGAGAGGATACATAAATATTGATTGGGAAAGTGATGTGGATGAGAGAAAATCCACTTCAGATTATATGTTATTGCTTGGCTAGGGTGCATTTTGTGAATTAGCAAGAAACCCCATCAACATTGGAAGCTGAATTTGTTGCTTTCGCTGCTACAATACAAGAGGCAGTTTTGGCTGAAATGGTTTATGAACCATTTAAGAG
The DNA here is from genome assembly GCA_037975025.1 of Excoecaria agallocha. Classification (NCBI taxonomy): domain Eukaryota; kingdom Viridiplantae; phylum Streptophyta; class Magnoliopsida; order Malpighiales; family Euphorbiaceae; genus Excoecaria; species Excoecaria agallocha. The sequence continues at coordinate 104,521,150 of CM075807.1, forward strand.
TAATTGCCTTAGAGGAACTAGTGATAGTCCATGGTGATAGTCAGTCATCGATTGATGTATCGACATTAAGTATCAATAAATTAAAAAATATTATTGCACTAGGAAAATTAAACTTACAGTACATTTTCTCACTGGATATGATTGCAGATTCATTAACAGAAAAACCTATATTGAGAGATACAGTAGATCTCAAGATTTGCATAGGATTTGATTTGTTCTATTTATGTGATCCCTTAACATTATTATTTATGAATAATAATAAAGTTCATTATTTGGCAATACATGAGTGTGAATGCTTATATGTAAATATTTACTGTTATTTATTATATGATTGAGTATATCGGACAGAGAAGTAATCCACTCACATGGGTATTTACCTTAGTTTTGACATTGGATTGACAAAGACTAAGATGAGGCAATTTTTGAAATATGATGAACCCGAGAATCTGTTCAAAATAAAAGTGCTATCTTTCAGAAATTACAAGATAAGTCTTATTAAGGTGTAAGATAAAGTCATACATGAGATTGTATGCTTTGAATAAAGATCCAAACTGGATTAAGTATAATCCTATGATAAGTTAAACGTAACTATCATATTTTTTCCAAAAGCCAGAAGTAGTCCTAAAGGAAACGGACTACAGTTGAATGCTTTAGTGCATTGCAACCTTATACTTATTTATGGTGTTAAATAATAATAAGACATGTGCTCCTTTAAGGGAAAGGAGAGAACACCATAGCACATGCATCATGCCATGTGTGCTTAAGTTGACCAAGGGAAGGGAATCTTATGTGAATGATCTTAAAATTTTTCATAGTATGAGACCCTAATTTTTTGACCATCAAAACCCTTAACTTATACTGAAGTATTGTTCAATGTGGCTAGCTTAGCTAATTTTCAAAGGGTCATGAAAAAAATTAGCTCGATGGATCTAACTAGAAAAGTGAGTTGGATTATGATGGATGGCATATAGTAAAAGAAAAAGATGTTTTCCGATCACATTTGATGGTTTCGTGGCTCACCGGTATATCTATTGTAGTCTTTATAAGTAGAAACACAATAGTGAACACGAAAATTATTTTTATGAGATCATAAGATAAAATAACGAATGTAAGAAAACTATATAGGGTTTGGCATATAATTTTGAAAAGATTTTATTTCTTGAGATACTATAATCCCTAACAGGTGTATAGCATTAGTGTTCTCGACATATGTTCGTCACACGAACCATTTGCCTGTATGATAGGAGAAAATGACTAAAATCGTTTCGTCATGTGCTAGTGGGAGATGAAGGAGTCTGGGATACGTCCATTAATTATGAGATAAGAAATTGGCCCCGATATACATGAGAATATGTTGGAACAAAAATAATACACATGAAATTAGTTACATATTGGTTTTTCCCTTAATTAGGGAATATACCATTTAAGTATGTATTAATATAGCAATTACATAATTAAGTTTGTAACTGACATATTAATTTTCAATTATTTTCTTTTATTTAAATTTCTGTAACTGCCATATTTAATTCTTATTTATTAAAGAAAATATTTCCTTAATAAGAGCCCTATATAAAGGGCTAAGATTTTTTAAATGAAGGAGATGAAGTCTCTCTAATACTGAATTACTGTTGGTTTGTCTCCTCGTATATTATCTCTGTCTAAGGAATTTTTAGTTTGTGGATCTATGCTTTCATCCCATTGTTTGTGATACGTGGGTGAAGAGTTTTGCTAGTAACGTAAAACATATCGATTTTCGTTTTAATAATCGAGATGTATTTATATTTATTTTTCGCAATATATCCTGATATATTAACAATCAACGTATCAAAAATATTTATTTGAAGTCATATGGGTCGTTTGTGATCTTATTATAAATTTATAATTCACTTTTAGAGAATAAAATTATATCATAGTTGTTTGCCAAATGGTAGAGTGGGATATTGTTATATAAAGGCGGGTTTAAAATGAAAAACTAAAAAACAAAATAAATATATTAATGTAGTTTACGGGTTCATATTCTCCTCTTTTAAAAAATTTTAAATTGCACTTAGTGTTGCGCTTTCTATTTTGTTAGATTTAAAAGGTTATCGTTAATTTTGTCAATTTTAGTATAATAGTCAATGTATTTACAGAGTACATATACGGGGTACATATACGTCAGAAATCGGCAGTTAGAACCATCAGTTCTATCATCTAAATTTTATAATTATATTTACTATATTACTATAATTTCAAATTTAAAAAAAATTGGCTTTTTTATTTCAAAAAAGGCAGGAAAACTTCTTAATATATTTATTTCACAAAGTTGATGTTGGTTTTTAATCATCTGCAATGATATATTCCGCTAAGTACGTAATAACTCAATTTCACAAAGATTGTTTACCAAAATTGCTTTTATTCTTCTTCTTGTTGTCGTTTAAATCCACTACAATATTTCGTTTTCTTTTTTCCTATTTTATGAGATTGAAAAAGAAAGCATTAATTCGTAAATTTTGAATCCGAGTCCATATATTGAGAAACAAAAAGGTAAATATGGCAGTAGAATGCTGATTGTAAATTACAGAGGATCATTAAAAAATCAATATGATGAGATATTTTCATTTGTGCATGTAATATCAATGCATGAAAGAGGCTGAACTGACCATAAACGGCGGAGCCTAACAAAGTCATAGCATCCTTTTGTTGTGTTAGCTGCCGAAAGAAAAGAAAAAGTTTCGCCTATAAAAGGCAAACCAGGGCGGCCAGGGACGCCCGCTCCAACTGCATCGCCATCATTTGCCGCCTTTCTCCGAGCTTTTAAGTAGAAAAGGGCTATTATTATTGCTAACAAAGTAGCGACGCTAATATCATAAAAGTTACTGTCAAGAAAGGTAAGCTTTTCCATAGAATATTTCATCAACATGCTTAGGTGAGTCGTGATTTTCATGGACAAAATGTTATATATCTACAAGATATGAAGGATTGGATATGATGGCACGTTTGTACTATGAAAATGTTCTATTACGCCCTAATGAGACAAAACATTCGGAGATAAATATGACATTCTTATCTTAAAATCCGATGCAATAGCAGCTTGGGAAAGATCATTAGGCACTGACAATATTATCTCATAGACAGTATCTATACATGCAGCACTATATATGTTAAATTCATCTTTCATTCAAGACTTAATATTTGTGCAGCATCTCCCACTTTATTTATAATTTTCAAAATTCTTTATATTTAATTTTTCCCTTGATTTAGGATTTATTTAACCAATATTTTTTTATTAATAATTAAAATTTTTAAATGCAATTATAAAATAAAAGTTGGATAAAATTTAATTCCAATTCAAATGTTCAAAATAAAAATTATAAAATAAACACATACTAGTCAAAATTCATATCCCACTTTCTCCATTCTCTATTGTTCATTATTTAAAAAAAATAATATTTATAACACTTTATTTTAAAATGGATTGAATATGTTTAATTTTAGATAAAAAAAACTTTGGATACGCAATTAAGTGTTAAAATATAAATTTTAAAATACAAGAAAGTGTCATTAAAAACTATCAAGTAAGATATTGATACCAAAATATATAATAAGAAAATATCTATAAAAATTAACCGGTTACTCTATATAAGTATTACTATATAGAATTAAGTAAAATGACATATAATTTTAATATATTTGCAAGTATGACTCTATATAATAAGAAAAATGACATATAATTTAAATATTCTTTAAATTATTTCTCTATACAAGTTTTATAGAACAATTAAAAAAGAACCTTTTTAGGATGTAGAAATATAAAATATGAAATAAATACGAACTTGTTAATTGATATTAAAAATCAAAATCGATAACTGAAAATGATAAAAATAAAAATAAAAATTGAGTTTCTTGACCAATTAATTGAAAATTTTGGTTCAATTTCAAACTAAAATCTGTGGTTAGTCAAATTTTTTATGTTTTTTTTCTCACCCCTAATTATATATGAAATCAAAATTTCTCATATTTTTTTGGAGGAAGAAAATTTGATGACAAAAAAAAAATTATTGGCAACATATAAATTCATCACAATTGGTTATTTTTATGTCAATATCCAATTTTATCACAATTAAATAAATATGTGAAGATAAAAAAAAAATATTTAGTTACACTTATGTATGGTGGCAAGTTGTTCCCAGGTTTCATTGGAGGAGAAAAAATAAACACAGAAATAATTAATGGCGAAAAAATAAACGCAGAAAATTAATGGCAAATTTTCCTCATGGACAACAACACTTTTTCAAAATTTTAGAAGGAGATCTCAACAAAGATAAAGCCAAAGGTCTTTTTGCAAAGATCAAGCCTTGTCGTCGAGGGCAAGGTATGCTTTTGTTACAGAAAAGCCATCACTATCGCCATTTTTAAGCTCAAGGGTTCTTTGTTTCCATGAGAATCATCATACTATGAGTATAAAAACTATTTAGCATCATTAATTGAACCTTGTTCATGCAAAGGGGGGATGGAAAAGATATTTTAAAAATAAAAAGCTTTATAAAGAATAAAAAGAACAAAAGAAAAAAAAAATCTCATTTTTATTAGATTAAGATAGTTTATTTCTCATATATGGATTATATAATAACATACACCCACTAAATATATGGATTATATAAGAACATACACCAACTAATAATCTTCAAAACGTCATTTTTCAAATCATAAAAAACATAAATAAAGGAAAACGCATCAAACACTCATAATATCAAGATATGTACATATATACAAGAAGGGAGAGCTTCAAAGGAACCTTTATGAATTGGTCCTCATATTTTTACCTCAAGCTTGGTGTTGAGGTTGAGGTTTCAAGTCTTGATGATGAACTCTAATAGAGCTTTTTGTTTATTAGGGTTTAAGAGGTTGAAGAAGGGTTTTCTTCTTTAAAATTAAGAAGAAACACAAGTAGAAAAACTATCCCACCCTCTAAATCTTATTTTAGGGGTATAAATAGAGTTTGAGGCAAAAATTGCCCAAGAAGCCACGCCCGGTGAAATGGAAAGTTTATCTCCAAAGGCTGGGTAAACTTATTTGTAAGGAAAAATATGGTTGTTCACAAGGACAAGATGAGATGTCCTTACAGATAGGGTTCCGAATTGTCCTTACAAACAAGGTAAGCTATCCTCGTGGACTGAAAGACTTATCCTCGTGGATAAAAAATTAGAAAAGACCGTAGGGGCCTAATTGTGGGTTCTTAGGACACAAAAAAAAGGTCCCGATTAACCTGTGTGTAGGCCAAAATATAAAGAAAGGATTTTTTATTAGAGCTCATCATCTTAATCATACCTCACCTTGACTGGGTCAAAGGTTTCCCCATTAGGCTTTTTTTTTTCAGAACCAAGAGACCCCTAAGTTATAGTGAGTCAAAACACTAACCTTCTAACATTTTGGTAGTCTCAGTACTTATTTAGAAGCCTTACGGGATTTGTAAATAAGTGAAGTCATTCATTGAGAATGAATAACGATTTTAAGAGTTCAAACCACACTAAACTACTTTTAATCGAAATGGTGTTCATAGTGTACTGCCAACATGTTTAGAAGTCCAATTGGTCTCACTCTAAATGTAAAAGGAGTTAGGCCATATTTATATAAGATATAATCAAGGCCAATGGAAAAGGAAGTTGGAGGCTTAATGGACCACAATAAGCCATACACTAGGAGTCCATGGTTGTGCTTCAAACATATGGGCTCACTAGAAAGCCTAACATGGGCCTTTAAACTTGGTCCATAAACTTAAGGTGGAGAGCCCATAGCCCTATAAGATAGGTAGCCCCTTGTAACCCTTGATTCTTCCTAACATTATTGGGAAAAAGGACATAATTGAACATTATAAATAAAATGGAGATAAGCTTTTGACAGCTAAGAAAATTTGCCCTTTAGGCCAAAATTATCATTGTTGTTATTTAACTGCTCAAATTTGCTACTGAAAATAACGAAACTCCAAGTAAGCAAATGGAAAAACACATTGAATGATGATTAAAGGCACATAAGCTTACCACCTGTGCACTATAAATTAACAAGTTTTTATAGATATAAAAAAAATAGTTGACATTTTTGGTATTAAACTTGTAAAAATAACTGAACTCGGGTAAATAAATAAAAATCATCTAATAATAGGAAATTTTAATCTTTTTTCGAGAGTTAGAATAATATATCAATTCATAGTGCCCTTGTGGTAAATTTAGGTAATTTCAGTCGGCGTATTATATATATTTTTATCTACTTACCTGCAATTATATTAGTTTTAGTAGTAAATTTGAGTCAAACGTATAATAAAAAGAGCAATTTTGATTTAAAAATATTAGAGATTAACCAGTTCATGCACAAAAATATTAATTAGTCCATTAATATTTATTTTTTAAAATTACTAATCATTAAGCAGTCCATTATATTTGGTTAATCAGTCAATCGATTTTGGTTGTTCGGTTTGGTTAATCGATATTTTTTGGTTAACGATTAAAATTTATAACATAAAATTATATAAAAAAATTAGACAAATTTTAATCCAATTTTTAATGTGTAAAGTAATTTAATATAATTCATATTTTATAAATTAATAACTAATATTATAAAATAGATTTGATATTTATTGAAAATTATTATGTTTGATTCTAAGTCAAATAAAATTTTGAATAATAATATAATTAAATATTATTAAGTAAAATATGAATACCAATATATAATAAAAAATATATAAAAGTTAATTGTATACTATATATAAATATTGCTATATAATTAAATAAAATAATATAATATAAATTTAGTTTAAAGTATTATATAAATTTTATAGAAAAATATAAAAAATTAAGGTATAAAAATAAAAATATAATTTAAATATATTCTAAATTATTATTTTATATAAATTTTAGAGAAAAATTAAAAAAAAATTGAAGATATAAAAATTATATATATATATATATATAAACTGATTAATCGTTGACTAACGGTTAACTGCTATTTAAAAATATAAACCGTAATCATTAATAAAAAATATAAAATTAAAAATTATAATCGAATTTATCGGATCGATTAACTGTAAAACTTGATTCGATTTCGAATTGATTTTATGATTAATCATATTTTTAATTTTTTTATTCGTCCTTAAAAAAATAATTGGATAGCGAATATATGCCAATTTCAAAATATATAGCATTTTTAATGATTTAATAGCAAATTTGACCCTTATTCCGGTTATCTATATTCCTCCAAAAAGTGAAAAAGAAACATTGAATTGCGGTGTTGTTAGAATAATGGTTTGTCTTCGAGCATGTGGAATTTTGAGGCTTCGGCTTTTGCTTCAAGTATTGGTTCAAAATTGGTAGGCCAGCTGCCCACATGTCCAATTGGCCTTGAGAAGAGTAGAACTCTTTTTCATAACATCAAATATCAATTGCAATTGCAATTGCAAATTAATTACGTTTCATTTTTCTCTTCTCATCCTCAATAATGATTCTCTTGGGTTTTACTCAAGCAAGTACCCGGTGGACTTAGACACGATGCTGCTGAAATTGACTTGACCTCAACTCACCTTCCATTTATGCTATCCCTATCTCTTTCTTCGCTCTCGTTTTGCTGCTGGCTGAACGAATCTGAAATAAAACTTTCGAATTTTAAAGAATCTGAAATAGACCCAGGTCATTTGCGGGCGAATCTGAAGCAAAACTTGGTTTTTTTTATTGTTGTCTCTTCTTGTGCTCTGCAATTTGATTAGAAGCCAGTAGTGAAGTGCCTTAGCCAGAGTCGTCCAATTCCAGGTTCGAATCTATTTGCTTCATTCTTCATTCTGGTAATTTGATCTGTTTGCCCTAGCTGTTCCATGTAGACTAAAAATTCTCATGATTCAATTTTGAATCTTCTGATAAAGCCGTAATAATCAGGTCAAGGCATTATGGTCTCCGAGTTGTGTGGTTCGAGCTTGCTTCTAGCTCTGCCAGATGACGTGTTTGCTATTATATCTCGATCACTTTCGCCCAAAAATATATGTAATCTCAGTCTATGCTGCCAAAGTTTATGTGCACTTCTGGCGTCCGAGAAAGTTTGGCTAACCCAATGCGACATGTTGGGAATTCTCGCTCATCGTGATCTCATTGAGTGGAGACAGGGTGTGTCATCTTACAGGGCACTTTGTCGCTTTCTTGTTAGTGTTAAGCCATTGATTGGAATTTGGGTTCATCAAAACCCTGAGCTAGGCAATGTGGTATATGTTATGCCTGGTTTTATGTCTGTTGTTGGATGTCGGATAATACCGCAAGAGCTTGGCCCTTTAGGAATTGAGGATGGACCTTTACTATGGGCACCTGTGTTTGAAGTAATAGGAGATGTTGACGGTTCCACTTTATTCTTTTTACATGGGAGAGAAAAAGGAAATGACTGTATTTATCCTGGCTCAGTCAAGCCAGTTGAGCAGAACTGCAATGTATTATTGCTTGAGGTTGAACCTAGGCAACAAAAGAGTGGAAATGTATTGTTGCACAGTAAAAGCTTTGTCCATAATTCAGATAATGAGCTACCCAGAAATATTTCTAGGTCAAACAGTGGACTATCAAGGTCACAGAGGATGATTGGACAGCGTGATTCCAAGGTGCCATTTAGCCGCTTGGCTTTTAGTGATAGAAGAAAGTTGATTGAGGTTGTAACGAGCCAAATTCGTCAAAATTTACCTGATTCAGCTATTGGGCCACCATTTCCACGGTTGAGAAGCGATGGTGACAATTTTCACAAAGATATTATCCTCTTATTTGAAAGGAGATCCTTGCTTCTACATATGTATAAACTTGGTGGGAGCCGCTTCGATTGGAAGGAAGCTCCTGAGCTGCCATTTGATCCTATTCAACTACAACTGAGTGAGATCAAAAGGAGCCTTGATCATTCGAGTGGTTTTCATAGTTCTATAAATGGAGATGATCACACAAAATCCATCATCAAAAAGACTCTTGGTGGGTATTTTAGGGCTAGTCTTAGACAAATTTTGGGCAAGTCTCCCTCTGTTAATGGCAGTGGTGCACTTTTAAAGAATGGTTCTTCAAGTAGTGAGAACAAACATGGGCAACTTCATGAATTTTTGAGATCCAGTGAAGCAATAGGATTGACATTACATGCCTCCACTGCCAGGTTATCTTCTTATCGAGCATGGCCAAATATGCACGACAGTCGGTTTGCCCTGTACAAACTACCAATGCAGGTTCCAAGAGCTGACCAAGAGTTTGCTGGTTTATGGGGTGGAACTTTTGGTTGGCCCCCTGGGAAACCTAGTGAAGATAAGCCTGGAAAGGCTCTTTTCTTTCTTTTGATATCTTATGATGAGTCTGAGGGGCAAAGACAACTCATTGCTACCAAAATTTTGGAAGGCACCCACTATGTTCTTCATCCAAATGGCTCAGCAATGTTTATTGTAAACATGGATGAAGCTTCATCAGATCCATTTCCTTGGGATGTTGATTCAGATTCCAAACCTGTGAGTGTAAAACATGCATATGCAGGTGAGGGTATTGCAAATGGATATGGTTTCCGATATCCAGGCTCAAAGCCAGGTTCCCTTTATGTTACTCAAAATGGTCTTCTTGCCTTCATTTGGAAGGAATCTAGAGCAGTCTTGACCATGCAGAGAATGAATTTGGAAGAACTTTTGAAGAAAGGTGAACGGGTGCCTGCATTACCTCCAATTGCCAACTTTTCTTATTTGACCAAGTCCTACTCAAATGTATTTGCTGGCTTCTCAAATACTTCAGCTTGTTTGGCTTCCCCAAGGTTGGTATCATTTATCAAAATGCTTATATTGTGTTTTTTCTTTCAGATCATTCCTGATGTATTAAATTTTTTTGTGCTTGCAAATCTCAATACATCTAAATCAGTTGTGTCGATTAAATGAGTTTAAATTCTCTAATGCTTTCATTGTTTAATAAACAACCAACCTTATTTGCAATCTAAGTGCTCTTCTTCGTGCTTTTGTCATGTTGGTATATGTTGCAGTATGGAAAGAGTTAGGGGATCGTATGGAATCTGTAGAAAATTGCAAAATAAGTGTACAGTTGATAGGGCTGGACCATGGTTGGTCTATTAGGGTAAAAAGATGATAGAGCATGCAGTTCAGTTTCCGACTTGATGAGAAAGTTACTGTTTTACCTAAGATCAGTCATTGAGATTTCAGGATCAACTTTTATTGTCATTATCAGTACTTCTAATTGTAAACCATGATCCAACATGGATCATCCATCAGGCATCTCTAGAGTCTTATTGTGTATCCCACTTTTCTCCAGTTGCTATCTTGTAGATGACTCACTGATCAAGCATTTCCGCGATGTCTTTTGGATCTAGTCACCTCTAGGTTGTTTAGCTGCCATCCTATCATTCCCATCTATACTGTCTAGATTGAGCTAGGCGAACTTGAACTAGGTACAGTTTCTTATTATTTGCCTTCTCTGGCACTGACGTTCATTTCTAACAATAGTGGAATTAATTTAGAAACTATGTTTCAGGAAAAGACAAAAATAGAAACTTTCTATGAGTCATAAGGACAGTTTGGTTGTTTGATCTGTTTTATGGTGACTGCTGATGTTTCCTCTCACTTTTTGCAAATGAACCATACAGCGATTTATCTGTATAATATTATTCTCAAGAATTTATAAAATGGCACTTTAGATTCAATTTCTATGTATTTGGTGTATTTAGTCTTTTCTTTTTGGATATTGTAGTTTTCTTACTAATTTATCTATATTGAAGGTGCATTTTGGCCTCAAACTCTCTTGTGCTGATTAAATTGCTCCATAAACAACTTTTGGGCCTAATGAGCACACAACTTTGAATTTACAGCCATTTATCACATTTTTTCCCAAAAAAACTCTTTCCGACCTTTATTCCTTCCTCCCCCCCTTTTTGTGCCATTTGTTGTAAGATTTTGATAGAAAGTCATGGTAAATTTTTCGCTTTGTGGGGAAAAAAAAAGAAGCAAGAAAGAAAAGATGAAAAGGTGTCTTGGAGGACATATCGGGGTAAAATGGTTAAATTAAAGGTTTTACCTAAATTTCAAATAGACCCCTAAACTAAAATTAGATGCCTCTGTCAATTTTGGCATCCAGACACAATGAGTGGGCGTGGTGAAGAAAATTGGGGTTGAATTGAAATGTTAACGATAGGCAAAGTTTCTAATTTAAACAATGTTAGGTTAGCGTTCAATTGGTTTATCTTGGACTAAGAATTTTTACAAGCATGTAAGCTTGCTGTTAGTTTGGATGCAAAATTGATGGGTGGATCAATTTCAAACCTAAATGATAGCTAAGGGTTTAATTTATTCTAATTTTTAGGGTGGAGGTTTAAATGAAATTTATGTAAAAGGTTGTTGATATTTTAGTAATTAACCCTAAACTAACAGTTGCCTACTAATTTAGCCCAAAAGTTAATTTAGTGGCAAATTGGTCAACCTCAAAAGGTATGAGGGAAAATTTTCTGCTGTTCCCTATTTTTTTACGCTCTCATGCCATAGAATAAGTTTAAACTTAGTTGAAAAGACTTGTAATATGAAATAATCTAAATCTTGCTTTATAAGGCAAGCTTAGAAAATGCTTATAGAGAACTCACACTATGCATGTTATGTAACAAGGATTGCTGTGACTACAAATTTTGCAAGAAAGGAGCATCAAATGAATGATAAGTAGAGTTAATTGATTTGAAATGGCTCCCACTTGCTCTCGATGACTTTTCTCGCACTGGTACCTGCACTTCTTCCTCCTGGCTCACTGCAATTATCAAATCTGCCCTAAGTTTACTGATTCTAAGCATATAAGTCTATCTTTTCCCTTTAAACTCTTTCTTGCTTATATATTATTAACTTTGCTGTTAAACTTGTCAGTCCAAGCATGGCAAACTCTAAGATGAACAGTTTCACAGAAACAAATAAATATTCTGCCGTGTAAACTCTCCGTTTGACCCTCTCTTAAATGGTTGTCCTGAATTTTAATTGTTATAGCTCCTGGACTTTTGTCTCTCGAGCTCATATTTTTCGGTAAATTTGTGGCTTTGATGGGGAAAAGCCTGCCTTTACTGTTACCATGTCTGCTGCTGGGATTTTGCAAACTCTGCCCATAATCACCATAAAGACTCGATGAAGCTTCTCTAATAATTAATAAGAAGAAAAGGTATACAAATGTCAGGAGATGGCATATCTCAAGTGTTAAGAGATGCAAGGGTTTCTTCGATGTGCACTTCCATAGGTTAATAACCATTCTGGGTTTTTTTAAAAAAATAAAATAAAATAAAATAAAAGAGAATAATGCAAGTTTGAGTGTAATTTTTGTTGACAATATTTAAGCATTGTTGGGTCAATACTATAATGGAAATTTTGCATCATTTATGGTTTATCTGACTTGTGTTCCTCTTCTACAGGCAAAGGCATTGATAGAATATCTAATCCTCAAAGATTGAGGGGTTGCACCATTAGTTTGGGGTTCTTATACAAAGTTTTGGCTGTTTCTGGTGGTGCCAATGATAATTCTCTCTTTGCATTGTTTCTGGTCAACCGCTCTTCAATGCTCCTTTTCTGAATAAATCCTCCCTTGAACCACCAAGGGTAAGGAACTGCTTATGTATTTTATATGCAAGAAAAGTAGATTTTGATTATATATAATGGCAATAAGCATATGGGTGAAGTAGAAAATGTGACGTATTATATATGAAAGAAAAAAAAGGTTGAATCAAAGTATCTATGATTTGTTTTTTGTACTTTCATACGTGATATTGTTCCATTTTGTTCCTTTTTTTTCAAGTAATTTTACTTTTGGTTTCATTCCTTTTAGCTTTACATGTATTTATTGATCTTTTTTTTCATCAAGTAATTTCATTCATTTTGCTCTTTTTTTAAAGTAATTTTACTTTTGAAGTATTTTAAAAAAAAAAAATCTTCAATTTGATTCTTATATAATTTTTTCATGGCTCTACTTGACTCTTGAATATGTTCAGAAAATTTCACCAATTATAAGGTTATAATTAGAAAGGTGATTGGCTACTTTGAAGGGATGAAATGTATGGTAAAATATTTTATTTTGACACAATTATTTTTATTTTCAATTAAACATCTTTGAATTTGGGACATTTTTTTTTTTGTATTTTATGCTTTTTATTTCACATAAATGTTCAAAGTAATGTGGTTAGTGGATTTAATATGATTATATCTTTTTTATTTTGTTAGCTTCTTTTGAATGCTATCTGAAATTTGAGGGGCTTGTTTGTTTACGCACCATTAGATTTGCAGTCATCCAATATATGAAGTGAACTTTTTCTTTCACTCATCTAAAAAAAAAATCTGAAAAATGAAAAAGTAGAAGTTAAACATGTTCCTATCTCTCTTCTGTCAAGAGCTTACCAAAGCAGAAGTGAAACAAATGAGATAATAATTCATTCCAACAAAACGCCGATGATTTAGGGGTGCATGATGGCCATCAACATGTTTGTGGCAGCGCCGCTGTAACGAGTATCGAACCTCCTCAAATGTCCAGTTGAATTTTGGAAATCTGCTTTTAGTATTCGAAATCCGATAAAAGTTTATTTAATTCGTCAAAATCAATTGTTTCACAAAAGGCTAATAATTCGACCTAATTGTCCAATCTCAAACCCTAAAAAAGGTATGACACAACATTTTGGAGTTTTCTTATTCTATAATTTGGCAATTGATCTACAAAAGTTTCTGTTGGACATTAAAAGTTAGGTAACATGCAATCGTCATCTAATAAAATATTAAAAAATGAGTTCTAATCTTATAAGGTTAAAACTAAAGATAGTTTGAGATCTCTTCTTATTTATACCTTCGTTAAGTGTTTTATAAATAAATTCTTAATGATTAATTATTTTATCCTTCTTCAAATGCATTCCATAATTGAAAGCTGCATAGTAGATTAATAAAGAAAAAAACTAAAATATGACAAAATTACATATTTTAAAGCTGAAAATAAAGAATAATGCATAAAATGGATAGTTTATTTACAATGTTCATTTAGATGAGAATATTGATCTTTGCATACATATTTACAGAAGAATTTTGATGTATTTTTGGATAAAAATAGGGAATTTGACCCCATACAGTTTTCAAAAAAAGAAATCCCGTTGATTAACTTGAGGTAAAAGAATCTTTTACATTTATAAAGAAAATTGTTACTTTTTTGTATGTTATTTTTTGATGAAAAATGAGATATTGGTCCCCTTTTATTATAGAAAAATCCCATTCAAACTTGTATGAAATCTTTTTGATCACTACAACAAAAATACAATTTAACAACGGAAAATAGCAATGAAAATTTTGGTTGCTATTCTGACAGTTGCTATTATTTAGCAACCAAAAATTAATTCTGTTGCTAAATTCAACCAAGTCAAGTTTCAGTGAATTTATCAATTTTAGCAACGGACAAGATTACGTTGCTAATTTTAGCAACAGAAATATCAAATTAGCTACGGAAACATAAAAAAATTAACAGTGGTACATAAATTTCCATTAATAATTATTGTTGCTATGGTAGCATAAGATTTTAATTTCAATCTAGGTTTATTAATCATAAAATAGTATCGTAGAAACTAAAAGAAACATAACATAAAATCGGTATCGATATATAAATAGTACCGTAAAATCCATAGAAACCAATAGAAACACAATAAAAAAAATCAATATCAATATCTAAATATTACAAATATAAACTATGTAGTTGGTAAAATAGGACAATCTGGTTGTTGAGAGGTGTTGCCCTTGCTTCTCATCTTTTTCATTCTATTCTTTAGTTGGATTACAGTATCGAGCAACATGCCGATAGTATTCTCTAACTGAATGACTCTCTTAGAAGATTCGGAATGCCTACTAGAAGCAACTGTAGATGATGTAGATGAATATGAATGGAATGAATTTGCAATAGATCCTAAGCCAAAAATTCTTACTCTGTTATTCTTACCACCAACTGCTTCAAGGAATATCTGACTCTCATCCACATTTTCAGAGTTCTGCCGTTGTTGAGTGATAGTCTCTTGTAATTGCTCCTATAATTACAATATATAGTTACAATAAATTAACTATATTTCATAAAATAATTAATATTCATATATAAGAATTACGTACATTGAGTTATCCGCAATGGGTATTAATAAATGTCTGACTATCATGCTTTTTTGTATGTGTGTACATAAATATTTCAGGATATGTAGGTCTCTTGCATGGATTTTTCCTACATAACCAATTAAACTCAAGTTTATAAAAAATTCAGTAGAATTTTTCTTTTAATTTTATAACATTTACCTCCTGTAAAATAAAAAATTTATCTCAAAAATGCAGCCATCCATAGAAACAAACATATATTAAACGCTCATCATTATCCAACAGTATCATACATTTTTATTCTAAATTCATACATTGAATTAATTTGAAGTTTGATTGGGTAAAGCTAATACATAAATAAAAAAATATTTTCCTAAAATTCAAATACTTACAAGTTTATCTGCATGCTCGTGATGGCTCAAAGTTCCTCCAGTGTGCATGGCTAAACTCTCTCTGAAATGGAAATTGCTTTGGGTAATATCCAGTATTCTTGCCAACGACCCCATATTTCTTTAGAAATAAAAGAAGGTCGTCAACCACTCTTGTATAATTTAGCAACAAATTCTTTATATCGTTGACGAGTACGTTTTTTTCAAACTTGATAAATGATACCATTAAATTTTGAATTCCAAAAAAATTCTTTTTGAAAAAAAAATAATTTAAGTACTATAAAATACAATAAATATCTTATTAATGTATGAAATCAACTATTTCATCACAAATAATAAAATTTATTTTTTGTACCTCAAACTCTTGATAGTAAAAATTCTTTGTCTGTAGAGAGAGATTCTTCCATACATAACCCTCAATTTTTATCCTATCTTTGAACTTGGATCTAATCTTTCTTGAGCAAATTTTTGATGGAATAAACCTATTAATATGAACAAAATTATATCAGTTTCAACTTAGATATCCATAGCAACAGATATAAACTTATGTTATCTTCTAATACAAAATTAGATTAATACTCACTATCATTGATAATCTTAATGTAAATTTTTCCATCAACTCTCTTCCCACCAAGCTAGAAGCCTTCTTCTTCATCATCAGCATCTACCACCGGTTCATTTATTGGTATAGATCTAAAGTCTGGTGCGAGAATAGATGCATTTATAGATTGTGCTGAGATTTTGGATTGTTAGATGTTGAATCAGTTGGTAGATTAAGAGAGCCATTAGGATTTGTTATAGGTGAAGGTTATGTCTGATATGGTTGTTGAGGATCTGAACATGACACACCTAAACATGTAAACCATACAGGTTGAGATGGATGCACTTGTGCATAATCATCTCCATCCAATGTTAATCTGAGCCTGGATGGCAATAGTGTGTTCTTTCTTTTGGGTGGCATATTTTGTACCTGAAAATCAAATAAATGGATCATTCATCTTATAATAGAACAATAGAGTATACAACATATATAACAATATTACATTGATGCAATAATAATGGAGGAACTAAGAATAAATTTGGTTTTTAAGCAACTATGTTTCGAATTTAAAGAGGAAAAATCAAGTTTTAAGAAAATAGTGTTTTAAATATCACATGAAGTAAACAAGTATTTAAAAAAATGAAATATAGATTAAGTTGGAGCATATAATTTTTCAAAAACATACCGTCACGTGAAAATTGCCCAGCTGGCGAGAGTCCATGTGCGCCCGCATGTTGGGGCAGTAGTACCATCGCATGCCAGCGTCTGAAGGTCCTGCCTGGCAGCAAGTCTTCGCACGCCCTTATTTTTTCCCACTACTCCAATCGTGCACCTGCGTGTTGGGCAGAAGTCCCTTAGTGCGCCAACGTGTTTTCAACCCTTGCCCATTGCACTGCCACGTGTTAAGCCTTTGCCTCGCCCCATTCCACCCAGTGCCCACGTGAAGCTCCTTTCTAGTATCTGCACTACCACGTGATTCTCCTACTGCTCCTATGCATGCCCGTATGTGGCATTGCCTGCGCCCATGCGTGGGTGTGTGTGAGAGTACTGTCCCCATTTTAAATTCCCACGATTCTTATTTTTTCTTTCTTCCCTTACATTTTCATTTTCTTTGCTCTCACCACTCCCGTGTCTTCACCCACTAAAAATCGCACCCACGACCACACTCCACCACCTACCACCACATTTCATCTCCGACCACCACTCTCTCTCTCCTTTAGTTTTTCTCTTTCTTCTCTCCATTCTTCTATCTTTTTCATCATTTTCCTTCTCTCTTCCTTGGGCATTCACGGTTCACAAACATCACTCAAATATTGTGCTAAAAATTGTTGGGTTCTTCACTCTCAAGTAAGTACATACTCACTTTGATCCCTTTAATGTTGTTTCAATTCCATTTTATGCCCTGATTTGTTGAGATTCTAGCTTATGAACTTACATTTTTAGGTCAATTTCAAAATGATATATATACTTCATATTAGTTTCTTTTGGCAATATGAATTATTGTGGACTTAATATGCATGTACTAGATACTTAATATTTAATTTGGTAGACAATGCACTTCGTTATGCACTTTAATTTGATGCTCAAACATGTGCACATCACATGTTCGATGAAATGTCTCAATGAGTTTATCTTTAGTTTGACTTATTTATAACTCTTTGGTTAACATTCTTTTGTTCAAAATTCATGAATCATCACCTCTCCCATATCTTGCATACTTGTTTAAATGACTTTATCAATACATATTGGGCTATATTTTGACTTATACATTATGCACTCCTCTTGATTAATTGTCTTGCATGCTTTATTATTTGAAATCACATGCGTTACATTTTAGATCCCCTCATTCTACCTTCATATTTTTAGGCATACATTGTTATCCTCCATGAGTTTTCTTGAACATAAGGTGTGTTTTAGTCCATAGCTTGTCATATACAATCACATTTTTGTTTATTTATTTATTTTTGTAGTGGCACTTAAGAGAACAAAAAATCATGACATTGCAAGTTCCTCAGGGATCCAAATTCCATCTTATATGGACAGAGCAAAGGTGAATAAATTTGATTACTTCAGTGCTTACACGTATGTTCAGTCAGCTTACTTAAGTCAATTATTGCTCAACATTCTTGCTGGAAATTTATGGGATGAGGTACTGCCCTTACTTTAGCATATTGGGTGGACATAATTCATAGATAAGAAACCCAAGGTGTATCCCAATATGGCGCAGGACTTCCTATACTTGTT
Organism: Excoecaria agallocha; assembly: GCA_037975025.1. Lineage (NCBI taxonomy): Eukaryota > Viridiplantae > Streptophyta > Magnoliopsida > Malpighiales > Euphorbiaceae > Excoecaria > Excoecaria agallocha. Next base: position 104,539,412 of record CM075807.1, read on the forward strand.
TGAGTGTTATTTTAAGGGAGACGCTGATGTGGGCACTGTTGGATTTAAGTTTGGCAAAAGAGGGTATTTATTGACATTTAAGATATTTTTATAATATTTAGGATTTATGCCTGATGCTCTTGTGGAATTGATGGATGTTTCTACGAAAGATAATTGGGAGCAAATCCGAGACCCTCTGTAACTTGAGCCATGGAGATGAGGTAAATGTAAGGTGTATGCTTTAAGGGATCATACTTTGAGGATAATTCATCGATTTTTAACAAGAAATGTCTACAATAATCTGAAGAATGCCAGTGCAGTAAAGGTGTCATAAGCTATGATCCTATGGTGTATAGTAGGTGGCATTTTTATCAATGGAGCATTGATCATCGCAAATAAGATTAAAAAAATTATAGAAAATACCGGATAACATCAATAGCATCTCCATTGGTTAGATCGTTACAATTTTGACTGATGCAATTGGACACCCCACCATTAGAGATTCAATTGAGGGAGAATTTCCATGTATTGATAACAAGATGCTTAAGAGGATGAAAATTTTGATTCCTAGGCCACGATGTCATTGGACTACTCGGGAGGAGTATCTACTGGAAAATAACATCTGGATTGAGAAGCAACATGATGAGCCTAATGAAGAGCCTGCTGCACCAGCTAACAATCAACCTGTAGATGAGTCGGCAACACCTGAATGGGAAGGCCCTTTTAATCAATTAAGTCATCGGATGGATATACAACAGATTCATTTGATTGCCTTATAAGACACTGTTTTGGATCTCAAAAATACAATGGAGACTTTCGTGCAACAATATTGGCAGCGAAATCCACCGCCACCTCCACCTCCATCAACATAGTTCTCTATTTGCTGTGGACAGCAAAATTTTCAGGAGGGGGTAGAACGTGTTCAGGGAGTTGACATCTTTAACCTTCTTCTATTTAATTCATGAATCGATTTTATGTATTATTTGTTTATGTTTTGCATTTTGTCATGTTTTTATTTAAAGTTGATTTTTTTTGTTTTCCCTTTATGTTAGTAAGTCTGTAAAACTTATTAAAAACTTATGTAGTTCAGATTTTTCATCTAGTTTGCACGAGAACTTAGTTTGTCCAGTTTTTCCTCAAAATTATAAACATGTTGAACTTGAGCTTTAGAATATGCATGTTTAGAACCTTCGTTTGGCAATAGAACAAATATGTTGTTTGATAAATTTTTAGATAGTTTGATCTTCAATTTGATAAATATTTGCTAATTTCCATTTTCTTGAAACCAATTAAGACTAGTTTTAACTTAAAAAAAAAACAATGCAATAAAATAGTGAAGCAAGGAAATTTAGAGCACTATAACCTTTCTCATCACCCTTCAAAGCATATAAACAACTCAAACAACTTAGAATATGATCTAGGCAATAATTTTTCTTGTTAAGCTTTCTGAAATCTTTTTCCTACCCTTATGAAATTATGTCATTTGTAAGCTAATTTGAGCCTAAAAAGGGTATGCTTAATGTGTACCAAAAATAATTTTTCTTGTTACACTTAATATTTTACCATATAACCTAAAAAGCTTTTATCTTACCATATGAAATTGACCACTTTAGGATTAAATGGATTTTTTTTGTGAAGTTCAAATTTTGATGGGTGTAGTAAGAGAATTCTTGGCAAGAATTATTGATGAAGCCAAGTGAAAAATTACCTTGTATCTACCTTATTGTTCAAGTATTTTTAGTGTTGGCATCGTGTGAAAAAAATCATCGATTGAGAAAAGAAAAGCGAGCATTCATGATAAATTTAAGTGCGGGGTAGTACAAGGAAGGAAAAATATCGGTGACTTCTAAAAGGTCAGGACTTGGGTATATTTTCTCTCAAAAGAATTTTTATTAAGGGAGATAAGCAAGTTTGATTGAGTTGTTCATTGATTAAGTTAATGAGATTGTTAGTCTATTTTGTCTTAGAGTGGCTATTCTTTTTTATTATCTTATGCCCATTCTTTGATAGCTATAACCTTGACCCCATTACAACCTTTAAAAGACCTATGTAATTTTAGGTTTTTTTTGAGTTGTTTAACGAAGATGACCTTTAGGTTTCGGTGCTAAAGGAGAGATTTATGGTATTTCTAGAGTTTCAAACACGAAACCATGTATATGTTTATATGTACAATCATTCTAAACTTTACTATCTAGTTGTATTGATGTTTGGATTTATAAAAAAAAACTTAAAATTATTTGGTCTTGCACACACTCAACGAAATTAACTTATACTGTCTTGATTGAAGTTGTTCTATTTAGCGATTTATTAAGTGCTTTTGTTAAATGCTGAGTTTAGTTATAAATTGCATAATTCTTTATTCAAATTTGATTATTTTAAGGAGTTGGATTGTTCTAATTTGAATGGTGAGCAAGGTTTAAGTGTAGGGTATTTGATAAGTGTGAATTATATATTATGTTTAGTATATTTTAAGTATTTTTATTTAGTTAATTTGGTGTAATTTAGGTTGATTTTTAGTTTAATTATTGATTTGTGTGTTTTAGAAGCTAAATAGAAGTTTTGGTGCTTTTCAGGTATATTTTGCTAGAAAAAAGGACTTAATTACAAACATGTAAAAAGATTTGGGCCAAAATTGTGAAAAGAGGAAATTCATACAAGAAAATGTTCGTGAAGTCTAGTGAGTACTTGCTTGGCCATGCATTTGGAATCATGTTTTCATGAGTGGCCGTATGTCTCTTGGTATTCCTTCTCAATTGGCCATGTGTTTCATTACTTGTGTGATTGCTTCGCCGTGCATAGTGGGTTTTCTTCATAATTGGCCGTATATCTCAAGCTTTGGAGGAATAGTTGGCCATGCATTAAACACTTCTTCTTGCTTGGCCGTGTGATGCATAGCTTAAAGGAATGATTGGTTGTGTACCATTTTTGCTGGAGAGAATGATGCTCGGTCGTGTGTTTTATTGCAAAGAAGCATAATTGGCCGTGCATCTCAACATGAAGAATGCACGGCAGTGCATCACACAAGAAGAAAATTTGCTTGGCCGTGTGATGTAATCTCCCATGATGTGAAGGATTTTTCGATTAAGAAGAATTCTCTTCCTACTTTAATTCAATAAGTTTAGAGGGATTCTACGACTTGTTTTGCCTATAAATAGAAGTTTGAAGCATCAAAGAAGGCATCAACCATCAATTATCAAGAATTCAATAGTTTTAGTTTTACGTCATTTTTTGTTTTCTCTGTTTTTATTATTTTCTTAAAAGCTTTGTTTTAGTTTTCAAAAATGCATAGTAAGTAGTTTTCTTTAACTTTTGCTAAAGGATACTTGAATCCTTAAATTTTATTGTTATGACTTAAGCTTGTGCTTAATTTTAATACGAGTTTGATTATTTCTTAGTTCTAAAGCATAGTCTTATCATTATTTAGCTGAAATTGGGTTGTTAACTTGTTTAATTATTGGTTAATAATTGACTTTTGGTTTGATTATTGATATGCATGTTCTTAGGTTAAATTACTTAGGTTGATGCATGATTATATTCTTCATAAGATATAGTTTTGTGTTAATTAAGGTAAGTTAAGATTAAGAAAGGTGTAACCAAGAATAGGTGAAAGTTAAATTACTTGAAAAAGAATTTGATAGACATCTAAGAGGATTAATTTAGATCTTTATGCTAAGTGTTGGATTATTCTTAATAAGAGGATTTTAATGCTTGGAATGATAATCTTGAGTTAAGTTATTTGGCTTTAATTATCTGAGTTCTTGATAATCACTTGTGTTTCTCTTTTGATTAAGTCATAATAATATTGGTTAAGGTGGATAGTCTTTTAGTGAAAGTTGCTTTTAATATTGATTTTTACCTCTTAATTGATTGCTTGCTTTTGTTTTACGTTCAACTATTTTAATTATCTCATTGTTTTATTTTATTTTTAGTTTTAAAATTTGTTTTTAGTTTTTTAACCTTCAACATTACAACAACTTTTGGGATTTCTCTTTTTTCTATCTTTTACATACAAATTCCATTTTGAAATTAAAATCATTCACACAAATATAAGTTTCCCTTGGGTTCGATATTAGAGGGTCATAATTATATTTTTCTATATTACTAGCCGATCTAGTACACTTATTAAACACCAATCAGCCATCTATGAAGCTTGGATGCAGGAATGAGGTTTTCTTTTGGTGTGTTTGAGATAGTAGTTCTTAGGGGTTATGGAATTTCTCCTAATCAATTGCATCAGAATGGATGGAGGATGGTGACCTGCTTCAAGATCCTATGCAAGATAGAGGCGGTGTTCTTACTCTAGACCTATTCATCCAATTCTTTTACATTTTCAGTTGGAGTATTACTTTACTAGCTGATAGCAGAGAAAATCGTTCACTGTTCCATCTTCGATGAAGGGCTTTAAGAAGAGATACTTCTTAGTAGGGATAGCCGGTATTTTTGGCGTACCACTCATCCGATCAACAGAAGCCACCTTCTTGAAAGATCAGGCTGTTGGTCAATCCCTTTACGAAAATGACATCAAAAAATTGATGGACACTGTGGCCAGGCAGGGATAACCCTACGACTCTAACTATCTCCTTAGTACATTGTTCGGATCTTCAAGCTCTGAAGCTAATGAAAACACAAAACGTGAGCATTATAATGGGAGTGAGGAAGAGGGCGCATATTTAAGAATTCACACATTGCATGTGCATCGAATATATTTGTTTTGAAGAAGATACTTATATTGTTTATTTCTGTGATATAGCTACAGATATAATGGCCAAAGGAGATGAAGTCTCGAAGCGACTTGCCGATCAGGCCAGAGTTAAGAGAGAGGTCAAGCGCTTGGCTAAAAAGGAGAGAAGAACCAAGAAAAGAAATATCTTACCGACCTCAAAGTTTGGGGCAAGTGCTCCTGTGCCTCTTGCTACTGTCGTTACTACAGCCGCTTCAGTCCCAATTGCCTCGATCATCCCTGCTGCTCATCCCCCTCTGACCATAATGGGACCAGCAGCGCCTCCTTTGATCGCGAAGGGACAGGTGGGACAACATCCAACTAGATAATTACAGCTAAAGGATGAATCAGATGATGAAGGGCCATAGCCATCCCTACGCCCTTGGTTGTCCAGTCAAAGAAAAGTATGCCAATAGATGAGGCGACACAAAAGAAGATTGAGAAGGCAGCAACAAAGAAAGCTGCCGGGTGGTAGCTATAGTAGATGCCCGAATTGTTGCGAGGGCAAGGAAATTGTCTAGGGTAAGTCCACTCGATGGCCTTTAGGGAGAGCTCTAGAGAAGCGGGCTCCTTCCTTTGATGATATTTTGAAGGAGTGCTTTGGGGATGATTGGTCAGTGACCAACAGGGGCGTGTCGACTTTCATCTGCTAGGATTTTGCTTAGGAGAATGACTTCAAGGCGATGTTGGATCTCAGCTTGCTCTCCCGAGAGTTCGAATTATTTCAGTAGTAAAGCTTAGAGGTAACACTTACATCCTCCTTTCTCTTCCTTTTTTTTCACCCGTTGCTTCTTCTTTTTTCTTAATTGATAAAAAAAGGCCTTCGTCTGCATGGTATGGTAGCCTTTGCCAGTTGAAATGGAAGGATGTCATTCATCAGAGGAAGGAAGCAAAAGTCATTAGTGACATGGCTAAAAAGGAGTCTTTGCTTTTAAGATCAGAAGTGGAGGAGATGAACAAGGAGAGAGCCCGACTAGCCCAAGACCTTAAGTCTCGACAGAACGAGGTGGATCATTTGAAGGGAGATGTCACGTGTCTTGCTGCAGATAGTGCTCTGTGTAAACGATACGAAGAGGAGGTGACCAGACTGAGGGGTAAATGTTCACATCTTTCGATCGAGTGCGCTAAAGCTAACGCAAATAGAGATAAGGCCAACACAGATAAAGATAAGGCTTTGTTAGAGTGCGATGTTCTTTAGTCCAAAAGGGATTTCCTGGAGATAGCTCTAGTGGAAAATGAAGTGGCTTAGGGCGAGAGGCTGGCGAATGAGCTCGATTCCTAGAAAGAGGAGCTCCTTGATCAATTAAGCGAGGCCCAAGGGAGGCTGCTGACTCAATTGATTTATACGGTCAGACAGCACTTTCCTGAAGCTAAGCTCAACTGGATGGAGGATCCAGGGAACCTTTCTAATCCTCCCTCAAGTGATGATGAAAAAGAGGCCCCCCAGATTGGAGCGACTGAGGAAACAATAAATGAAGGTCCTTCATTATCCCAGACAGGTGCTAGTTTACCGACTAAGCCTGAAATTATTCCTCCTCCACCAATAAAATTCGAAGTCGTGGCCCTTTTACCGACAAAGCCTGCTATTGAAGGAGCCATCGGATCTTTCCAGCCTTCTGTCGAGATAATGGTAGAGCCTACTGTTCATCAGACTGTAGATCCTGCTATTGACCCAAACACTGCCATAGAAGAAATTGTAGATATAGAGACTTAGACTTTTCGTTTCTTTGTAACGTTTTTTTTTGTAAAGTTGTCAACGAAAATTGTAAATTGTACAATTTTTTATTTATGAATGCAATACAATTTGTTTTCCAATTACGACTTTATAATGAAATTTTTACTTTTAGTAGGATTTATTATAAAATCAACCAAGGAGAATACTTCTTGAATTTGAAGATACTTTTCAATTTTTGTAGTCAATAACTCTTGGAACAAATGATAGAATCATCCAATCTAATTGATAAACATATTCAGTCGGGTATAAGAGAATTATGAATTTGACAAAATCTGATAAGATATCCAATGATCTTTCAAACTTGCATTAATTGCGAATATTGGCAAGCAACTTCGTTTCGAGTATGAATTCTAATAATCTTGTTTTTAATGTTTATTTTCGGGATAATTTTGTGTGTTTTAGTGTCTCATCTTGCATGTTTTTAGTGTTTTAATCCTAAAATATTTTTTCTTATGTTTATTTTAGTTATTTTGATAAATTTAAAGTTTTTGGGTGATTAATGGTCTTAAATTTCATTTTATGCAGGAAATTTTGCTAAGGCACGACTGAGACAAACTGTCCTAGCTGTGTCCAACGCAGAAGGCAAAAACTCATCGTTTTACTAATGGCCACAGCTGAGACAAACTGTCCCAGCCGTGTCCAATAAAGGAGTCAAAGCTCACCATTTTGTTAAAGGTCATGGCTGAGACAAAGTGTCCCAGCCATGACAATGTGCAGCCTGCAAACGCGTTTTGATCCAGAAGCTCATCGCGGCTGAGACAAACTATCCCAGCCATGCCCATGGAAATTACCACTTTGTCTCCTTCTATCGCGGCTAAGACAAAAGTGTCCCAACCGTGGCCTCTTGGACAGCTCTATAAAAGCTGCGAAATTTTTTGCTTAAAGGAGGTCTTTTCTAGGGTTTCGTGCATAGAGTGTTTAGGTAGAGAAAAAAATGCAATTTTTTTATATTTTGAGGGTTTTTCATACTTAGTATTAGAGTTTTACTTGTAAAAATCACTCTTTTAGTTTAGTTTTACTTCAAGAATACAAAGATAGTTATAGTTTTAGTTTCTAGTTTTGAAGATTACAACTTACAATCAAAGTGCTATTTGAAGAAGTAGAGAAAGAACTTCATCAACTTCAATTCTTCAGCTTCAAATGGGTTTTATAGTTTTCACTCTTACTTTGTTCATCTTTTACATTATGGATAGTGAGTAGTTATCTTTGTTGCTTGGGGAAGCTTTGAATCCCCTACTCACAATGTGAATATTGAGCATATTTTGATTTTTACATGAATGAATGGTCTATTTCACTATTATTTATTTATATTTCATGGATTTTCAATCTATTGAGTTAATTTTCATACATGGATGAATGATGTTCATCATATATCTTTGAATGTGTATTGAGTCTAGTGGATTAAAGTCTATGAATAATCTTGCTCAGTTTTTCTTTCATGAATGTTGTATTATTTTAGACGGCTCCGGAATGGATTTCTAAATGTACAGTAATTGTGATTTTAGGACTAGAGTGTGGAGTGAAATGGATGAGATTTGGGTTATTTGGCTCCGGAATGGGAAGGCAAACCAAACTTAGGATGTTAAACCCGTGCATAGGCTAGTTGTTGGGCTGGCTCCGGAATGGAAAGTTTAGCAACTAGAATAGTTGGCTCCGGAATGGGAAGCTTAGGTTAAGAGGGTTATCCCGAATTCGTTCATGTATACTTTAAGATAAAATTAATTCACAATGGGTATGGGGTGGATGAGTGAACCTAAGCAACATTTCAATTTCTATATATTTTCATACTTGTTAATTTTTTTGAATTAAATACATACTCAATTCACTGTTATTAGAATTAAATTTCCCTTCATTGCATATTTTTGGTTTTTAAAATTTGCATTATACAAATTAAACAACTCATACACACCAAATTGAGAATTCTTTAGCATACAATTAATTTTCATAGTTTTCACACACATTTTCCTTGGATTCGATATTTACGGGTCCTAACTATATCCCACTTTATTACTTGTCGATCTAGTGTACTTGCTAGGGTCGTAACACATTCCAACTCATGATAGCTGCATAGCCCTTAAGTAAGGAGATTTGTTAATTCGAGTCTTTGACCTTCACATTTTGGGTTCGGGATAGACGCCAAGCCTAGCAAATGAGCTAAAAGGAGTTGGGCAATTTTCCATATCTTTAGCTCGGGAAAAACATTGAGCCTAAGGGAGGAACTTGACCTGCAAACAAATGGATTCCAACTTTCATCGGTTGGGATGTAACATCAATCAAAATTAAGTCATCGATCAGTATTTTCATCGATCGAAATTCATTGCATCGACTGGAATTTTCATCGACTAGAATTATAGAGATCATCGATCGTGATTTTCATCGATCGAAATTCATTACGTTGATCGGGATATTCATTGATCGAAATTCAAGAAATTAGATTCGTGCTTGGGTGGTTGAAAGATTATTACCGATCGGTATTGGCCAACAGTGGCTTTGCGGTGATTGTCCGCTTAGGGAGACATTTTGGTCAACAGTGGCTTTGCAAAGATTGTCCACTCGGGAGACATTTTGGCCAACAATGGCTTTACGAAGATTGTCCACTTGAGAGACATTTTTGCAAATAATGGCTTTGCTGAGATTGTCCGCTTGAGAGACATTTTGGCCAATAGTGGCTTTGTGGAGATGGACTTAAGCAATTTTATTAATGAAGGAAAGTAGACTCGAAAGCGCAGATATGTACCTGTCCTAGGTTGATATTTTTGAATTTATTTGCCCTTTTTAGTAGCGTCATTTGTATCCGATCATATTTATTTTTTGTATCGAAGCGATACTAGTTTGGCGATAGGATATAGATGTGCTAGAACTTCTAACAATTTATCATGTGTTGCTAGGCCATACTTTATTTATTGCTATAGCCTTGAAAACTTAAAAATAAATCTTTAATTTTAAAGAAATAACATTAGAATAGATTGATAATCCAGTGATTATTATAAGAGGCTAATAAGACATTAAATTTGATACAATAAATTTGTGAGGAACCCAAATTATAATAATTGCACCTGACTTTGTCATTATTTAATGACCTCAACATACGACCTATGCGGGTCCGGCTTCTCACACTTGTCATCGTTATCTGAGTCGAATGCATCGCTCCTATCATCGGACTTTTTGTAGGAGCTTTTCCCTCTAGTCCGATCGATAAATCTCTTTTGGGAGCCTTTTTATAGGAGCCATTCAATCTCCTTCTTTAGGAAGTAGCATTCGTCAGTCAAATGCCTAACAGCTCTGTGAAATTCATAATATTTGTTGTTATCTTTGTTGTTTCTTGTCTGTTGGGACACCCTAGGCCAGTTAACTTTCCTGTGCTTTTCTTTGATTCATATCAACACTTGGGCAAGGCTGACGTTGAGTGGAGTGAAAGTCCAATCTAGCTGATTGTTGTGCCGATCAGATACACTTTGTTTGGTCTCCTTTCGCTTGCCGAAATTCCTTAAAATGGAGGCCCTGTTTGGACTCCATGTTGTCCGATCAGATATGAAGGTTCTGTTGAATGCTCGCCTGTCTGGATGCTGTAATCTATCCATAATGTTGGTCTTCCTGGCTCTATTGGATATGAGAGCATCATCCAGCTGAATGTGTTATCTAGCTCTCTCTATCAGGTTAAAAAAGCTAACCAGTGGTCTCGTTGTTAAAGACTCAAAGAGCAGACGATTGGTGATGCCTCCTGCCAAGGCGTTCGATGCTATTTCCACGTTTATATTCCTTATTTCTGACAATGTGGCCTAGAATCGATCGATGTAGTCCCTAAGAATTTTATTTATTCTCTGGTAAAGGTTGTACAGGTCACTCACTGACTTTGGCGTATGTGTCTGTATAATGAATCACGTAGTGAATAGCTCATTGAGTTGTTGAAAGAGGTGATTGATTTCTGACGAAGCTTATGGAACCAATTCAAAGCGTCTCCTCTTAGGGTGGTGGGAAAGACTCTACAGGCAATCCTCTCATCGTAGGTGTAAACCTGCACTTTAGTCAAATATTTCGTAAGGTGAGTAGTAGGATTAATTTTACTTGCATACTTGTCTATCACTGTGTCTCTCCACCTAGGAGGCAATTTAGATTTGATATCTCCCTGCAAAATGGAAAGGCAATGTTGTTGTAAGTGTTCCCCTCTAACACCCCTTTTTTGGGCTCCGTCAGGCCAAACTGCTTGAGTTTTTGTTTGAACCATTTGTCCTCCATGCTCATTGTCGTGGAGGCGAACTCTTCTTTTGTTCTTTGGGAGCGACTTTGATTGGGTGTGCACATAAAGGATAGATCATCCCCAATGGATGAGGTGGATGATCTATTGGGAATGTAGGGAGCATCTCTGCTCGAGGACATTGTCCTTTTTCCTTTATCGTAGCTGCCTGGGGTTCTGACTCTCATCCTTCCACCATCTTGAGCTCGTGGCTCGTTGATGGAGATTCATTTATTTCTTCTTCTTTTGAAGTCTCCGGCCATAAAGTCTATTTCGTGGCCTCTTTCAAAAGTTTTGGGCATCTTGCCCTTTCTAATTGTTTGGAATATGCTCTTAGTGAAGTCACTAAGAATAGCGTGCATGTCCTTGAGAGTAACAGGGATGTCTCCTAGCTGTCGTATGATGACATCATCAAATTTCGAAAGAAGGTTATCCCTTGTAGGTGATCTGGGAGATCTCTCTCTTCTCCCTGTAGGCCTAGATCTACTTTAGCTATTGCTATTGCGATCATATTCTCCGGAGGCTGCATGCTCGTTAGATCTCGAATATGTCATATCTCTCAGCGAAAATACCAAATGATAAAGCACAAAATGTCTTTATTTGTAAAAGGAGAGTCAACAGTTGCTGATCTCGATCAGATGGCTCGGTCCTGCAAGAAAGTGCGCTTGGTCGGACCAAACATTAGCACTCCAAAGCTTAAGTTAGTAGCTTTCTAGAGAGAGAATATTTAGAGAGAGAGTCTTAGATGTTCAATACCTGGAGTCATTGTGCTTTTGGCTATTTATATAAGATAAAGGAGAGGTACTTGAGTACCTTGGGGCGTGTTAACTAGCAGTTGGAGCAGGTGAGCGGCGATATGACATGGAGCCGGTGGAAGATATGGGCATTAGCTTGTTTTGATAGGACATGGTATCACATCAGTCCGATCGAAAATTGTGCCATTTTGTCTTTTCTTACAGCTTACGATTTGTTCTTTTCGTTAATGGGTCTTGGGCCCTACCAATGCAATTGGACCGACTGATAGGACCTTGAAAAATATTTTTTCCATGGTTATCAATTCTGATGGCTTAACTAATGAAGAAAACTGTACTCTTGCATGGTTGAACGTCTGGTATCATTGGCCGCCTTGGAGCACTCGAGGCAAGTTCCATAGGTGAACCACTATGAGGATAGATGCTTCTACTTGATGTGTTGTCAGCGCGAATTCGTATTTTATGTCTCTATTTTCATGTTGAAATTTATTTTAACTGGCCTTGGTTCTATTCCAAGTGTGCTTTAGTTAGCAGTTAAGTTATGTTACATTACTGTGTATAAATACCTCATTTAAGTGAGACTCTAGTGTTTATATCTCAAGTGAAGATCAGAGGTAGATCTTTACAATGTGAAGTTTGTGGAAAAAAATGTAGTTTTCACCTAGGAGCAATTTAAAGATTTTGATATTATGAGAAGTTCACTCAGACTTCACAGTCAACGGCATTTGCTTTCTTTACTTTAGTCTTTTGTTTCCAAATACAACATCCATTTTGATTGGCGTAAATTGAGAACTAATGATTTCGCTCACTAATTAAAAGAAAGTAAAACCTTAATTAGATTGGTGTTAATGCTAGTCGTTATATTAACTCTCCCATCAAATTATATTTGCAGCTTGTTTTGACACGTTGCATTGCATCTTTTTCAACCAATAACCATTAATCCGCAGATATTTCATTTTATAAACGTTTCTGACATTATTAAGATTTGGAGATGAACGTTAAAGTTGAAGCTGCTTCCGAATAATCCAAAGAGTTCAATGAGAGAGTTATCAACGCGAAGCATGTGCTGGTGAATGTATGCCCAACCCACCACTTTTAAGATTGTTTCTCTTCCCAATGCCACAAATATCTCCCTATCAATGTTGGAGGCAATGTTGTATGAGATCTCATCGGCCATGGAGGATGAAAGAAAGCACAGGATACTCAATTCAGAATTAGATGGCAGCTTATATATAGTTCGCAAAAGAGGAAATGATTCCCAGAGAGCAGTTCAGTTATTATGCAACAAAGGCTTTCGTTCTACCATGGATATCACTGGGGCCCTAGAGGCCAGGGCCCATGATGTAGATCCAAATTTCCCCACTTATTAGAAGCTGAGCAGACAATAAACAATTATTTTTGTAAAATGATTTCTCAAAGTTTCATCTGTTATATGTACGGTCGCATTGATCCCAATTGAATACTGATTAAATCATTCTCTCTATCAATCAAATCAGAATGCAAGAACAATTGGAATAGCTTAATCAAGTTGCCTTTTAACTTGTAGCTTCGTTCCACTCTTGTAGGTTCGTTCCACAGTCAAAGATACAGATCAGGCATCCATTTGCCGAATTAAATTTCTGCCTTTGAAAGCTCAGAAAGGCATAGCTTTATAAAGAAATGGAATACACCTTCGCTCAAATGAAATTAACTTTTATGCCAATCAAACTTTCTCGCAGTTTTGCAATGAAATTGTTCGCTCATAAGCCATAAATGATTAAAACCAAAAGCTAAACATCAAAATTTGAAACATGACAGATGCTGCATCTATCACCATCCAATAAGTAAAAGTTTCAAAAGAGCCATTCGAATGTAAAGGCCATTTTTTGCTTGTCTAAAATAAGCAGCTCTTGGATCCATATCAACATCCACAGTAATCTACAGAAAATAATCAGAACAAATAAAATAGTCAACCACTATATTATTTGAGAAAAGTGCTCTTAAGATTTACCTCATCAAGCCTTGGAAGAGGATGCATGACCACAGCATGCTTCTGCATCACATTTAGCACATCACGATCCACAATGTATTTGCCTCGCGCTTCTTCATAAAGATCAATTCTCTCCCCAAACCTTTCTCGCTGAATACGAGTCTGATATACAACATCACACCTTGAAGCTACTTCCATTAAGTCCGCCCTTTCTTCCCACTTAACTCCCTTTGATGTCAAATAGTCTTTTATATCATCCTGATAAATAATCAATAAACATCAAGAAATACACCGAATTTTCAAAACTATTTCAAGATAACTCAAGCCAAATTCAATAGGCAAGCCCATTTTCTCTACTACCTTCATTTTCACCAGATCTGGAGAGACAAAGTAGATCTTCACATCTTGGTATTTAGCTAGCAAGTATGCAAGTGACCGGACAGTTCTTCCATTAGCTAGATCTCCCACAAGAGCAACTTTAATGCCGTCCAGTTTACCTATCTCTCTGTCAATAGTATATACATCCAAAAGAGCCTGCGTTGTTTTTGGAGATAAATATTCGAACTTAATGAAATGACTATATCCAACATTAGCAAGTATTAACAAGAAATTTTAAGAGTATGTGCTTGTCCCTCTGACACAAGGTATTTTCTTACAGCAGACAAGTATTGTCTGAAACAATACATTAAAAAGAATGATGACAGGTCTCAGACACTACCCATTGATGATACATGATGACCGCTATTACACTAGCATCTTTTGTCACTGCACCACATTACTGACTAAATCTTCATACCAATTTATATTTTAATGTAAAGTCAAAGAAAAAAAATTAATGTATATATGGTAATGGTAAAAAGTAATGTATTTTTTTGTGCTTGGAACATCTTAGAATTGATGCCAGTTTTCCAGGTGCACACACAATGTGCAACTGATAGAGGAATGCAACTAGAGAGCCCTTCAGAAGAAGATGAGAATGTTAAAAGATGCTTAGCATTAGCAGCTTCAAAGAATACAGAGCGGCATTGATCGAATCTTAATCTTAATATATATATATATATATATATATATATATATATATATATATATATATATATATATATATATAGTGGAATAGAATTCCACTAGAAATTGGCATGTGGCATTCTTTTTATTTAGAGTGGCACTTGTCAAACTCTCAAAAAAATTATATCCTTTCTTTTTTCTAATCTATTTCCAATGAAATGAATTTAATAAATTTAATGATTTATTCATCTTAATTATTTTGGTCAACAGTTTGCATTATATGAAAAAAAAAAAGCATTTTTAATCAACATTAATTTTATTATTAATTGTGTAGTTTACATTTTTAAAATTAAATTTTAGTTGCTACAAAATTTATTCTCTTTATTTCTCTCTTTTTTTTTCTAAATTTTAATTTAAATGTCTTACCATTACAAACTTACTTCATTGCTCTTATATATAGAGGCTTTTTTATTTGTTCTATCATTTGAAAATTACTAAAATTTCAAAGTTTTAGTTTAATAATATCTCAAAGTGCCCTGATTAAAAATTCACTAAATTAATGTAAACAAACCATAAAACCTTTTATTTTGGATTAAAGTAGATCCCATTATAATTGAGATTATATAGTATATGTGATTTTAAAAATCATGTATGTTACATTCTTATCACTTAATAAAATTTATGTGTAATTTATTATGCTAATAAATTGTTTTAAATATATGAAATTGTTTAAAGATTTGAATTTGATTTGGATAAAGTTTTGGTTACACATTTTGACATAGAACTCGTCAAATTTAATTATCTCAATAATATTAATAGTGTAATCTTATAAAATAGAGTATATTGACAAATCCACTTTATTAGGAATGTAATGAATTTTGAGAATACTCGCTTATTGTATTGGGAATATATCAATTTGTAATTAGCTCGAAAAACTAAATAAATTCCACCCATAATGTGTATCTCAATAAATAATTTAAATTATGAAATGAAAACTAATTAATTGTAACTTTGATATACACATATATGATGATTCTCCTAATATTAAAATTTTAAATTTTGAGAATGGAATCAATAAATAGTTAAATACCAATATATCTTATTTGAACTAATACAAAACTAATTGTGGTTTTGAGGGTGAAGGAAACATATACGTGCTATGTTTGTTATATACTCGATTAAGACGTTATTTTTCAATAAGTTTAAGCTTGCTTCACGAAAAAGGTTTTACAAAGCAAAATTTTGATTGATTCTTTTAGTTTGCTAACATCAAAAGAGAATAAAAAAGAATGAAGTGTAAGCATCATGAGGTAGATAGACACCATTAAAATTAAAACAAAATCAAGTTTTATATATATTATATGTGGCTCATTTATCTTACAATATTTAGACCAAAAATTAAAAAAAAAAAATTGTAACAAATAAATAAAATTAAAATTAAATTAATTAAATATTTTATTAGAAACCCATGCTTTTCTAGTGAAATATAAATTATAAATGATAGATATAATCACATTATAGCTCAGCAACTTGTCCAATGCAAAATGTTATAGCATCCTCGATTTTTGCTGACCTTGCCAAAATACTATGTTATCCAACCATCAATCCTTATTTATCCTTAATATAAAATAACAAGCTTATTCATCTTCCCATGACAAGCATCTGTCTTCAAGTTTTTTTTTTTTAACTCAGTATTAGGGCCTCTTATAAGTTTTAAACACAAAATCCAAGCAGAAACAATCAAAAGAACTTTAGCTTACCTGAGTAGGATGTTGTCCAGGGCCATCCCCCGCATTGATAACAGGAATGACAGCAGTAGATGCAGCTCGTCTTGCAGCACCACTTTCAAAATGACGCATAACAATTATATCTGAATACCCTTCAATAGTTCTAATAGTATCTGCAAATCAAGCTCCAAAATGACTAACCAAACTGCCATTAAACTAATATTATGCAAAAGAAAATTAAAATAATCAACCTTCAAGTGTCTCTCCTTTGGCAGCTGACGAAAACTCCCTTGCATTTTCAGTGGTCAAAACTTGACCACCTAATCGTTTCATGGCAGACTCAAAAGAAAGCCTAGTACGAGTAGATGGCTCATAAAAAAGGGTTGCCATCAGATAACCCCTAAGGATTTGACTCCCCTGAGAATTCTTTTCAATCTTTTCCATTTCTTTTGCTACTTCAAATATAGCATTCAGAATCTCTAGATCAAATTGTTGTGCCTCAATCACATCATCAAGTTGAAATTTATTCTCTATTGAAAATGAAGGGGTATTCTCAATTTCCAATGCATTACAGTGGAAACGATTTCTTATTGAATGCCTTAATTCAGGACATACAGAAATTGGCTTTGGAACAAAAGTCTGTTCGCCAAATAAACTTGAATAATTGCACTTTAAGCCAGTATAGCACTTTATCGTAGTCAGGGCATTTGAACACTCGTTTAATAAACAAGAGGAAAACCAAGTTCTAGCAGAACTGGCCATCACAATAGATTACACCACAATGTCACCTGTACAACAAAACTAGGAGCATAACTCAAAGGAGCCCTTTGTTTACTGATTTGCAATTACATGACTCATTGATCCCAACAACTTCAAGAAATATTATAAAGTTCAAAATGAATTGACTTGATTATGAAAGAACATCTGCAAACTCTAAACAGGCCATTTAGACATCAGTTTTTAATAATGTTTTCAGAACCGGACCGGATGTTGAACCAGCATGCCAACTATTTCATAGTTCAATTGATTCGACTGGTTGAATTGGTTTTTTTTTTTAGAAAATACAATTATTTACAAAAGAAAAATTGAAAATATAATATGAACAACAAACCTAAAATACAGCATAGGTCAATTAACTCTGAAATACAAAATCAAATAAAAATTCCATAGCATCTATGTATTTGCTCCAAACACATGTACATACCCATCCTAAAGGGAGCAAATAAGACTCAACATGAATGACAATTAATGCGTATTTTAATCATGGAAGGAACTTGAAAAGAAAATTCCCATTATAATTCATTTTCTTTCTAAATAAAAAATACAATAGATACTGTAGATAGCTATTTTATTCTCCTGCATAAATTTTTATGATTCTAAACATAAATAAATCAATTAAATCTTGGACTCAAATATAACAATCTCAAGATCCAAGAATCCATAAACCAATCTAGAATAGAGGTGATAAATGGATCAAATTGGACAAATTTGGATCGAATCATAAATGGATGGGTCATAAACGGAGCAAAAAATATAGATAAAAAATGGAACAACATCCAAACGGATTGGACGGATTTGAATTAACCCATGAGTTTACTACATGTTGGCTCAAATAGATTGCTTTGTAGCCCGGATCGCTTTGTAGAGCAAATGGGTCACAACCTATTTGACCCATTTTTTAATGAAAATAATTATTTATCATGGAAGTTTTTTCACTTCCACTGATAATAAATCCGTATTTTGATCTAATTTTGAAAATTTAATATCTTATGATATAATAAGAAAATTAGGAGTTTAAAGAATTTATTTTACATCCTAAAGTCATGGTGAGTCAATTACTTCCACCGTTGCAAGAACAATATTAACAATAGCACCTATTCATCCTATAAATCAAAAAGCATTCTCCACAGTTCCAATTTTCTGTTCAGAAGAAAATGCCCAATGTCCCATTGGAAAAAGGATATTGATATCATAAAGACTTCAGCAAATTCCGAATGTGCACACATCAGACTTCAATAAATGACAAAAGAAGCAAAAGAAGATCCTGATATCCATATGCCCATCCAAAAAGGATAATAACAACATAGTTATCAAATGTAAAACCCCATTTGATTAGCAGTCCGTGACATCATTAAAAGGAAAAGAAAAATATATACTGATATAAATTATCACAAAAACTTTAAATGGATACTTTTGCTACAGGTGAATTAGTCAATTAGTATCCCCAACTCTGAATGTGATAAGACAGGTGAAACTAATTCTATAAACAGACCAGACATTTTAAGCTCAAACCAAAACCAATGGTAAGGGAACTTTAAAGCCCTTAAACATTCCAAGATAAGCAGATGATTAATGTTAGCAGAATTTTCTTATAAATAGGTTCAAGTTAAACATTATAATCATCAGAAGGAATACAGTAACCAAATCCTAATTGTAACTAATCTATATTTGGCAGATTGAAATTGAAAATAATCAGAAGATAGGATGGAATCAACTACAATATTTAATAGAATAATGTACTGAAAATCGAACACAAAATTAAAAAATCATAATAAACAAGATAATATTTAAAAAGGACATCATTATGCAGAGAATTATCAAGTTTCAAGAGGAAATCATTAAGCTAAATACACACAAGAACCAACTGAATTATCAAGTTCCATTATCATCATTAATTCAGATGCATTAGTCAAATTCTAATTGTAGTTAGTTTATATTTGGTAGTTTATAAGCTTACTGCCAAAACAACTAGCCATCTCACCCACCAACGGTAACCGGATCCTTAAAATCTCCTCTCAACTACTTCATAAACTGGGTTCATCATCAATGGGAAAGTGAAGAATATGTTTATACATAAACCAAATTGAACTAGATTGCTCACTAGCACTGGCCCTAAATTGGTTGTGACCATACAGAATCGCAACGTGAACAAGCAAAAGAAACAATAGAAAATGAAATGCATCAAGAATCAAGAGCGAAAAAACAGACAATTCAGAAATTAGACAACTACATTACCGATTAATGAAATTAGAAGAAAGAGGACAAAAAAAAAAAAGCTAAGAATCTTACTGGAGAACAGAACAGGGACAGCTGGTTGGCGACGGACGCTGTGAACGACGGCCGGCCAATGAAAACTAAAGAGCTGGAGGCCAGCGACGACTGTACGGTGGAGAGGGAGAGAGGCGGCGAGGGTGGAAGGGCTAGAGTGGGAGGACTAGATGGAGATAGAGAGAGAGGCTACAACAGAGAAAGAACCAGGTGATTCAAACGGATTGAATTATAGATCGATGGCTTTTGGGTTGATCCAAATGGGAAAGCTTTTGGTTTGGGTTGGATTGCGTTGCGTTGCGTTGCGTTGGAATCATGGTTATTAAAACCGGACCGGCCGGTTGAACCGGTTGAACCGCGAACCGATAGGTCAATCGATTGGTTCAACTGTAAAAAACCAAATTAAACCGAAAAACCAAACAAAACCGGATTTTTTGCTGAAAATTGTAAAAATTATATTTTTTTTGTATTTTTTCACCCCCCATATATATATATAAATAAATATATATATATATATATATTTATTTATTATTTATTTATTTGGAAAAATTAGTATTTTAAATTCTAAATGTATCACTTTATAATTTAATATACTTATTATATATTTGGTTCATTGTAATCAAATATTTGTGTGTATATATATATATTAAATTTTTATTATTTATTTATTTGAAAAAATAGTATTTTAAAGTTTAAGATATCACTTAATAATTTAATATACTTATTATCTATTTGATTCATTGTAATTTTATATATATATATATATATATATATATAATTTTCATAATTTATTTTTTTGAAAAAATTAGTATTTTAAATTCTAAAAATGTCACTTAATAATTTAATATACTTATTATCTATTTGAATTTATTTTAATTAAATATAATTATACTCATAAATGCAAGGTTAATAATTTTTTGTGTTTGCTTCATTAGTACTCCATCTAAAAAGGAAATTTTTTTTCATAATATGATTGTATTTTTATGTTTCTAATATATAATATTCAAAAATTTATAATTAATTACTTGTAATAATAAAATTTAAATTATGTTTTGTAACTTATTATTAGGATATTTGTGACATATATTAATGTTTGATGGTTATTTTTTTAATTTTTATACAATAGTATTTATAAAATTATAATATTTTATAATATTTTAAAAATAGAAAAAAACTCAGTTGAATCCAGTTAAACCGGTCGAACCACGAATCCTCAGCCTCGTCGGTTCTTTATCCGGTCCGATTTTAATAACATTGGTTGGAACAGAATCAATTTTCTTTTGATGGATTTAGATGAGGTTGTAGGTTTGAGCCAATTTTGTGAGATCTATAAAACATTTTATAATAACAAACAGAATATTAATATTGGAGCAGTAAATACTGATAAATCAATATAGAAAATATACTGAGAATTTGATAATCCAATGTTCACTAGGCATGAAGCCAGTCAATTTTGGCATCAGAGCAAGTAAATGCAAATGATCAATTAGATATATGAACAAACTTGTTAGAATTGATTCAAATTGTAGTTCATCTTACAACAAAGAGAAATTTAATGGAAATTGAGAGAAAAAAAATGTCTAACAATAAATATTTGACAAGAATTAGCCA
Source organism: Excoecaria agallocha (assembly GCA_037975025.1). Taxonomy (NCBI): domain Eukaryota; kingdom Viridiplantae; phylum Streptophyta; class Magnoliopsida; order Malpighiales; family Euphorbiaceae; genus Excoecaria; species Excoecaria agallocha. The sequence goes on from CM075807.1 coordinate 104,560,192, forward strand.
GCATGTATCTTGGACATATAGTAATATAAGAAAATACAATTTCGATTTACAGTAGGAAATTAAATTGTACATAAGAAGAATTTATAAGTTGCATTTATTGTGATTGGAAAGTCGTCAAAGATAGAAAACAAAAGAAAAAAGATAGATAATGAGTTGTATCTGGTTCACAACTTAGCAAGTAGAACACTATAAGAACTCCAAAACTTAACAAATATAAACCATAAGATCATCAACCGTTCCAATTCTCATACTTCATGCTAATTGAATCATGCTCCATGATATAGACTTTAAAATAGGTCAAAGGTGCATTTTTGCCTCTAATATTTTTTAAAAAGTGTAACTTTTACCCCCTAAAATTTTATTTGGGAGATTTTTGCCCCTCATTAGGGATGTTCAAATTTGGGATAACCCATTTAACCCAACCCATTTAATTAATTTTTTTATATAATTATATTGGGTTATTATAAACCATATAACTCATTTTAACATTTTAAAAATATACATGTGGGTTATAGGTTATTATATAACCCAACCAATTAACCCGCATTACACTCTCACTTACATTTTTTTTTATTCATTTCAATTTTTATTATTTTATTTAAATTTTGTTCAAAATCTATAAAATTTATTCAAAAATATTTCTAATGATGCTCTAATGCTATTTAAATTTCTAATACTATAATGAATATGAAAAATTAAGATAAGTTAAAAATTTCAAAAATTTTGGTCTTCAAAGTAATTTCAAGATCCATTAATAGCTCTCTGTCATCTAATACAGTAAAAAAATTTTTAGTATATAAAGTCTAATTAGAAGCACTTTAGAGTAATTTTATATATTTTTTTTGAATTTTTAAAATAAAAAATAATTTTTGATAGAAAAATTAATTTTTAGGTAAATATAATTATGAAACTTTTTGGGAACACAAAAAGGCATTTTAAATTAACCATTTGACAAGGATCTAAAAAGTATATTGGGAACAAATCAATTATTCTAACAAAATAAATATATTAATTTGATGGACTGAATTTAAAGTTGCTGGCCTTTTTCATTTTCAACCCATATGCATATGGTGAAAAAAACTATTAAAGTTCATTTTAGTGAGAGACATATTTACGCCATAGCATTAAATTCCCGTTTCGAAAAAGTATTGAAAAATCATATAGGGTGAAGAATTAAAATTTGGCTTGGAGAAAAAAGTTATTTGATTCATAAAAATATAATTATATTTTTGCACTTTACCTTTCTCTTTGGAAGAAGTTATTATTAGGATAGAATAGTAATTTCGTAAAAAATTTCCATGACTTTTTTCAATTAGGAAGTGAAATATACTTTTGGGACCCAATTGTCATAAAATAATATTATGATATTACATATGTTAATGGATTTTAATTTTATCTTATGAAAAATTTGTCATAAAATTTCTATCTTAAGTTGTGAACCCAATTGTCATAAAATAATATTATGATATTACATATGTTATCTTTGCAAATTATAGCTATTGCTCATTATTAATTTTTTTATGAAATTTATATGTAATTTTAAATTTTGAGGCACTATAAATTTATAAGCTTGAGATATTTTAAAAAATATTTATAAAAATAAAATTATTTCTTTATATTTAAAAATATATAAATATGAATAATTTATATGTTTATAATATAATATAAAAAATTAACATAACTCATATAATCCAAATAAACCAACAAATCCAACATAAAAATTTTTAATCCTTAACCTTCCTGGTTTGGATTGAACCCAATCCATTTAACAATTTAGGTGGGTTGGAGAAAAAATCAATTGTAACCCACCCAACCCACATTTGAACACCCCTACCCCTCATGTTTGAAAAACGGGAGATTTATGTCACTACAGTCAACTACTGTCAATTTTAATCAAACTCTCGTTAGTTGATTAATGAGGTGTCAAAATTGGACACATGGCAGAAGCTGATTGGACACGTCACATCCCACTTAGCAGCATGTGACATTCAAGTGTTAGGTAAAAAAAGAATTACCTTTTCACTTATCCTCTTCAACCTCCCATCCCTTCTTTCAAACTTGATTCCAAAAAATCTCTTTAACATCGCAATCTACTAAAGTTCTTGAGATCGATCTTTTTGTTCAATCAACATCTACACAATTTGTCCGTTAATATTGAATCGAAACCCAAGAAAAACCAAGTACCCCAAGTTCAAACCCTAAATCAAAGAAAGTGATATGAAATCACGTACTAAATCGACCAAAAATTTGATTCAGTAAAAGGGGACACATCATAGAAAGAACACTCAAATGTCAAACGGGCACTCTGGAGAGGTTGAAGACTCCTTCAGGTTGGTTAATTCGCTTTTAGTGATTGTGTGTTGTTAATGAATAATAATAATAATGAGGTTTAAGGCTTTTCCTATTTATATATGTACATATACTTTATATCTTAGTATTCAACCTCGTCTTGAATATTGTAACCTGTGGTCTAATTTCATGTGACATTATTCTCTTTACAATAACTAGAAACATGTGCCTCTGTGTTCATTGACTTGTCCTTTTCAGTCAATTTCTCATTGTTTTTTTACTCTAAACTGAATGCAGGGTGAGTTTGAGAACCACTATAAATTTATGGTTTAACTAGAATTGGAGATGATAGTTTGGGGGTCAAATTGCATACGTATAGGGAAAAATGAAGTTAATGAAGAAATTTAACCCAAACCTAATAAGCTACCAAGATATATTGGTTGACTTTACAAAGAGGCTGGGTTTGAAGTATCTAAAATAATTGCTATATCTTGAACCAGGTAAAGAAATGAATGATGGTCTTTTTGAATTTGTAGGGGATGCTAGTATGCATAGGATATTATCTGCTTTACATTATTTTACAATAGAAATTATTTTCTTTCCTGTTACAAAATATGATTTAATTGAATTTCCTTATGATTTGTTAGTTAAATTGGAAATAAGTAAAGAAAAGATTGACAAGGCCAATGTAGATGTTAATGGGCCTAATAAGGATAGGCCTAGTGTAGTTGGAGCTAAACTTAATGAAGATAGGGCTCATAATAGTGAAGATAGTTGTAAGAATGTGGGTGTTATTGAATCTGGAGATATAGACAACAACATAGGTGATTCGGATAGTGACAATGCTGAGGTTGAGAGTTCAAGTAGTAGTGATAATAAGGAGGACAATGATATAAAGGAGGATGGTAGTGACATAAAAGGTGAAAGTGAATCAAATCTTGGGGATGTCATAAGTGAAAGAGAAGTAAGAATAGAGACAGCAAACAAAAGAGTTAAATATGATCCAAAAGAGGGAAAGAGTTATTTCTATAAAGGGATGACATTTAAAGATGCAAATGTTATGAGAGATACTTTGAAAATTTATTTTGTAACAACTAATAAAGATTATGAGATCATAAAGAGTGATCCTGGTAGAGTTAGAGTGAAGTGTAAGATAAAAGGTTGCCCATTTATGTTCCATACATAAAAGGAGAATGGCAAAGTTGAATTGAAGAGAAAAAACTTTATGTATGTAGCATAGGTGCTATAGGGTTTTCAAAAACACTAGGGTGACAACAAAGTGGATTGTTGGTAAAATGAGGGAAACCATTCAAGAAAACCCAGAAACAAAAATAAGGCAAATGCAATCATATGTGGAGAAGCAATTTAGGGTACATGTTACCAATGACAAATGTAAAAGAGCCAGAAAATTGATTATTAATGAATTATTAAGGTATCTATAAAGATGATTTCTCACTGCTGGATGCTTATACTCATGAGTTAAAAACCATAAATCCTAGTAGCACTATTAAAGTTGAGTTATCAAGGGATGTTTTAGAAAAGGAAAGAAGAGTTTTCAATAGGATGTTTGTATGTTTAGATGCTTGCAAGAAAGGATGGAAAGCTAGATGCAGGCCAATCATAGGACTAGATGGATGTTTTTTGAAAACAAAGGTGAAATGGATGTTATTAACTGCCATAGGGATTGATGGAATGAACCAAATGTTTCCTGTTGCCTTTGTTGTAGTTAATAAAGAAAACAAGCATAACTGAAGTTGGATTCTAAATAGATTAGTTCAAAAGCTTGACTTAGGTGATGGATCACAGGTGACACTGATGAGTGACATGCAAAAGGTCAGTGTTTTTGCTGTTTTAATTTTTCTTTTCTTTATTTTTTCCATAGCTTAAAGTGCATGTATTTATCAATATGTTTGATATTTGTTTGCTTAAAGGGATTAATCCCAACAATGTTATAGTTGCTTCCACTTGCTGAACACAAGTGGTGTGCAAGGCAGATTTATGCTAATTGGTGTAAGAAATGGAGAGGAGAAAAATTTAGGAAAAGATTCTGGATTTGTTCTTGGAGTACATATAAGGAAGAGTTTTATGAAAATTTGAAGAGTATGGGAGATTTATCTAAGAAGGTTGCCAAGGATGTTGTTAGTTATGCTCCACAAGCTTGGCGTCGGGCATATTTCAGCAGTAGGTGTAAATCTGCCATTATAGACAATAACATTTCTAAAATATTTAATTCTTGGATCTTAGCTACTAGGTTCAAACCAATTGTGATTAGAATGGTAGATTAAATCAAAATTAAGATAATGAAATTGTGAATGAAAAGAAAATGAGTAGCTGGATTAATGATTATAGCCCACAATATATAGAGATATTTGAGGATTGGGCAGACATTGCATCTAATTGTAAAGTTGAATGGAATGAAGAATCTACTTATGAGGTCAGTAAGGGGGATGACAAGCATAGTATTTGGATTGATAAATAAATGTGCACTTCTTGGGTATGGGACTTGATTGGTATCCCATGCCCACATACAATTGCTACATTTTATCATAAAGGATTAGATCATATTCAACATGTTTCCTAGTACTATCATAAGCAAAAATATGCATCAGCATATGCAAATAAGATGTAGCCAATAAAGGGTAGAAAATTTTAGAATGTAGCCAATTTTTCCAGTATTGAACCTCCACTTATTCCAAGGATGCTTGGCAGACCTAAGAAATAAAAAAAAAAGATAAAATGGAGGACAAAAAGGGACATGCAAGGAATGAAGTACCAATACAACAATCACAAATAAAGAGAGGACCAATCATCGAAAGGCTATCAAAAAGGGAGAAAACAGACTTTATGGTAGATGTGGAGGGTTGGGACACAATAAACAAAAGTTTACAAAGGTAATTTCAATAACTTTACTATATATTTAGCATGCAATATATTATATAGATATATGGACAATCATTTTTTTTGTCTTGTAAATATTGTAGGATCCTTGCCAACCAAACTTACATGATGAACCTTCATGTTAACAACCCCGCTCATGTTAATAACAACACTACCGACATGCAAGATGATCATGTAGAAGAGACAACAATATAGTAAGAGCAAGGCAACAGTGTGTAAGCAAATGAGGGACCAAATATGGAAAATGAATCACATGGTTCCATACTACCAAATGCCATCCTAAGACATAGAATGAGGTAATTTGGTCAAAGGCAGAGTCAACCAACCAAAGAAAGGGGACAAGGGATATTCTATGATGAAAATAGGATAATAGTTTATAATGTGAGTATTTTTTGTTTGCTATTTATTTCATGCTGTTATAATGAAATTTTTCTCTATAATGCAGCATGGATATTCACCAAGTTACATTGTTGGTTCTTATGGAGATGAAAATAAAAGTAGTGAAGAAGAGGATCTGACAACCATCATACCTGACCATGAAGGTGATCCGAAGAAAAAGTTCCCAATTCCAAGTGAAAAAGATGTAAGAAAAACTTCTAGGAAGACAAGTCATATCCCTATAGGTTCCAGGATTATAAACTTTAAAGGAAATGGATATAAAGTCTCCATGCCAACAAGACTGTCATTTCAGCCCCTAAGAAAAAAAACTATCGATCACTGATTTGGAGAAGCATAACATTAGGAGGCAATTCAAGAAGAATAAAAAGTAGTAATAGAAAATTTTTGTTATGATATTTTGGATCACTTTGTATGGGGTATTGCTTGTTGTAGTATAGATATCTATATACTTCCAATAACTATATTTTGTAATTTGAAAGCATAACATGTGCTGCCATGAACAAATAACACATTTTAATATTATGTTAATATAATGGTGATGCAGTATTTTAATGCTCATGAACACCTTTTTGTGCTTTAGATTTTTTTCCAACTAATATTACCAAGATGATTGTTATTATTCAATAACATTTTGTCCATTTTATGCCAAAAATTCATCCGTTTTATGCTAATAAACAATATATAACATAGGACTACAAGTGCACTTAATTTCATATTGAATGTTTCCAAAAGGTTACAAGATTGGATCAAATTCTACACTATAAAGTAACAGTAAAATATTTCATCCCATTATCTATAAACTGCTCCAAAAGCTGTATTACAAATTAATGTACTGAACTATGTATAGACCTTGCTTATTAACAAAAAAACCCAAGAAACAAACATTAAACACACAACCTTCACCACCCAATTATAACACACCTCAGGCTCACTTTAAAGGCCTTGTATTCAATGCCAACTTCCTCTTAGTCTCAGAAAAATCATCCCTCTCTTTATAATTCGTTGCCAATTATTGTATGGCAGTTGATTGGCCTTCTATCCTTCTATTCAATCTCATAATCTCTTATTGTAGTTGTAAATTCTCCATATGCAATTCATACAACAACATTCACAACCTTTCATTCATTGCTACCATAAAATCGAACATAGAAAAAAAGTTGCATTCTCTGCCCTATCAACATTAACAGTACAAAGTAAAAATAAAAAAATCAGCTTCATCTCATAAAAAAAATATAAGATGAAAGAAGGGAAATAAAATTATTACTCCAATATGGGGACATTTATAGAATCTTCTCCCTAGGTTGCTTATGCTCCATAACACAAGTATGATAGCTTAATTTGTTCCCACACAGACCACATTCATATTTTGATGATAATCAAACCTTAAATAAACTCTATTAAGAAATCTGTTCTAAGCTATGTTTTGCAGGCATTTCTATTTATCCTTCTGATGAAATTATTCAAAATGAAGATTAAGGAATGGATTCATGAAGATTAAGTTGAAGAATATTTTAGCCTAAGAAAAATTAGGTTATTAAATTGTAAGATCAATTTGAGGATCAAATTGTCATTCATACATACATATTCTAAGTTTTAAAATTGCATAAAAATGTTTTTAAGTCATAAATCTCGTTTTTAGTTAAAACTGGTTTCTTTCAGAAAATGCTTTAGAAATTGGTCCGTCAGAATTTACATTAGAAATTGGATTAGAAATCTGGATAACTTTCTGATCGAAAATCTTCTTTGCGCTAAAAGACAAAATAACGGCTAGATAACGGCTAGTTAGGGACAGAATGTCTGTCTCATTTTCTAACGTTCATAAATGACTAGTTTTCCTTTTTCTCACTTCAAACCATGTTTTTGGGAATAAATATGTGTTGTGAGATCATTTAGAATGTTAGAGAAAATATTGGAAAGATTTTCTAACTCTTAAGAGAAAGCTTACTTGTTTTAAATCTCACTTTCCATCTTGCACTTCATCTTTACATATCATCCTCAATTGATTATAGCTTTTGTTGTAATTAATTAGTGAGGAATTTCTATTGTGAAAGATTGTGAGTTTGGGTTGGCTAGAACCTAAGTGAAATTCTAGTAAGTGTTTCAATATTTTACTTGGGAAAAAATATTGTGGGTAGATATACATAGGATTGTATATTGGCTTGAACTCTTGCCCTTAAAAGAGTTAAGAGTGGAGAGAAAAGCTCAAGAGTGATTCTTGAGGAGTGGAGGTAGGCAGGTTGGCCGAACCACTATAAATTATGTGTGTGCTTTACTTTTCTACTCTATTTTCTATCTTCTACAATTTTGTTTTACATTCTGAAAATTTGAGTTTTCAAATTTCTGTAAAACGAATTTCTGAAACATTCACAACAAGTTCAACACACTTTTTCAGAAATATAATTGAGGTTTAAAAAGAACTTGCAAAATCTATTATTATTGTTATCTTGTATTTTTTACATTCTCTGTTAGAAAAGTTATCAGAAATCTACACTTACATACAATTCTGTTTATTTAGAAATTTGGCAAGAAAATTTTAAGACACCCAATTCACCCCCCTCTTGAGTGTCTTTCGGGACCTACATTTGGTATTAGAGCGGTTCTCTATTCCCTAAGGTTTAACCACCTTGAGTGATCCTAAAAATGGCCGAATCAAGCAGTTCTCAAATTGCTACTCCATTTAAAGAGGGACATTTTGTCCATCGTCCTCCTATGTTCAGCGGTGAGAATTATCCTTTATGGAAGGTTGTTATGAGGCACTTTATCCAATCTCAAAATATGGATTATTGGGATATCATTGAAGATGGATATGAACCTCCAAGAAAGATTTCTACTGAAGAAGGTGCATCAGAAACTGCTATTGTTCTAAAGACCAGAAAAGAATTCACAGAAGCTGAAAAGAGAAAAGTGCAGCTAAATTCTAAAGCTATGAGCATACTTTTCTGTTCACTGCACACAAATGAATTCAACAGAGTTTCTGGATGTGATACAGCAAAAGAAATTTGGGACAAGCTGGAAGCAACATATGAAGGTACGAATCAAGTTAAAGATACTAGACTTCATGTTCTTATGGTAGATTATGAAGCATTCAAAATAAAGTCAGAAGAGTCAATTTCTGAGGTAATCACCATTACAATTCTTTCTTATTACCAAAATTACCATTTTATTCCTAAAATGTCAATTTCAACATTTAATTATGAAATTGCCACTAGTATGTCAATTTTATCACTTATTTATCCATTGCCACTAACTCCTCAATTTTTACCACTTAATTACCATTTTCTTATCATTTCATTATTGCTCCTACTTAATTACAATTTTCCACTATTTCATCCATTTTTTCCATATATTTATAGTTTTGCAACTATTTTATCAATTTTACCACTTATTTATAGTTTTGCAACTATTTTATCAACTTTGTCCTTTTATTATAGTTTTATCAAATAATAGCAACTTTTCCATTATAATACCAATTTAAATCAATTACGATTTTACTTTTTTAGTTTCAATTAACTGCATAATTTTTATTTTGCCCCTAGTAGTTACAATGGAAACCCTTACAAATCAAATGTATAGGACAAGTACCCCAAAATGTCCAAATTTGTACATAGCCATTGCTATTGTTAGTATAAAAGAATAAGCAAATTTGGTCTTGGTTTCTAAGGAGATTGGCTGAAGAACTTGATTTGGGAGATTTTTCAAAAATAATGATTATGGGTGATACGCAAAATGTAAGCATATATTGGGTAAATTTTACATTAAATTTGTTGTTTTACATATAAATTATTCATTTCTTACAAATTCAATGGAGCTTACACATGTTAATGGAAAAAATTTATTGTATGGACTAATACTAGCAGTTTTAGATATACTTTTGATGGTTGTATAATGCCCCAAATCTCGAATTTGATAACTATAACTTTTAAGCAATAAATAGTAGATTTCGAGATAAATTTTGAGGATAAACTTTAAATGAAATGAGTTCATTAAGGAAGTTATAAGCTAAAAATTAATAAGAACAATGGATTTATGGAGAATGATTATTAAGTAGACCAATAAACGTAATTGATCTGGGATAGTCTATAGTCAATTTCAAATCAATAAAAAAATTGAGTTATAACTGGAATTAGCTATAGGGATTAAGTACGATTTACATTTCCAAAATATATTAATTGAAAGAATAAGAGAAAATTTAAGTGGACATATACTTTGGTGATGGGATGAAATAATTAGAATTAATGGGGATTTTTACATTGGCAATATTTAAAGCATTTAAAAAATAAAATCAAATAAAATAATTAAAAATTAATTACACTAAAAGAGAAATTGGGAAGGAAAAATTACGAAAACTAGTAGACTTTTCTAGGTTAGTGTATTAGCACAAGAAAATAATAATTAAGATAAAGAGGAAAGATAAAAAAAAAGGAGGAAGGCGGTGGCAGGAGGAAAATATAATTTTTTCACCACTAACCCGAACAACGACACCACGCTGGCTGCACCATCATTGGTGATGACTCACGCCACCACTGTCCCTTTATATCTGTAACATCCTATATCCGATCAGTTAATAGATATGGATACTAGATGTCATACTTGAGTTTAGGCTCCTTTAATAAAGATCAAAATAAATTCCTATATAAATGCTTTATTACTTGATAAATTACTATTTATTTTATAACAATTTCAGCAAAGTTTTTCCTAAAATTCTTTAAAAATCTCCTAAAAAAATAATATTCAAAACACTTCTAATAGGGTTTATCCTACCCTCCACCTTCATTTCAAACTCCAACACAAGTTGTTGCCTTTCCTTTGATGTTTCAAAACTCAAAATTCAGTAAAACATAGCATATATAACTTTCTACTATTCTCAATTTAATTTACAACACTAGTATTAATAAATATTTACATCTCCAAAATATAATGTACATGCCAAAATATCGAAAGATAATATAAATAACCAAGGCACATCCACCTTAAAATCCTTCTACTTCACCATTATGACTTGAATTTTGATGTAGATTTGTTATCAACTATTTTCAAAAATTTCTTCAAACCTACATTCGAAAATAAAATCACGTGCTAAGCATATTATTTAATGATGTTCAAGCAATTCTATTTTTCCAATAATATAAAATATTCAACTTAAACATACTTAGAATTTCATAAATTATCCAACATAATTATTTTTATTCACATATTTCTAAATTAAAGTTTAATTAGTGTTACAGTCAGAAGGGTAACTAGTTAATTATTTTCAATTAAAAATCTCAAGTTATTATAATAAGCATTTAATATTTATGTTTTGTATTTGCTTCAAGTAAAATCCAGTGGAATTACACTGAGTTGGATAAACGAGATTTAAATATGGGGTCAAGTTCTCGAAACCATACTGTCCATTTAACATCATTTTTTCATTGTTGACATTCATAATTCCACCATTACTATATATATATATATATATATATATATATATATATATATATATATATATATATCGAGTTCTTGGAACCATACAACCCATAATTTCGATTAATTACACCCACTGGACGAGCTCTTAGAGCCATGCAATCCGCCAATCACATTAAGATGCAGTACTGCTAAATTTTTCTAATTGGCATGTCAATCTTATCACATTACTCCAATTACTGTCTAGTTTTACTAATGACAAATATGATAAATTTTTAAATTTTATTAATTAGACATGTATTATTCCTAAATGTTACTTGTTCAATAATTAGCTAAATTTATGTCTAAAATTTTCCTCAAGCATACTTTCACCATTACCAATTTGAACACCTTGTCAAGTAATGGCTTACCATAGCTTCTTTACAGCTCAATAGTCAACGTATAAAATATTTATTATCATTTACATCTCTTTTATTAATAATCCTACTTCAACTTATATGTGTTTACTTATTTATTTATTTAATTTACCATCCCAACCTATAATTTAATTTTCCTTTCAAACCTAAGGCATGCTTCACTAAAAATTTCCAATTTCTTCAAGAATTAAGAAATATAATAGTTTTACATCATCATTATGATTCAATTAAAATTTTCTTTATGATTATATTAATTATTTGAACGCCTTACTCAATTTATACTAATTATAAAGTATACCTGTTGGTATTTAAATCCAAAATTAATCTCAAGTATAATCACTATCTAGCCTAAAACTTAATATTTTAACATTAACTTTAGTAAAATCAACTCCTGCTCAAAAATCTCAAAATACATAAGGCACAAATATAGGAAAAAATAAATTTGCTTCAAAATGTGCAAGTTTTTGTTGTCAATTTCTCCAACTACTCTTCCCAAAAGCTTCAATCCATTTTCATTTTTGCACTTCCCTCTCATTCATCATCATCTTACCTTCTTTTTCTTTAAAATTCCATAAAATTAACATGAATACTTTAACCAAAATATTTAGATACTTGAATTAAAGTATTTCTAACTAGTTATTAACTTAATTTCCTTTAATTAACTTAACAATACCTAATCTAACATTTTTTCACATTTTTCCAAAATCCCTAGATTTGAAATTTTTGTCTATTCTGCAAATTCTTCCTAAAATTTATTAAATACATAATTAATGAAGATTACCTCATGAATCAATAAAGGAACTATGGGAAAAAGCAAAAAAAAATGAAGAAATTGGATGCAAGAAAGAGATGAGGCAGGCTGCTCTTTCGGCTTGACAGAAAGAGAAGGAAAGGATGAGGAAGCTAGAGGGGTTATTGCTAGTAGGAAGCGACGGTGCAAAGACGACGGAAGGTGACGTGGCTAGGAAGGGGAAAAAAGGAGAAGGTAGAAAAGGAAGGAGGTGTGGCCGTGAAGATTAGGAGAGAAAAGGAACCTGATGGTTCCAGCAAAAGGAAAAAGAAAAGAGGCTAAGCCAAAATGACATAGTTTTGGCAAATGTCCTATTGGGTCCTTCCACCTTATACACTTTAGTAATTGAGCCCTAATTCTTTTCCTATGTGCATTTAAACCCCCAAATCAAATAAAATTCAACCCATAATTCTTTCTTTCTTCTTTTTTTTGACACTCATTATTTTATATTTATTTTATTACTAAGTCTGGATAAAAATCGGGTCGATCCCAATTATTTTTCGGGTAATTAACGTTTGGGGCATTACAATATTTGACCATACAACTACTGTTGCCTCACCATTTATGCCTTTCCTTATTGTTTCTATCTCGCGATCTCTCTTTTAAAATTAAAAGTTTCTCTTTCTTTCTTTGATGAGCTATGACAGTAAATAGCTGCATAAAATAAATAAATTTATGAATGAGTTAAAAATTTAAAGATAATTATTATTACGAAAATAGTAAATTGATGCAATAATTTTTAATTATGTACATGGAATGACACTACAAGAAAAATGTAAAATAACGAGCACAAATGATGATTTTTCATTTTTAAATCAGTTTAGCGAGGACAAAAATTTTGAAACAAAAGTCATCCTAGCTTATTTTAGCAAGGACTAAAATTTTCACTAACTTTTGCAAGAATTTTTGCGAGGGCTAAAGTCCACGCTAACTTTTACGAGAATTTTTTTGTCGCTAAATTTTACGACGAATATATTCCTCGCTAACATTTGTGAGGACTTTAAATTTTGCAAGGCTAAAGCCCTCGATAACATTTGCGAGAAATTTTTTGTCGCTAACTTTTGTGAGGACTGAATTACTTGCTAAATTTTACGAAAAATTTAAATTTTAGCGAGGATTAATTTTACTAGGACTTTTAATTTTAGCAACAACAAATTTCTTACTAAATTTTAGCATCAAATTTGTGACAAATATTGTTATCGCTAAATTTGATATGAGATTGGTCCTCACTAAACATTATTTTATCACAATAACAATAATATTATTTATTACACTTTCTAAATTTAAAATCAAAATTTTTTAATTTACTATGAAGGTTTTATTATTTAAATAATAAACTAAAAAATAACAATAATATTTACAGAGTACTCAATACTTAATATAAAAATATATATATTAATAAATAAACTAGTATTTACGAGTGCATATCATTTCATATCCAAAATAATATATGCATACATATATAGAAGGAACATATCCAAAATAATATATACATGCATATATAGCAGAAACAAAAGTATACAAGATGTCATAATATAGGTAAAAAGTATATATGACCCGATGTGTGGATCATGTAGTAAAATACTTGAGCCATTAGTACAGATAGTACGAAAAGTGAATAAGCTCATTTGTTCCTTAATCCGTTGCTGGAAAAGTTGTTGTTATACCTGCATCTGCTACTGGATCTGTCCGACCTGCTGCTCCACTTGCTGTTCCAACTCTTGTTTAAGCTCAACACAAATCTTAGCACGAAATTCAGTACGAATCTCAACTTGAAAAATCTATATTTTAAATTAGAAGATCTGTAAATTCTTCTAGTATGCAATTACAATATTTACACTTATATATATCACTCTGCATCCATCATTAACAAAAGACGTTTCATCATTCTTTTTTGTATGGGTGTACAATAAGACTTCACAATCTATGGGCTGTTGTCATTTCTTTTTAGCCTAAAATAGAATAAAGCAAGAAAAATTATAAAAAAGAAAAATTATAAAAATAGCTCAAGCATTATCGAAAATTTGGCAACATTTCCCATAAAAATAGGACAAATCCAAATTGTCAAACCTAAAAAAATATTCATAGTTACACTTCTATAAAGATCAATGCATCTAAACAACCATTTTGACCACTTCTAGGCCCCAAAGTAACATATAATAATTACATCCAACATATTTTGCTCATCATATAACTCAAATTTCATTTACACTTATATAAAAATCAATGCATTTATAACAACCATTTTAACCACTTTTGTGCCCTAAAACAACTGATCTAATCATCACATCAAACATATAATGCTAAAACTCAAATTCTATGTCAATTTATTAATTATTGTTAAAAAAAATGTCAACTTACCAAATGTTTCATATGCAGGACAAGGGAGACAGACCCTCCAACATGGCATGATAACGTAATACCATCTTCATTACCACAACATCTATTTTTTTAATTTTGTTTTGCTTTTTTGACAACATCTGGATGGCCCCATATCTGTTGCCATTAAGTCCAAACAGACTTTGGTATATAATTTGGATGATTTCTTCTCTTTTTCATCTTAGAAATAAATCACCATATCTAATGACTGCCTTTTTCTTCTAAGCAAACTTGACCAATGCATCTTTTAATGGACCCCAAGAGAAAAATTTCTACATCCATTATTAAAAAGTTTCATAATTAAAATAAATACAAGGAATATAGATATAATTATATATAGGTATTTAATTTAAAAATGTAAATATTTACCTTAAACTCTTCAAAATATACATTATTTGTCTCTTGACTGACGGTTAACCAACATAATCCTCCTCCTTCTAGCCTTCCCTAAAAAATCTTATGCCTCTTGCGAAAACACTTACTGCTTGGCTCTAAAAATCTGAATAGGATAAAAATGATAAATACATTAATGTTATTGGCAAGGATCAATTAGTATAAACATAAAATGAAATCATTAAATTTTTAATTATCACTTTCCATCTCGAATGGTGACTTGTATCTTTCCATTTTCATCAAGGATAATTTCTTTTGGATTAGGGATTCCATCATCATAATCATTATCAACGTCTTGTGAATCTCTATTATCATGTGTAGAATCTGTTGTCGGGGACATTCGAGGCATTGTATCGGGTGGATGAGATGCAAAAATTGGAGTAGAAAGTGGAGTAGATGTATCTCTATTTACTACTGCCGGCTACACTATTGAAGGTTGTTGAGGTGCATTTGAAGATGGTGTCTGTACTGATTGTTGTCTCTGTCCTACTTTCTTTGCAAGTGCTAAGCTGAAAAGATTATGCCTTGCATTAACTTCGCGAACTACTACCACTCAAACGTGCTTCCTTTTTGACATATCTATAATAAAATAAAACATATTAGATATAAATTTATGTTAGTAAAAAAAAATACAATCATTGCCACTACACTAACACATACAAGATTATTCAATATCCTCAGTGGAATGATAATCATTCCCTTCATCAATATTAGAGTCATCGCTTGAAGAGATCAATTATGGTTCCTCATTTTCTTCTTCAACTTCTTATCAAGTTCTAATAAAATTCTATTTAGATCACTGAGGAATTGCAATTCCTCTTCCAAATCTGTGACATTGATTTCATGTACTTCAACTTCATTTTCTTGAAAAGCAACATGTATCCTTTTATCACCCTCTAGGAAATCAAACATTGACCTAGGCCTTACCTTCACAACTACAAGCCAATCGACCTTATCCCTTCGTCTACTAGGATGTTGACATGTAATATACATGAGTTGCTTGCATTTGTAGCACAAACAGTTCATACTTATTGTATCGATGACGACTATGTACATCAACAAGCTTGTATCCTTGATGAACCTTAGTTCCAACACTATGTGTGTTATAAAACCATTCACAATTGAATAAAACAAGTCTTTTAATTGGTAATCCTGGATATTCCAACTCTAAAATTTCCTTTATTCTTCCATAAAAGTCCCCCAGTACAGATTCATTGTAATTAGAACCTTGAATGCAAACTCTGCTATTCATTATATCTTTTGTAGAAGCATGTCCCATTGTATGAAACTTATAACCATTCACAAAATAGACTTTGTATCTATTGACAAATCTTAAAGGTTTTTTAGCCAACTGTTGCAAGCAATCACTACCCATGTCGTTATATCCCTGCCTATTAAGAACAATAAAAAGAGATGAATTAATTTTAATTTGAGTGACAAATATTGGTTACATAACTTGTTTATTTTACAATTGATCAACTTGCTAATTATAAAATAGAACTCACAAATTTCTCAAACCAGTTAGCAAATTCATTGTCAAAAACTTCATCAATCTGCTCATCGATGATGTGAGGTTGTGTCTTTTTTAGCCCATCAACATAAATATTGTATGAGTTTACAATGAAGCACTAAGAACTTAATACACCCAATTATTGAATGAACAGGCTAAGCAGTATGGCATTATTACCTCATATATGGCGAGACCTCACAATTCAACAAGATATATGTATGTGTTGCCTTATACTCATGATCTTCTAACATCCTACTTTTAGTCGGAGCATAAAATCGACCTGGATGTTTGAATATAGAAATATATCTATCTGCTTCATCAATATCACCATCATCATCATTACGAGGAATATTTCTACTCCGACACATAACTTGTGGTTCAAAGTAATGTGAGCAGAAGTGTGAAGCCTCTTCCACAATGTAAGCATTACATATTGATCCCTCAACCTTTGCCTTATTTTTCACATTCAATTTCAAGTGACGAAGGTACCTAATTTTAGTTATAAATATAAGTAACCCATATTTATAGACTGCACATCTATACTAGAAAAGTGAATAAAACATTTGAAATTAAAATTGTTATTTACCTTTCAAATGGGTACATCCATTGATAATGAACAGGATCTGCAAGCTGAGCCTCATATGGAAGATGTACTAGAAGATGTTCCATTGAGTCAAAAAAGTCTGGTGGAAATATTTTTTCTAGTTTGCATAAGATGAGTGATATTTCTATCTCTAACTTCACCATATCCTCCACCTTAATCATTTTAGATGTTATATGCTTGAAAAACAAGCTTAATTTTGTTAGAGTTTGCCAAACTTTTGATTGAAGCAATTCACGAAATGCAACTGGCAATAAAGATTGTATAAAAACGTGGCAATCATTACTTTTCATACCAAATAACTTATACTTTTTCATATCAACACAACGACTCAAATTAGAAACATGTCAATCAGGAAACATTATGGTTTTCAACCATTCTAATAACACCCTCTTCTATTTTTTTTTTCGTGTAACAAGCTTTGAAGTACTTACCACTATGCATATCCTTCTCTAATGCAGGTCATTTACAAATCTTGCTCATATCTTATCGAGCTTTGGTATTATCTTTTATCTTTCCTTCAACATTAAGAACTGTATTAAAGATATTTTCAAACACATTTTTCTCAATATGCATCACATCTAAGTTATGATGAATTAGATTTATTTTTCAATAAGGCAAGTCCTAAAAGATGCTCATTTTCTTCCATCCACAATTCTTAGATAATTGGGAGTTAACTTCATCTGCACCAAATTCAATGACTTTCATCAAACCTAATGTATTTATATGATTAAAGATTTCTTCACCTGTTGGTGTTGGTGGTGGTAAAGAATTCCCAACTACTTTATGATGAAAATTTTTTTATCCCTCCTAAATGGATGATTAAGTGAAAAAAACTTACGATGGTTATCAAATCAGCTCATCTTGTTCCCATTGTTAATCTAAATGCTTGTGAATACTGCATACAATAAGGGCAAGCTAGTTTCCCATGTGTACTCTAACCTGATAAGATTGAATATGTAGGAAAGTCACTAATTGTCCACGTTAGTGCAACCCTCATTTTAAAATTCTATTTTATTGAGATATCATAAGTGTCAACTCCAATCTCCTAAAATTCAAGCAACTCAACAATTAAAGGTTGCAAATAAACATCTATATTCTGTTTTGGATTGTTAAGACTAGGAATAATTATAGTTAGGAACAAGTATGCCTCCTTTATGCACATCCATGGAGGCAAATTGTAAGGTGTAAGAATTACAGGCATGAGGAATATTGTTATCCTGACTGACCAAAAGTTTGAAAACCATCAGTACACAACCCAAGCCTAAACCTTTCTTGGTTTCGAGGCAAATAAAGGATGTGTGTCATTAAAATACTGCCAAGCTTTTGAATCAGAAGGATGACACATCACACCTTCTTCTTGAGCATGATCATCGTGCCATCTCATTGCCACAATAGTTGCATTTGAATTATACAACCTCTTTAACCTATCTTTAAGTGGAAAATAAATCATTTGTTTACATGAAACCCCATTCCTTTTGTATCTTGCATTTTGAAAAACTTTACACTTGTCTAATCCATAGTCTTCTCCCTAAAAAATCATGCAACCCAACTTACAATAGTCAATTTTCTCATATGGAAACCCCAAAGCCTTAACTAGCTTTTTTATCTCATAAAAACTTCCAACCATCGTATGGTTTTGTGGTAAGCAATCCCCTATCAATGCACATAGTTCATCATAGCATCTTTTAGATAATCTATGGTCACTTTTGCTTGCTAGCAATCGTGAAACAATCGATATTTGAGATTGATTTTGACATCCAGGGTACAATGGAGTATCAACTACATCAAGCATGTCGAAAAACTTTTGTGCCATGGGATTTGGATTTTCCTCCATTTGTCTTCCATCATTAAAGCTGGACCCGTCATTACAGCATCAATTACCATTTGATGATATGGATTCTTATCTTCATCCTCATCTTGCTTAGAATGTTGGGATTCGGTAGGAACACTTATTGAGCATTGTCCAACTTTCACATGGTACCACCACTCTTTGTAATTTTCCACAAATCCCTTTTTCAGAAGATTTAACATAACTTCTTCACTTGTGAGGTAAACTCGATTTTTACAACTCCGAGATGGATATTAATCTTTAAACCATCCATGAATCTTAATTGGCTTGATGCAAAATTTAAGAACATTGTCACCCCCAACACAATCTTGATTAATATGACTATGATTATCTTTTCTCGCACACATCCATTTTTGGTTATTCTCCTCCATTATGACATACAATTAAGAATTGAGAATAACTAAGTAGTTTTAAACATTGAAGAACCTGCCATGAAAAAGTATGCATTTAAGATATATATTAATTTTATCTAAGATTACATGGAAAGATAGAGATAAGCTTAGTTTTTTTAATAAACAACATAGTATTATTGCAATTATCAAAAAGCTGGGAGTTATAAAGGAGCAAAGACATAATTGTCAATTCCTATGATAATATTATATAAATATAATATTATATGAATAGTTTAATAATTTTTAATAAGTTTAAAGGTATTGGAATAATATTTATATTTTCAATAAATTTAAAAAATAATATTCTATTTCCTTTTCTTGTTTGTCTACCAAAGGGTCAAAGTATACAAGTATATATATACTTGAGGGTATTTCTTTTTATTTAAACTATGTCCATTAAAAGATTAGTGAATCAAACTGATGATATTTTGTTATGCCATTTTTTATACATGATAAGGTTTGATTGGTTAAAATGTATCTTAGCCAGAAATATCCTACAGTTAGTCACCTTTGTTAATTACCCGATAAAGATATCAGTATACTATATATGTATGTATTACATTCAGGTGAAAGCACACTATAAGAGTATACACCAACAGTCATTGATTCCAACTAAAATTAAGCGATCATATAATTAAATAAATAATATAACTAAAAGTAGTTTACTGTTTTTATTACTTTAAAGTTGGTAATTAAATATTAAAGTTGTATTACTTTAAAGTTGGTAATTAAATATTGGCAATTAAATAATATAATTAAATAAATAATAGAACTACCTGCTAAAGAAGTAGGTCACACATCAGAATCTGTGAAGTCATTGACTTGTCATATGAATGAGCTAGCTGTGTATATAATGACATAGGCAAAATGTTGTACTACTTTTAGACATTCAGAGAAATAAGCAAGAAACAATAACGATAAATAATATTAAGCTATCTATCTAATACTAGACCTAATTATAACTATATGTGGCCTCTTTTTCTGCTCCTATCCCATTACTTGTTATAGTGAGATGTGTTGAAAGAACAACCCACCACCCACAAAGGAACTAGCCATATAATGAATCACAAAAGATGTTGGAGTCCATATATGTCAGAAGTTAGCGGTTTTAAACACCAAAAATTTGAAATTATTTTACTGTAATATTATATTTCTAATTTTTAAAAATAATAATATTATTTAAAAAAAAAACATGAATATTATTGGATTGAATACATTGCTCTTTTGTATTTTCTGTAATAGAGTGACATGTTCATTTCCTTTTTTTATAAGCTGACATATTTTATTGAGAATCTTAGAAAATGAAATACAACAATTAGAGCATAATGCTGAGAAACACTGACAACCTTGGACCTACCAAAAAAACTTTAACCAAAACACGACTTAGACAGCCCAATAACAAAAGGAGCTATGAAACAAAAACATTAAGATTAAGAAGGGCCTACCGACTGAGCCTATAGAAACTGCCACATCCCATAAATACAAACCCAGATTCCCTCCTAAATAACCAGCAACAAGAAATCCCAATAGATTAGCAAGAGAGATACAAATTGGAATGCATCAACTGAGAACCAAGAACATAAAGCAGAAACATAACCTCAGACCAAACAAAACATCAAGTTATCAAGTTATCAAACATCATTTCCTTTTTAATTGATTTTTGTAATATTAAAATTTTACCAGAAATTTTAGTGATAATTTCAAATAATTTTTATAGTTAATTTCAGTAAAAATGACTTTTAAGTATAATTTTTTGAATTTTAATATTTTTATATTAGAAATTTTTTATCCCTATTATTCCGTAATTTTGGTACATATTACAAATTCAATGAATATGGATGAATAACATTATATAGAGAATTGTTATATTTTAAGGAAACGTGAACTAACTTGTTTTATTGACCATCAATAGCAATCAAACAATTATAAATAGCAGTGCAAGAATGAGGTAATTTATGGACAGAAATCAATTAAGTTTTGCTTAAGAAACATACAACAATGGCAAAGAATGTAGGTTATGTCACTAGAATTTTAAGCTTATGCAAATGTCTGAGTCTTCTAATTCCAATTAGATGCAACACTGTTAGTGAAACAAATATTAATTAAATACAAGAAAATGAATATTAATGAATTCACTACAAACCAAGTTGTGATTAATTTAAAAAAAAGATAGAAATAAAGTGCCAACTGACGTTTGCAATTCCAACTGTTTGCTTCATTCCATTAGTTCTATTGAGATTTTTAACTTGCATGTTCAGTACAACATATGGCAGGGTTTAATTTCTTAAACGAAGTTTGAAATTATAAGGTTGTCAAATCAAAATTTTAAAAGAAATATTTTTGTGGTTTAATCACTCAACCAGCAAAGAACATATGTTATACTTAATTCCATAAGAAATAAGATTCTGGGTAAAGAACATAAATAATTACCTTCTCTGCAAGAAGGGGAAATAAAATATAACGAAGACTGCCATCTTCAATTCCAACAACATAGCAGCCCACTAATTTTGCAAACTGCCTTACAAGCTGACCAACAGCACCAAAAGCTGCAGAAATGAACATAGAATTAAGAGGACTAAATTAAAGATTTTTCATAATGTGAACTCCTATCAAGAAACTACTAAAAAAAGCATTATCTCATAAAAATCTAGATAAAACTGTACATATCACAAGAATTATACAAAACAGTGCCAATTGATCAATTCAAGTACAAACATAAACTTACATTTTGCTGCATAATATATCTCTTGTTGGCTTCATCGATGGAGACTGCATACTGGAATAGTTGGAGAGTTTGGGTTTCCTTGCTGAACTTGAAACATGGATTGAGACTTTTGAATAGGTACAAATGAAGGTACAACATCTTAAAAAAGCAGTGTGTAAGTCAATACATCCATTTGCAATGCTCACAAGTCAAGATACATTTATACCACCAAACAAATTCTCTAGCTGAGTGTATCCCTAACAGATCCTGCAAAAATATAATATATAATGCATATGCAGCAGCAACAAATCTCCAAACATGATTGCCCAAAACATTATGCAATTGGTACAGCATCAGTAACATCAACAAAAATATTGACCCTCTGTATACTTTTAGAAAAATAAAAAATAAAAATATAACTTAACTTTAAGTACATCAGAATGGGTTTAACCAGCCTATGAAAAGAGTCTAGAAGCAACTAAACTCACCACATATATTTCAGAATTGCATTAGCTTGAGATATGTTGTCTTGAATAACAGCTTCTAACTCTTCAATCATTGTAGGCATCTGCTTGTGAAATTAAAAGACTCTTAAAATTTTTGTATAAAAAAATTAAGGTATTAAAGAGTGTAATTCACACATTGATAGTAATCAACCACACTGAAATAATAGTCATGAAATTTCTTATTAAAGAATTATATGCATTCAAACATAATAATGAGAGATAACAACACTACTTTCCAGTAGTAGCAGTACATTGACAAATGATAATAACTATTATTATCATTGTTATTTCATGCATGAAAGTTCTTTGTTCCTTCAATGGCAGTTCCATTATAAGGACCAAGTAGTCAATGTTTTCAATCATCATGTAATTCTATAATATTTCTGGAATCTAATTATCCTATATTATTACTTTTTTGTATTCTAATTCTCTTAAAGACAGAAAGCAGTGAGTGTACAGTCTTAGAATATAGTTGTTTGTACAGAAGACACAACCAAAGACTGTCTTTAGGCTAGAAAACAATATCGATTATTTCAATAATGAATAAAATTTGCATGACACTATATTAAACACGTTGGTAATTAAAATCCACAGAAAAGCAAACTTGAATCTAGAATGAACTTATTACTTCTCAAAGTAACAAACAAAATCAATACTTAACCTGAGCTCGAGAAAGAAAAAGAATATCAATAGAAATAGAATATTTACTTTCAATTTTTTCCCAAAAAAACATTTTAATAGACCAGTCGAGCAAAAAAAAAAAGGTAGATTGTTCAACGAGAAACAAGGAAAGACAATACAAATTATACACTTTATTCCAACTTTTTGTTTTCTCAACGAAGTAACATCTAATAAACAAAGCCATAAATAAGAATAACATAAAACCCTTCATTTATTTTTACTAAGCTAAGCAAGAACTACACTAGCATAATTGCAACAAGAAAAAAAAAACATAATTTTTAGCAAACTCTGCTGCCTTAGCGAAGAGAGAGTCAGAAGCCTTTTCATCCTCTTCTTTATAGTCAAACAGCTCCTCCTCGTAAGCATTGTTGTCTCTCACTTCACTCATTTACCTTTACATAAACAAATAAACAGTAAAACTGGTCAATTTCTAGGGCTAGGGATTTCGAATCACAAAACTCAGAAAAATATAGTTCTTTAAAAAGCCTACGAGATAGAATAGAAAGAAAAGAAATGATAGGGTTTCAATTGTATAAGCAGGATTAAAAGAAAAGAAATGATGGAATAGATAAAACAGAGAGAAAAGGGAAAGGGGGATATGGGGCTTCGGTTTAGGTTTCAGTCGAGTTTTTCATTTAATTGGCGCCTGCTAATCCCACAAAAATAGAAATTAGCATATCAGATTATTAGCTCGGGTAAATTACCTGCTAAAATTAGCATGAAATTTTTTCACGCTAAAATAAAAATTAGCATTTTAAATTTTAAATGATTAGTTAAAATTAATTACCTAGCTAAAATTAGCATGAAATTTTTCCTCGCTAGAGGCTTCATTAAAATTAGCAAGTAATTCATTTTTAGCTAAATGTCACACATATTCATTAATTTGTTAGAAAACTTTATCTAGCAAAATTGGCAAGCACATAGTTCTCGTTAATTTTTTGCTATGGTGAGAATTTTATTTTAGCTAAATTAGTCAGTTTACATTCTTATTAATTTATTCATACCAATTTCAATTGAATTCACTGTTGATCTCACTAAAAAATAAGTAAACATATTAGATATTGGTGAGAAAATATTGCTTTTACTTCCCTTTAATAAAGGAAACTACATTCTTATGAAACTTCATAAATCAAATGCCAAACTATTTAACAGTTAGCAAGAATTTATTTTTCGCAAATTTAGCAAGGATTAAGTCCTCGCTAAATGGCTCATATATCAAATGCTATATTATTTAACAGTTAGCAAGGCAGTTATCCTCTCTAATTTAGCGAAAATTTATTTCTCACAAAATTAGCGAGGATTAAATCCTTGATAAATGACTCATATATCAAATGCCACATTATTTAACAGTTAGTGAGGGATTTATCCTTGTAAAATTAGCAAGAATTTGTTTCTCGCAAAATTAGCGAGGATTATGTCCTCGCTAATTGGTTCATATATCAAATACCACATTATTTAATAGTTAACAAGGGATTATCCTTGCTATATTTGCAAGGATTTATTTCTCGCAAAAGTAACAAGGATTATGTCCTCGCTAAATGGTTCATTATCAAATGCCACATTATTTAACCGTTAGCGAGAGATTTATCCTCGCTATATTTGCGAGAATTTATTTTTCATAAAATTAGCGAGGATTATGTCCTTACTAAATGGTTCATATATCGAAGGCCACATTATTTAACCGTTAGCGAGGAATTTATCCTCGCTGTATTTGCAATGATTTATTTCTCGTAAAATTAGCGAGGATTATATCATCGCTAAATGGTTCATATATTGAAGGCCACATTATTTAACCGTTAGCGAGGGATTCATCCACGCTATATTTGTGAGGATTGGTTTCTTAGAAAAGTAGTGAGGATTATATTCTCGCTAAATGGTTCATATATCAAATGCCACATTATTTAACCGTTAGCGAGGGATTTGTCCTCGCTGTATTTGCAAGGATTTATTTCTCGCAAAATTAGCTAGGATTATATCCTCGCTAAATTGGTGATATATCAAATGCCACATTATTTAACCGTTAGCTAGAGATTTGTTCTTGCAAAATTAGCGAGAATTTGTTTATCATAAATTTAGCTAGGATTATGTCCTCGCTAAATGGTTCTTATATCATTTGTGCCATGAATTAAGAGTTAGCAAGGGTTTTAGGCTCGTAAAGTCGTTATGTTTTGCGCCAAAATTTTGGCACTCAAGATTAGCTACAACAAAATTTATTTATCGTTAAATTATCGCAATATCTATTTTTCCACTAACACTTAACAATATTTGCGACAAAAATCATTTTTCATAGTAATTTTCTCGCTAAATGGTACATTTAGCAATAAATTTCATTGTCCTCACTATTTTTCATCGCTATTCTGTATTTTTTTATAGTGTGTAGGAATTAGAAAATGTTGATTCCTGCAACATTTATAATTCATACAAGAGGACAATCAATATGGGACATAGCTGGTACCATTATGATACTTCAAGTGCCTCAGTAAGATCAGAGTAAATCGATATTTTCAGAACTTGTTTATAAGACATCAGTTAAATTTGATTTTGCTCCGGACATGGGAGTTAGTAGAGTGATATATAGGTGTCATGTTAACAAATAGAGGTCAATGTCATGGGTGCTTATAGACTTAATTGATGATGATGACATTAATCAAATTTATGGAAATTTTGTATCATTTCATACTATTGTGAAAATAATTATTGAAACTGAAAAAATTGTTATTAGAGACAAATAAGATATGATGAATAATGTTGATCAAATGAGTACCAAATTAGGCAGGGATGCCATGTAACACCCTACTTTCTTTTATAATACCATTAGGTACATGCTATTATTGGCATCATCAAATGATTACAAACTCAAATAACCTTTTTATATTGTTGATTAATAGCTTAATTTATCCTTTGGTTTCTAAATTCATTTTTGAGTTGCATGATTACTATTTATTTGGTACAAATTTTGGCAGTATACACTTAAAAAATGATTTTACTAACGAATTTAGATTTCGTAGGTAAAATTAAGATATTACCAAGGATTACTGACAAAATTAGTAATCCATATGTAAAAAAATAAATTTTATAAACGATGACATTTTTACCGATAGAATTAATAATTCGTTGGTATATTTGGCAAAAAACATTAGGGCTAATTATTAGCCACTGATTTACCAATGGTTACTTCTGTCGGTAATTAATTTTATCATTTAACTTTTTTAGCGACAAAATTTCCATCGGTAATACAAGTATCTTTGGAGATTTATTGATAGATATTATAATGGATTTTTATTCCATCGGTAAATAAATGCGAAAAATTTTTCGCGTTGAATAAAGTGACGAAATTTTGACAAAAATTTAAGACGATGAAGATATAGTTGTTGCTACAGTTTGTTGTCGTTGGTAATTCTGTTAGTATGTTTTAATAAAATTTTTATATTTAATATTAATAAAAAATTTAGGGTTAAAACCCCCCTAATGTTTGTGCTCACTATTTCATTCAAGCCCTAGTCTTGATATTTCCCTCAGCTGCTCCAACATCCCTCCTTGCCATCTCGACAGTGAGGTTACCCCCATTAGTGATTCACCACCACCACCACCATCTTGATGGAGTTCTCTCACTATCTCCCTCCCTCGCTTTGTTTCTATCTCTTTCCCTCTCTCTCCCTTATTGAATCTATCTCTGTTTCTCCCATGCTTAGTCTATCTCTCTTTCACTTAAAGCTCACCTATATTTTTTTGTTTGGACAATAAAAAATGTAACCAATCTATCAATTAGCCCATCAAATCATTAGAAGGATAAGAGAATGGTGCTTATGCTTGGGAGCTCGTTAGAAAGGGATTTTATAGTCGAAAGAGCCATATGCATCTGTCAAGGTAAGGGCTTTTTTTGTTAATTTTGTTAATTTGAAGTTCTATTTCTTGTTCTTTAAGATTCTTGTTAATGTCTATTTTATTTATGTTTTCTTGTGACAATGATTGATCTCTTAATCCTTGGTAATTGGTTATCTTCCCTTGTAATTAAAGAGTTATGATGATTCAGCGTGTATGCTTATCCCCCTCTCAAACTGTTTCTGCATGCTTTCACCTTTTACACTATCACACATACCCTTTTAATGATGCTCAAATTAGGCTCCTCATTTCTGTTGTTCGTGGCACGATTTACTATCTATTATGGGCAATGATTTTCTCTACTTTTTTGAATTTTTTTATTGCTGCGGGGATGATTTTTTTATGTTCCAGTAGTTAGGATCCTCTTACTTTAGTAGTATAGTTTATCTGCCTGGTTTTCCTAGGATTTTTAATACTATTGGTTTTGTTCTCCAGTAGCTAGGTCCCTTATTACTGTTACAACCTAGCTTTTTGTTTTTTTTTTATTTTCGTTCTGAGTCCTTTAGGATTGATATAGGAATTGTGTAACCTTTATTTTATTTAATGTTAATTATTGTCTTATAAAAAAAGCACAAACTTTTTTTTCTGTATATACCGGAAACCTACTTTGTATATGATGTTCATCATTTAAACTAGATAATTAGCCATTCTTGAATCAAGATTACTTTACAAGAAAAACATAAATATTGATATTGTTTGAATAGAAGTTAGAATGTATATATTGATTTTGAATTAGAATTATAACGTATATATTCAATTTAAATTTTAGATTTTTTGTATTGAATTTATTGTGTTTAATTTGAGATTTGCAAACAGGAAATATATAATTTTTGCAAAAAAAATAGAAATTAAAGAAAAATTTTATTTTACCAATAAATTACCGATGAAAATATCCGTCGCTGATATTTTAAAAATTTTAATATTAATATTAAATATTTTTCCAATAAAATTATTGACGAAAAAATCCGTCGCTGTTTATACTAAAATAAATTAAAAATTTTATTTATTAAATTTACTGACGTAATAATCCGTCAGTAGATGGTCAACGCAATGAAATATTCGACGAATTTTTAATAAAACTACCAATGGAATATTTTTGATAAATCTGTTGGTAAAATTCATTGGTAATGTTTACTGATGAATTTTTTCACGGGTAAATTGCTACCTACGCGCATTTTACTGACGGATACATTCCATCGGTAAAAGAATAAAAAATCATCGGTAAAAAGCTAAATTCTGTCAGTAAAATCAATTTTTTTGTAGTGATAACAACTTGTAAACTGTGTTGCCCAAGCCTGTAAATTTGGAAAATAAATCTCCCAAAAGGCAAGCTCCACCTCCAATACTTCAATAATATTCATAAAACTTCTAGTATCAATAACATAACAACATCGCAAAACAGTCATAAAAACCGTCATTTACATACACATCATATCATATGTTTGCTACTAATAGTCATATGTTACATAACGTAATAAATTACAAGCCAATTGTCAAAAGCCTAATACATAATACAACTAAACTCCACATCAACAAAGCATTACATGTGTATGCCACTTTGCTCCTTCCTCGTTAAGTCTTCAGTACCTGTCCTTGCATGGAGTCAAGAAACCACTTGCTAAGCAACCTTGTTGCCTAGTGGTGAACACAACTACATAAAATTTCATCTAATAAAATTACTTTACGTAAAATTACCATTTTACCTTTAGTTGTCACTTTTTGTAAATTTAATTAAAATTATTCTCTTATTATCTTAATTTCCAATTTAATCCTTTTTATACTTATTTTTCCTCGTTTAATCTCACAAAATTCTTATTTGAGTGGAAAATTATCACTAGGTCTTTGAACTTTCTTTTCATCATGCTTGACTTTATTTGACCTCAAATTTGACCCTTTTTACTTCCTTTGACTTTTGTTTCCTTATAATTGTAAAATTTATAGTTTAGTCTTTATTCTTACTCATGAGGTGATAAATTATGATTTGATCTCTAAAACTTTTCATTAATTATAATTTTTCCCTTCTTTAATCATTTGTCTATTTTAACCTCTTTAATCATATTTACAATGCAAATTTATGATTTTGCCCTAATTTCTAGCGTAATTATATTTTTACCTCTATTAAGCACATTTTACATCTTATGTATTAATTAATTGCATATATAATATTTTTATGCATAATTTGCAATTTAGTCTCTATTTTTTTGCATATTTATAGTTTTATCCCTAGTGGCAACTAGTGAAACTACTCAAATTAATCGGATATGCAAGATGAGGACTGTATAACTGTATGTCTGAACTATATGATTGTATATGTGAGTTGATTACTTGAGCGTAGCCATCCCTCAGTATGTGTGAAGTGACTACTTGAGCATAGCCATCCCTCATTGAAAATTTGATTTCATGGTGCTATAGCAGCATATGGGTCCCTATGGCTAGCCATTATATTCTATGATCCTGGAATACCTACTATACATTAAGGGCAATTATTTTACTTCACATATGTTCTTATGTCATTCACATTATGTCATATGTCGTACTTCTCATTTCTCAATCATTCACCATTGTCACATGTAATAACATAATAAACATGATGAATATCATATTAACTTGATGAAAAAAATTATTTTCCTTATGTATACCATTCATGCAATATCATATGCCACATGCTTTTGTCATCATTTCTAACCTTTACATGCAAATATATACTCAATTCACACTTGTATTCCTTTAATATCCAAGTGAACATCATTATGTCTATAATACATACTTTATGCTCATATGAGTTTCACTGTTCTAAATGCATCTATTAAGTCTAGTTATCATCCAAATGTCCAAATTATGTTAATTGCTCAATTAATTTCATAATTATCATTAGTTAGCCTTTGGGGTACCATTCGGCCTCTTTATATTGAATTACTTTATGTTAGTTTTCTTAATTAATTCCTACTCATATCATGATATTACACCTTCCTATGATGTTATCTCAATTTATTTCATCATGTTCTTTAAATTCACATAGTTACATAGTATAGATTTTAGGTAAAATTCAAGAAATAAATAAAATTAAGTGTAGTTTTGTATCCACTAACATCTTTTTAAGCTCTTATCCATAATTTCTCCTTTTTCCATTGTTTCCTTCCACTTTCCCTTTGATTCCACTTGTTCTCCCTTAGACATTCATCTTGGCCCAATTCATTCATATCTCTTTTTTTCTAATTTTCTTCATCCATAATTCAAATTCAACTCATAATATGAATTTTCATATCAAAATCCATCTAAAAATATATTTAAAAAATTAAATTATCATTAAATACACTTACTTGAATTTTTGCTCTAACCTTTTTCTTTACAATTTCTTTCACTTTCTCTCCTCTTAGAATTGGTTAAGGATGATTTTAGGGCTTTAGAATTGTAGGGGACATAAAATTTTATTGGTTTTTAGTAGAATTCATTTGATAAAAATGGAAGAAAAATAAAGATATTGAGGGAGGAGTGGGACGACTAGAATGAGGGAGAAGATAACTGAGTTCTCCAGAAAAATCTAATTTTTATCCTATTTATATCCATCCTAATTGGGCCAAATCAGGTCCAACTACCTTGGTCTAACCAATTGGCCCAATTTTACTTAAATAGTTCACTTTTTGCCCAATTAATTTATCTACTAATTCCCTTGCTTAATTTAAGATTCCAAGTGATACTAACCCAATTTATTATGAAATTTGTGCCCTTAAACTAATTAAAAATACCCTTTAACTTGGCTAATTAAACTAACCTTGATTTTTCATCATTTTTAAAAAAACTGATGTTTTCGTTATTAGAATACTCTAAAATTTTGTCCTGCATGTATAAACAAATTCAGAAAAGTGTGTTTAAAATTTCAAATCATTATGAGATCGTTTCATTATAGTTCTAGCTTCGAAGGAAAAGTCAACCGGTCCGAAATTCAAAAATTTAAAGTTATCAAAAAAATTATTTTTCATTTTCAAATATTAATTAGGATTATTTCTAGTATATCTGGGTAAATAGAATAATTTTTGGAGATCCATGAAATATTTTAGAGCCCGATCAAATTTACGGTCAACCCTTTTACAATATTGAGGAAAATCCTTCACTGTCTATTTTAGGGACTTGTTTAAACATAAATTCTCTTCAAATTGTACAAATAGGCTCTATTTAACACCTATTTTTCTCATTTAGTGGTTAAGTAAAAACTCCCGCTAGGTCATCCATCCTAGTACTACTCTAGGCTGAGCACATTTAACACTTAAGCACTTATAAATTTTACTATACTATATTATTGTAATCACACTAATAATTGTCCCAGGGTTACTGTTCATGTTTTAAAATATACTATACATGTCAAATAAAAATTTAGAGTGTTACA
Organism: Excoecaria agallocha; assembly: GCA_037975025.1. Lineage (NCBI taxonomy): Eukaryota > Viridiplantae > Streptophyta > Magnoliopsida > Malpighiales > Euphorbiaceae > Excoecaria > Excoecaria agallocha. The sequence continues at coordinate 104,591,671 of CM075807.1, forward strand.
TGATAGAAATGTTATTGATCATAACTTGTATTTAGCAAGAGAAAGTCGGTCCGATTTTGGTACACAGTTTGAGGATAAACCATAATGTCAAATGGTTGATGATTTGGAAACTATAAAAGCAAGTCCTATTAGAGAGTTTAGGGAGCAAACCAAATTAAAATTTTCATCATGTTCTAGCTTTAAATGTATGAATGTTGCATGCGATGATGAAAATGTTGCAAATAATGGGTATATTTTTCCAAATTTTAATCCAGATGAAGATGATTAAGATATTGAATTGAATGATGCTAGTAAGGAAACCACTATTGGCAGGGATGATCACTTTGTTCCAAGTAGTTCAATCCATATGACAAAAGGCCTTCAGAATTTGAACATGAATGATGTTAGAGTTGATGTAGGTGATCAATATAATATCTCACAGTTTCACTTTCCATCAGTGTACCACACATATATTAATTTTTTTGAAGCTCATATTAGCATCGCTAGCGATTTTCCAATGTTAATATAGGATGGTGTTTTAAAGTTATGCAAAGGCCTGGCATTCACATCAAAGGATGAAATTAAGGCTTGTGTAAAGAAATTTTCATTTCAAAATAATGTATCATATAAAGTTTTTGAATCTAAACCTTCATTTTAGATGGTCTGCTGCTCGTACATTAAAGATAATGGTTGTTAGTGGAGACTTAGAGCTATGAAAAAAAGGATATCTCCGTACTGGATTATCAGTGTGTACAAAGGTTCACACAGTTGTACTATGCCATTGGTATCTCAACAACATAGATAGCTAGATGTACAAACTATTTATGATTACATCTTGAAGATGGTTAGTGCAGCTTCTGATGAGAAAGTTAGTGTTATAATGGCTAACATCAAGAGTCATTTCAACTATGATGTTTCCTATAACAAGGCTTGGTATACGAAGATCAATGCATTGGAGGAGATAATTGGCAATTATGAGGCTTTATATGGCAAGTTGCCTGATTATCTTAAGGCTATGAAGACATACAATCTCGAATTTTGCTACAAATTTATTGTTGACAATAGTACACAATCAAATTGTAAGCAATTCAGGAGGCTCTTTTAGGCATTTAAGCCATGCATAGATAGACTGGCACACTGCAAACCCGTGTTGCTAATAGATGGTACATTTATGACATGGAAGTTCCATTGTACTCTTTTGATAGCAAATTCTATTGATGGAAATATTTACTTGTATACCTAGTAATATTTGTAGAGGTTGAAAGTAAGAATAAATCTAGTTGGGGTTGGTTTATAACTTGTATTAGGAGATATGTCACTAAGCAAACCGATATAACTATTATTTTTTACTAGCATGTGGGTATTATGGCATTATATAATGATGATGATGATAGTGGTTGGAAGGAGCCATTAGCTTTTCATCATTATTATTTGTGCCACTTTATTAGCAATTACAATACTGCCCATAGAAATCCCAAAATCAAAGACATGTTATATAAGGCTAGTATGTCACATATAATTCCTTAATTAAATTTGTATTATATTTTATTTTATATGTTGAAAGTTAGAAATTTTTTAATTTTTATTAACCTTTTTTTATAGGAAACAACTTTCAACCTTGAAAGTTTACAAAAAGAATGGAAGAGATTAAGAAACTTGATGTTGACTCATACAACTGAGCAATGCAAAACTCTTTGGAAAAGTGGACACTGTCTCATAATAATGGCTATAGATATGGTAATACTACAACTAACATTGCGGAGAGTGTAAATAGTGCATTAAAAGATGTTCGAATGAAGTCTATTTGCAGTGTTGTTGAGCATGTATTTGCATTATTGGTTAAATTTTTTGACTATTAAAGGTGTATGTACCAATCTTAGATAGTTGTAAGTAATATATACACTTAAAATGTATGGAAGAGATGGATAGGCATGCTAAAAAAGCTAATGGCCACTGTGACACGTGTCGGAGCCATGCTCAATTTCGAGTTTGCTCATAGAGGGCCATTTTTAGGGTCTAAGATCTGAAGAGGCTCGTTATAACTCATAAATTGGCTACTTCACAATAAAAAAAGGTCAAGCCCAAATTATTGTCGATAGTCAATCTATGAAGGCATCTTCTAATGGGCTTAAAGAGACAAGTGTCATAGAATCACCACCCAACAGAACATTGGGAAATAAATATCGACCTTTTTGATGCCCAAATAAAGATAGGTATTCAGGACATCACTCTTACGTGGCACCTTGGTTATGTATTGTTTTATAATTAGGTTTTAAGCATTAATTTGCTCTCCTTCCTCACACGATGCATTGGCGATAAAATTAAATAAACATCACAATCAAATAACGAAAGCAATAAATAAATAAAAAGAATAAATTCCTACTTAAGTTATTACATAAGCAAATCGTTTGACAAAAAAATAAATTACATAGATAAATTGGGGCATTCATTTAGGTTGGGAACATTAGTTCCCTCATGCGTATTTCACAAAAAGAACTCTTTTATCCTTTATTTGATGTTTAGGTTGGAAATTGGACATTGGTCCACATTTTGAAGAAAAATCTAACTTAATTAATAGAAAATATTTTAAGCGTCTTTTCCATTTAACCATGCAGAAAAATCCATTTTTACTAACTATTACATCCAAAAAAATAAGTCCAAGATAAATAAATTCAAGCAAAATAAAATAAACAAAACAAGTGCAAATAAAATAAACTAAGAGAAAATGATCCAAATTGGGGTATGGATTCCAATACATGATTGCCTCACAAGGTACTCCAAATGCCCATCGAATCAATTACTCACACAAAACCACAAAAGCTGACAAATTAGTGTGGTGAAAAATATACAATAAAAATCAATTAAAATAAAATACAAAAATATATCACAAAATTCAATGAGTATAAAAAAAGTAAAATATGTGCAGAAAAACATAGAAAAGGAATTGATGCATCAAATATTGATAAAACAAAATAAAGAGTGGCAAAAGAACACAAAATACATTAAAATAGGCATAAAATTTACCACGGACACCCCTGAGAAGGTGACGGATGCCCACAACCAAAGGAAGGATGGGATGTGAAGAATTCATCGTGATGTCCTATCTATCGCATTGATAGACGACCATTTGTGGTAGTTTCTTCCCATTTGTCACTCGAGGGATAGACACAGAAACTGGAAATTAACATTAAACTTACCAAAATCTTAAATAAACACTAGATATTACAAATATATGAATCTAAAACATTCCAAACTAGAGTCTTAACCCTAAATCATGCTTCAACTATACAAAATAATATTAATATCTAAAACACCATCATAATATCTAAAACATTCCAAACTAGAATCCTAGCCCTAAATCATGCTTCAACTACACAAAATAACATTAATACCTAAAACATCATCATAATATCTAAAACATTCCAAACTAGAATCCTAACCCTAAATCATGCTTTAACTACACAAAATAACATTAATATCTAAAACAAAATCATAATAAAATAAGGTTCAAATCATACAATCATGGAGCAAACGATGCTCAAATTAATATTCCATCATGCATGTAGATCTAGATTAGCATGGTATTCAAATTAAATATATGAGTCTTAAAATGATGACACACAAACATGTTAATTTCAACATTAAACAATATATGTAAGCATGATGAATCTAGAGAGAGAAAGGTGGAAGGAAGCCTATAATATTATCCTCAGAAAATATTCTAACTCTGTATGTCTTGAAGTCTAGATCTTTGCTCTGACCTTATCTTTATAGTCAAGAAAACAAAATGATTTTTAATGTGTGTTTTGCTAGATCAAAATAATGTTTATAAACTTTTCCTTAGAGAGAGAATAATTGATTTATTCTCCTCTAAGAATTTTATCCCTCTTTCCAAAAATGATTCCCCCTTAAAACCCTAATTTTCTTATCTTTTATACCTAGGAAGGAGTTAAAATTGCATTTCAATTCTAACTCTCCAAGTATGGAGGGATTAATCCCTCAAAATTTGGACTAAAAATCCCTAGAAAAATCTTATCCTTCTATTTTTTAAAACCAAAAATGTGGGAAATCTGGAAATCCAACCATAGATGGGCATCTATTGGGATAGATGGTTGGCCCTTAGATGAAAATCAAAAATTCATAAAAATGCCCCTGATTTGACCTAGATAGGAGGGAGATGACCATAGACAACCATCGCTAACATGACAAATGATCGTCTGTCATTATCGAGGGCCAAAATCATGGTTTATAGTGCTCTTTTGTTAAACCCTTAAAAAACAGTTAGAAAATCATAAAATTCTCATGAAAACTGCAAAAAAATTAGATCAAAGCTTTAAGATTTGTATTCTTTATTAGAAATATCCTATTTTCTTATTATTGGGTAACCCCAATCTAAGCTATCTTGGGTCACGGTGTCTATAGCTGCCCCCAATTTTGGGGAATTGGTGCACTGGTGCTAAAGTGAGCCAAAATTCAGAGTAAAGGAAAAAGACACGTACCTGAGGCAATGAATCTTTAGGTTTATTATCTTAAAACATGTAACATATGAGGCAATTATTCTTTTGGTTGGGTAGTTACTGTCAGCTTGTCGATGTATTAGCCCTCAATTCAGGTAGTTACCATCAGTTTATCAATGTGTTAACCCTTGGTTAACTGTTTGATTAGTGCTAGCTTATTGGCATGCAAAATTAGGTTGGTTTATTGCATTTGATTAGCGCCAGTTTATCATCATGCAAAATCAAATAAGATTGAGTAACAATGGGTTGGTGCCCTATGTAGGCATACTAACCTTGTAATTATGGTGGTTGATGCCATTTGTAGGCGTGTCCCTTCTTTTTTGAAATAACATCTACTTAGAGAATTTCTAGCAAATATTCATTTATAAGGAGTCACTTATGTGCTTGAAGCTTACCTTTCATATGTGTAGGTCTATTTTGGAGACACTATAACATAATTCTTTCCTTCATCATTGAAAGTCAAAACAACTTGCAGACCATAGGTCTATCTGTACACTTTATTTTTATACTATGATCTTGGCTAGATTCTATACATTTCCTGATGATTATGTCATCATTCTGCGAAGTTGCACTAATGTAAGGAAAACCCTCATCATCAAGGCTGTTGACATGCCTGAATCTACTTTGTTTCTTTCCAAAATTTACATTGTTATTGTGCTTTTGCCTCTTGTCCAATAGTTCTTTGTTATCAACATTAGCCTTATAGTTTCTGATATGTTCATATCAAAACATCATGCACTCTAAAGAGGCATAATTCATTACCAAATAGTCCAATTGGTTATAGTCCAAATGAATATTGAATACTACAACAACATTTTAACCATAATATAACTCTAACTTTAGCAGTATTCCATTTTGATCTCATGATAATTTGGGCTTTCCAAGGCAATTGGCAATAAAAGTTCGAAAGGTGGCCTTTGAGGATAATGCAGTTGGTAAGACAAAGTACACCCTGATGTTAGGATTTATTGTGAAGGAAACCGATAATCTAACAACAAAGACGTGTCTAGTTCATAGTTAGTGTATTCTATAACTTGTTTCCCATTGATTCCTAATGACTTCAGGTTGTGTAAATTCTCAATAAGCAAAAAAAATGGTGTAAAATCTTTCTAGAGTCTGGGAATATCTATACTTATTTTTGATATATATCTCTTTTGATTCCAACTTGTTCAGGTGATTTCTTATGATTAGGATGGATGTCTTGGTTTGCTCTTCTATTGAAGTGACAAATATATACCCCTTGAGAGGTTTTCTGGTGCCTGTGGGAAAGATTTGATATTAGTGCTCTGTTTATTAAACATGGCTTTGTTTTCTTCTTTTTAGTCATATTCTCTTCTATCTCTTTATTATTATTATTATTATTATTATTATTATTATTATTATTATTATTATTATTATTATTATCTTTTCTATTTTATTTTTCTTTTATTATTACCCATTCACTTTTTTGTGGCCTATTTTGTTTGACTTGTCATTTCTTTTTTTGTTTGTTAGACCTTTATCTTCATTATCATTATGCCTTTTATTGTTAGTTTTATAATATATTTTTCCAATTTCCAAGCATATTACTCATTAATAAAAATAATCAAAACATAAATTAAACAAGTACATATTATATACATCAACAATATCCAAAAAAGTTTCAAACTCCTTGAATACAAAATGATAAAACTACTGAGGTGGGCTTGGGTCCTTTACGGCACGTTGGTCCTGATGGGGGTTGGAATGCTGAAGGCTTGGAAGGTCTTCCTAGTGCCACTGCCTGTGGTGCTGCTAGTGGCTACTCCTCCTCCTATATGAATTTGAAGTGAAACTTGGCAATACAGAGATCAATGGTTGCAGAATCTATGTTATCACCTCAACCAGCCACTCTGAACCCTATCCTACCTTGATGGCTACTCTAGAGTGTTACTCTAGGTATCTCATCAGGTCATCCCTTCAGTTTTTGATATACCTCCTAAGCTGCTCATCTATCTTGACCATGACCTATCTTTCTCTGAGGACCTCAGTCTCAATATGACCTCTCTGCTCCCTAATCTAGGTGAGCAACTCATCAACTACCGAAAAAAATGCATCGATCTTTGCCCTGTAGTCACCAACTCAGCTCAGATACCTTACACTTTAGCTTACAAGGATTATACCATAGCTAACACTAACTGTAAAGTCTGATCCTATCTCCTGATAGTCTCCTTTATAACATATAATATCCAAAAAATGTCATCAAATAAAAGGGCTAATGATGGTTGTATTGGTAGTGCAGTGGATGTAGATGTCTCTAAGTGCCCTGATGGTAGAGGAGCAGTCGAAGTAGATGCCCCTGGATTTCCATATGGTAGAGGAATGATATAGGTGGATGCCTCTGGGTGTCTGTATGGTTAAAATCTGCCTAACCTCCTGGTTGACGATCGCTGATGTCTAATTTATGATTGTGGTGCACTAATGGCTGAGGTGAACCACCCATGAGATCATAAAGATCTATCTGCATTTTAATCTCATAATTTGAGTTGACATTTACCCCCTAATGCTCCTGTGGCTCTTTCCTCTGGCCATCATACTGTACTAGTATACTGGAGATGCCTGCGGTGGCTGAGGTTGTTGATCTTGACCTTGATCATCTCCTTCTGCTGGTGCATTTAGCACTATAGGATTTAGCCATAGCTTTCCTTGGTCTCTGGGATAGTCATCAGTATATGCTGACCATTCTGCCCTTGTATTGACTGCACCATCCTCATAGTAAGAGCAACCTATATATCGATGTAGATATCCCCCTAAAGTGGGTGTCCGAATGTCCTCTTATCTGCCCTCAGAGCCAATAGTAACTGAGTCAATATGCCTCCTATATAGATCTAAGTGGTAGACTGGGTGGCTACTATAAATAAGGAAGCGATGATCTCATGTGTGACGTCTACTCTCCTATGCTCTTGCATCCCCCATAAGCTAGTAATCTCAGCTTTATTAACTGACCTAAGGCTACTTATACAGCCTAGATATGATGTAGACAACACTTGATGCATATATCTATAGGCCTAAGTAGCAAACATGGTGCTCTTTGCCATGTCTAACTAGTATACAACTCCTGAAAGTGCGATGATTGTCCATTGGTCCCGATCCATTGTCCTATTAGGAGTCACAATGCTTGGCCCTACTGGAAGACCCATATCCTCTATGAATCACCAATACGTAATGCTATAGTTGAGGCCTTCTGCCTAGAATTGGACTACTCCCTCCTTAGTATTTGATCTCTGGTAGTCCCCATACTCCAAAGTAGCCAAAACCACTCTAGTCATGTTCGAGGTAAGTCTGGAAGGCTGGAGGGAAAAACTCTATCCATCTTGCTGTGAGTAGTCTATCGATCTCCTCCACCTATTCCATAGTCTGTAGGAATTATCTAGATATGAAATGACTAGATCTAAACTGAACTCGTAGTAAGGCCCGATACTTGCTAGCTTATGGTGATGTCATATACACTACCGTAGGTAGGGTCGGAGTGGCATAAGCATTCTTGCATGGCATCCTGTAAAAATTAAATGTTAATTTCTTATGATTGACTTGGGTCACAAGCAAACTAGAAAATTAATTTGCTAAAAAATTAAGTCAAACTTCTAGCAACATGCTAGTTTAAACTGGAGCTAGCCAACTTGTGCGGAAATACGTTCTAAGCACCACAAGGTAAATTATGACAACCTAAACCCATTATTGGGCAATCTACAAATCATACAAGACAAACGGGGCTAGATATACATTCAATAATTCACATATTTTTAACAAAAATTTGACAGCATTTTGACTAAGAATATGCCCATCCTCTGCACAAGAATAACATTTCAACACATCCACAGACCATCACTAGCCACCAAGCAGTTCAAATAAAGTTATTTTCAACTATGTTAGTGCAATTATTTGTCTGATTTCAATAGATTTCAAGATACAAGTCTATGTAAAATTACCTATGTTGGATACAACAATAACATGATTACAAGCGATGTTATTTACATGATTATATTTAAAGGTTTATTCCCATTTACAGTGTCATGCAATTAAAAGTTCACAAGTTCAAGTCTAATTCCTGTGGATATGTACAAATCTAAATTATAAGGCATTCATTATGTAAACCACACTTAGCACCAAATAAAATAAATAAATAAGTAAAAAGGTAAGATAACACTTGAAGCATAAATAATGGATGTATCAAAATGTAATGGAAAAAAAAGAAACAGATCACTTCTTGAAGTGTGCATCTCTCCTAAGACACTTTAGATGCGAACGACTCTAAAAATTGGTAAAAAATGGAAGAGAAAAAGCAAGAAAATCAAGAGAAAAGCTTTGAAAGAATAGCAATGGTGGTTACAGTGAATGAGGAGGAAAAAGAAGAAGAAAAGCCCTTTATTTTCAAATTTTGAGCGATAGGCAGGTTGGTTGTTTGTTGCCAGCAATAGACGGCTGCCTCCTATGTCCCATTTATCACTCATTTTCCCTTTTTTTTAATTTCCATTTTACATTATTTTCCATAAAACACATTATTTTCATCATTTATTACATACATTAATATTACATTTACATTTATACATATATACTATTTATTTTTAATTATAATAATTATTGAAAACCTAAACACTCCCTGAAATTTCATGTGCCTTTTGAAATTTTGACCTTTTTCACATCTAGAATCTTCTGAAGCTTCTACATTGGCCACAAGTCTTTTAGGTTTCTTACAAAATGAAAACAAAAGGAATACAAAAATATATACTTGCAATGCATGGAACATGCAGAAGAAAGGCATTTTTTCATCTAAAGTTGACAGATAGGCTGGCCATGGCTTACTTTTTTAAGGGACAACCATCTGTCAGCCCTTTTCCATAAATAGTGCAAATTTTTCCTGGGTCTTTGTGCCTTTGACCTCTCCCTTTCCCACAAAGCTTCAACCAAGTATTTTCTCTTTCTCATTTTTTCTTTTCTCTTTCTTTTTGGTCATTTTTTCCTTTTAGAAATTTATCTTTTCATTATTTTTACACTTATACTATTTAAGAATTATTGTCATGTCAATCTCTACACTTGCAAAATTACACCGACTGTTGGATGACATGAGAACTTGAGAGGACCCTTTTTTGGCTTTATATTCCAACTTGAGGTTTTTTAGGAGAGTGTCTTTTGATAGAAAACTAATATTTACTGCTATATGGCATTGGGATCCTGAGATTTGATGTTTTTAGGTTCACACATCAGGAGTTATACCCTTTGCTCGAGGAGTTTGTTGAGATAGTCGGCATGAGATTTAGACCTAGTACTCGACCATGTCTACCTTTTGTCATGCCTAGCTACCTCAGAGAGGTGGCATGTGCCTTGGACATCCTTTCTTTTGAGGCCAGAGGCTTAGTACCCCAAGGGAGGACATTTTCATTAAAGCCACAGATCGATATCCTAGCTGACTTTGATGATGTGCTTACTTTTTAGTTTGGCATCATATTGCTTTGTTGTTTTTCCTGATGCTTGTTAGTGCATTTAGACAACTTGATGACTGGGGATTATGGATTATTCAATGTTATGGAGGGTGCACACACGAGGCACAACCCATTCCCCTTTGATTATGGCATAGACTATTCTGGGCTTGGATGCTGTTTGGAACAACCTTGTCACTTGATTTACTAGTAGTCCTTTGTTATTTCAGGCATGGCATTATTTTGAAGGTAGTGCACCCCTTGTGGGTTTCACATTAACTTATCTTATTGGAAAATGAATCATTTTGGATTTTCACATATTTTCTTACCTTATTTTTGCTTTAGATAAATCCAACTCACCCTAGCAACTTTTTTTTAGATATGGCTGTATGAAAAGATGAATTTATGGTCAGAACCTCCACCACGAGCTAGGGCGATGGGCTTTTACCTTATAAGATATGTTTTCCTTATACATATGTATCATAGATTTGAGTTGGTTCAGGCAGGAGTTAATTGGATGGAACAACCGATAAATGATGATATTATGTTCAGGTGTGCTTGGCTACCTATTTTTTTATAGTTCGAGATGGAGACTCTGGATGTGTCCTTTTGTATGAATTGCTTCGGGCTACCTTTTACATTACCGCTCATTGTGCTTCCCAGTTTAGGGATCACCAGGACATTGTCAGGTGCCTATTATTTTTTTTGAAGGGGCATACTTTCCGTTCCTTTCTTGTCAGAGTACTACCAGAGAATTTGGACTCAACTTCCTATAAGGAATACCATTCTCGAGATTGCTACTTGTGACTTCACTACCTCCCGCTTATATAAGCAGTGGATTACAAACCCGTTAGTTGACAATAGGCTTTCTTATCTTAGGCATTTAGAGATAGATGTGATATAGATAAACTAGATAAGATATTATCATGGATTATGTTTTTGCTACTATCAAAACTTTTTACATTTTGAACACTTGAAAAGAATAGAAGCTACTTTTGGATACATTAATAATGGATACATATATGGCATTCCTTTCTTATTTTAGTATATATGATCATTATTTGAAATTATCCCAATGGCACTATAGACACCATGACCTGAGGTAGCCTATATCAGGATTTTCTGATGATGAGAAAATAATATATTACTGATAGTAGATAGGGATATCGAAGCTTTGATTGTAAATTTTTCACATTTTTTTCAAATATTTTTTTATTTTTAAGTGTTTTAGTAAAAGAGAATGAAAAACCCTAATTTTAACCTCCAAAAATGACAGACTGTCATGTGACATCCTAATGTCTAACAAAATATTATTTACGTCGTCATACGACTTATTGGGTTTTTATCTAATGGATTAATATTATTGTTATTATAATTATGGGTATATGACAACATGATATTTACTTAGGATAAATTACTATTTCTTTGGTCAAAAATTTGGGCAGCATAACGACTTAATTTTCATGCTTTCCAAAAACCTGCAATTGAAATTTACACTCCCTATGGTCATCCTTCTTCTCCACAACTCCATCACTCATTCAACACTTCTATATTCCATCACAATCCCATCACATTATCATCACATAGGCACACATACATATATATACATATATATATCTTATTACATGCCCAGTATAATTATAACAACTATGTTTACAAACCACATATACAAATTACTACAATTTTTTTTACCTAAAGCTACAAAATGGACTCAAGTCCCCAAGTCATATGTACATGCCATTCAACCTTCAATTCTTCTCTTGCAGTACCTGTCCCTGCGCGAAGTCACAACAACTACGCGCTAAGCACATTGTTGCCTAGTGTTGGATACTATTACATAAATTTTCATGTAATAACACAACAATTATAAACTTTGTATTTATTATCTATATATAACATTTTGCTTAAAAATTTATCGTTTTTAACTTAATTTCTTTAATTCATTTTTTTTATTGCAAAAGTAAAATTTTCAATTTAGTCCCTGAATTTTTCAAAATTCATAATTTTATCCTTTTTGGTCTTGTTGTTCATCCTAACTTTATTATTCATATTTTTCAATGCCAAGTTACCAATTGGTCCGTATAATTATATTTTTATCATTGTTAACTTGTTTGACTTCATTTTTCATCATTTTCATCAATAAAATACATGAATGACAAGTTTACTCATAAGACTTCATTTTTACACAGGAATACTCGTAATTACGACTTTGCCCCTAGTATGACTAGTGGAAATCCTCGATCCAGATAAGCGGGACGAGGACTCCAATGATGTAAATAGGGACCAAATCACTTGACGTGACCCTGCGCCCCAATAATTAGTGTACCGGCAAGCTATAAAATGTACGATATGATAAATGTCGTGGTGCTACCGCGGTACATATGTCCCTATGGCTAGCCATTATATCTAATGCTCCTGGATTACCCACTGTACACTAAGGGCAATGTATTATAACTTCAATGTCACTCATTATGTAGTATTTTATGTCGTTCACATCATGTCACATCATCATGTGGTCAGGTCACATTCCCAAGTGTATAATTTACATACATACATCATGTATACTTATCATTTCACATATATCACATAAAAATACATAGTTTTTCACATGGCTATCATTTGGCCACTTGGAGTTCTCATGCTTATGATATAATTTCCTCTTAATTCACATTTCATACATGATTTTAATACCATTATTAATATTCTCATGTTATTACATCATCATTGTACATGTATATCTCATTATTACACATATGTTATCATTATGTACCCATACTCACCATGCCATTTACATGTGGTTTATCATTCTAACATGCTTTCCCATTCTCATAATAAGTAGTTCACACCATTTTAGGCATTTATTATGGAATTTCTTCATGAAAACCCATACAAAGTCATTCGGCCACTAAAGGACCATAGGCTTTCTCATAGTTTTCTTAATCATTTTATGTTCTTCACATGTTAATTCACCTTTTTAACATATTATATCAATTTATTTCATCATTTCTCATACTTTTCCTTAGTTACATAATGTAAAGTTTAAAGAAAATTCAATAAAAATTATGGAATTAAGTGTAAATTAGTATCCACTAACCTTGAATGGCCTAGAAGTCACCTAAACTTCCTTCTCTTTCCCTTTTCCTTCCTTTTTTTGGCTTTCTCCTTGTAATTCACCTAATGGCCAAAATTCATCAAGGAAAAATCATGAATTTATGCTTTGATTCTTACCATATCTTTGATGCTAATGAACTTAAATCATGTTATTCTACATGACTATATGAAAAACTCTCATTAACACTAGCTAAAACCCATAAATTTACCTAAGTTGTCACTTTTCTCTCTCCCCAAATATTTATTTTCCTCAATTCCACTTGCTCCAGCCGTGATTCTATGATGAAGAGGAGGTCTTGTAGTGCTTCTAGATGAAAAATTAGCTTCAGATCTGATGGAAATTGGAGAGAGAATGAAGAAAATGGTGGAAATGGCCTTTTTAGGGTAGCTATGGTTTTGAGAAGAAAAGAGGGAGGAGGAGATCGATTTTTGCTGTGATTTTTGGGGGTTCCAGACTTCTCTAGGGGACTCTTAATTACCCCAAATGGCTGGCCAAGATTCACTCATTTACTAGTGAATCCAATGGCTTTAAAATTAGCCACTTGTCACTCACTTAGACACTTAGGTTCACCCTACCAACTTGATATCACACACACCTGATCATTATCCAAAATTAGCAATTCATATAAAATTTCATGGTCAAATTTTTGGATTTGACCCCCTAAATAATCCGATTTCAGTTTTGCACCCCGAAATATGAATTTTTGATCCCGATATTGGATTGTCTTGAAATTTTTTCCTGAGTGTCACTATATATATTAAAATATATGGTAAACATTTTATCTCATTTTGACATCGTTTCAATATACTTTTAGCTTCGGCAGCCTATGCAGTCACTCTGAAACTCAAAATTCTAGAACTGCCAGAATGGTTATTTTTCAGTTCCCTGGGTGTCACTACACTATTTATAGCATGTATGTTAAATTTGAAGTCAATTAGAGATCTCTAAGGCCTCCTAATGGTCAGTCAAATTTTTTGTCAAACTTACGCCAAACCATGAAATTTTCTTCTTTTGCCTTTTTAGAGATCTATTTGACCTCACTTTTTACTCAAATTGTATCATTAGACTCCCTTTGATATGTACTTTCGTATTTGATATTAAACTTACACTGTCCATCGGATTCCCCATCCCGGGGTTTCCTGGCTTGGGCACGTTTACCTATGCATTCTTTCTAAATTTCTATCTTACTCAATCCCGATGATCTTGAAACTTGATTTAAGACAACTAATCATGCTCTATAACATGTCATGCATGTCAAATGCAAGAATTGGGGTGTTACATGTCATCTGTCATATGAAGGACTGTTGTCCTTAGCATTCTCTCTCTCGTCCATGTTAGATTAGGGATATTTTGATAAATTTATATTTTCACCTAAAGGACGGTTGTCCTTTAATGAGGGATGATCGTCTGTGGGTCTTTTTTCAGATTTTCCACATTTTGAAAGTGAAAGATATGTTATAAATGATTAAAAGATAATTTCTAGGGTACAAAAAAAAAGTTGGAATCCAAATCCAACTCTAAACCAAGTATAAAAGATCATTTCTAGGGTACAAAAAAAGAGGAATCGCTTGGTACAAAGAAAAATCTTAGAGAAGAAGAAAAATTAATTTCTCTCTCTCTCTAGGAAGCAACATCTCTCATAATATTTTTTGATCAAAACACTCAAAAATACAAATGAAATTCATTGATTTTTCTAAAAATAAAGAACACAAATCGGAGCGAAGAATCTAGAATCCAAGGATTTTAGAGTAAGAAAATCTTATGAGGGTAATATTCTAGGCTCTCTCTATTTTATTTTCTCTCTCTAGAATTGACATTGCATGATCATGTGAATATTCATTGAAATAATTGCATTCATGTGTTATGTTGTTTTTTTATTATTTCCATGTTTAAAATCAAATGACATATTAAACTGGATTTATATGCACGATGATAACATGATTTGATGTGACTTTCCTCCATTGTTGTACAATTCAAAGCTTTATTTATATTTTGTAAATCTAGAATTTAATGTGTTTGATATATGATTTAGGGTTATTGTCATATTTATGCATGTTATAGGTGTTAAAATTTGAGCATTTAGACTTAACATTGATTTTGAGTGATTTTTGGTGTTTTTTTCTTACAAGTTATTCTGCCCAGCGAGTGACGAATGGGAAAAAGACTAGATAAATGCTTGTCTGTCAAAGTGATAGATGGGACTTCATGGCAACTTCTTCTCGTCCCGTCCCTCATCTGGTTGTGGGCGTTAGCCACCTTCCAAGGGCATCCGTGGCTATTTTTTGGTATTTCTATATATATTTCTTATATTTTATGTATTTTCATTACGTTTGTATGATTTCTTTGTCCCTAAATTGTTTATTTTGATTTCATAATTGCTTCTATTCTATATCGCACAATTAATTAAATGGTTACCTTTGTTGTACCTCTATTTATTCATGCAATGCTAATTCATTTTCCTTCTTGTTTTTTCGTGAATATATCAGTTTTTGCCTTTGGAGGATTTTGTGAGACATCTTGCATTAGGATTCGTGCCTCGATCAACTGATGACCACCACTTATCTTTGGTTACCTTGTTTAATCGTTCCTTTAATTATTTTATTATCTTAATCTTTTTTTTATTTAGTTATTTTATTTATTTTATATTTAGCATTTTTTTGGATGTATCATTATTTTGGGGATGTAATAGCTAGTAAAAAAAGGTTTTCTTGTGCATGTTAAAAAGGAAAAGGCATTTATAACAATTTTTATTAAACAAATTGGATTTTCCTTCAAAACTTAGACCAATGTCCAATTTTTTCATCTAAAAACAAGTAAAAGAATAAAATGAAAATTTTATTAATATGCATGAGGGAACCAATATTCCCAACCCAATAAATTTCTTGATTTATGTATGTAATTTACTTTCTTTTTTGTTGGACGATTTGCTTATATAATAATTTAAGTAGGACTTTACTTTTTTTTATTTATTTCTTTCCTTGTTTGATTGGGATATTTAATTAATTCTATCGCTTCACATCATGTGAGAGAGGAGAGCTTATCAATTTTAAAATTCACTTATAAATGTAACACCTAACCAAGATGCCTAATAAGAGTGATGTCTCAAACATCAATCTTTGTTTTGGGCATCAAATGGTTGAGATTCATTTCCAGACGTTCTATTGGATGGCGAATCATGACACCTACATCTTTTGGGCTCATTAGTAGATGCCTTCATGGGTTGACTACCAACAATAATTTGGGCTTGGCCCCTTTTTTATTTGGAAGTTGCTAATTTATGAGTAAAGTGAGCCTTTTCGATCTTGGACCTTAAAAGTGGACCCTCGAGAGCAAGCCCAAAATTGAGATGGTTCCGACGTGTGTCATAGTAGTGACTGTACTGAGGACTAAAGAGATCTTTCACCTGAAAGAATCTTTGTTAAGTTCTTTATAATTGAGTTTTATTATTAATCATATCTTTTTTCTAATTGTATTTCTTGCATACATCTTAGAGCCTTAGAATTAAGTTAGGCATCCCTTTTTAGCCTCGGTGTTATCCTAAAGCATGCCGTACATTCACTCAATGTAAGGAGTTGTTAAGGAGACCCACCAGCCCAAGACTAATACTAAATGGTATATAAATGGTGACCTATCAATTGTTATGCTCGTGATGAGCTAGACCTATTGGTAGGAACCATGCTTAGGTAGCCCTAAAGCTTTATCACCCTTTGACTCAAGCCCACATAATGATAATAGCGACTTCCTTAGGTTGTATAACTATAATAATGTGTGTTTTCTATGTGAACCTTTATGTATTGGCGAAACTCAAATAAGTTAAAAGGGGTACCAATTAAAGGCTACCATACCTCGATGGGCCTAACCCGATTTGTATGAGTTAGTCAAAATACATAATAGTCAAAA
Organism: Excoecaria agallocha; assembly: GCA_037975025.1. NCBI lineage: Eukaryota > Viridiplantae > Streptophyta > Magnoliopsida > Malpighiales > Euphorbiaceae > Excoecaria > Excoecaria agallocha. The sequence continues at coordinate 104,608,614 of CM075807.1, forward strand.
CCCATATGGCTGTTGGGTTTCAATTAGAGGAGGTTATGCTACTAATTTTTCATTGTGCTCTATACACGTCTATTGGGTACTCTATTGACTTATAGGCTAAGCCTACCTAGGAAAGAGATCCCACGAGCTCCTTTGTAGGAGTAATAAGGTTAGAAGGCTTTTTTATATACTTATGTGTGATGTGATTAATGCCTAACAAAAGCATTCACTACATTCATGCATTATGTATATACCATGCTCATTGACAACATTCATCATGCATCACTCCTAACATTTGATTCTTATAGCCATCATAGACTCATCTAGGTGGTCTAAAGGGTATCGAGGTCAAGGTCCCTAAGAGGCAGATAGGAGATGCTACAGACAAATGAGAAGCTGAGGAGATACATTAGATATCTAAGGAACGATTTGATGAGATTTCCTTGAGCAACACTCCAGGGCTCTTATTGAGATTAGCCAGGGTTCAAAGCAGCTTGTAGAGGTGATAGCACAAGTTTTGCCAGCCTTTAAAAAGCACTGTCTGGGTTCCACTTTAGGTTCAAGTCGGATGATGAGCGGCCACCAGTAGCGCCATAGGCCATAG
>CM075807.1:104609396-104910364 GCA_037975025.1 Excoecaria agallocha
TAATTGTTCCTTTTAATTATTTTATTATCTTATTCTTATTTGTTTATTTAGTTATTTTATTTATTTGATATTTAGCATTTTTTTGGATGTATCTTTATTTTAGGGATGTAATGGCTAGTAAAAAAGATTTTCTTGTGCACGTTAAAAAGGAAAAGGCATTTATAACAATTTCTACTAAATGAATTGGGTTTTCCTTCAAAACTTGAACCAATGTCCAAATTTTTATCTAAAGACAAATAAAAGAATAAAATGAGAATTTTATTAACATGCATGAGGGAACTAATGTTCCTAACCCAAATGAATGCCCTGATTTATGTATGTAATTTACTTTCTTCTTCATTGGATGATTTGTTTATGTAATAATTTAAGTAAGACTTTGCTCTCTTTTATTTATTTCTTTCCTCATTTGATTGGGATATTTAATTAATTCTATCGCTTCATATTGTGTGAGAGAGGAGAGGACACTCTGGTGGCTGACCCCCAATCTACCTTACTGGTGTGTTTCTCTACTAGATTTAGATACTATAGCTTATTCTTGCCATCTTCCCTTAGTAGTAGGTTTACTAATAGAATTAGCTGGCTGATTTTTCTATGCCCATCTAGGTTTTTGTCCAATTGAAAATCTACCACTAGCCCCACCTTTTCTCTATTCCTTCTCTTTCTTAGCCAGCTCATTCTTCTTTACTTGCATAACTGCCTGAACTAGTAGATAAAAATCCACCAGTTGTAATTATGTTAGTCCAATCAACTTTTATTTGATCCTGTCATTCAATCCATCTTTAAACTGTCGACACTTAAAAGGTTCAATCAACATAAAATCTGAAACATATTTACACAAGTGGCTAAATTCTTTCGTGTATTTTGCCACAATCAACGTTATCTATCTCAAACTTAAAAGCTACCTTAACTTCTCTTCTTTATATGCTTCAGTAACGTACTTATTCCTAAACTCCGCTTCAAAAAATCCCCATGTAAGTAGAGCAAGTAATTAAGGATATTTTAGCACCAGTTTCCACTAATCATATGCTGCTCCTTATAATAAAGACATAGCACATGATACCTTTTGATTGGTTAGGCAATAGATCTCATCAAATATTCTTTCAAGCTTTTCTAACCAGAATTTAGCTTCCTCTGATTACTCCAGAGTAGTGCCCGAAAATTCCTCTGCACCAAGTTTTCTAAACTCAGTTATCGGAGCTTTAGGTACAGTCATCCTTTGTAAGATTTGGGCTATATCTTGAAAAACTTTTAAAAATGCTTCTCTAAGAATGGCCATAGAAATATCATCTCTATTAGAGGCCAAAGATCCTAGATTAAAGGGATTCATTCTAATTGGCAAATTACTTTCAATTGATTCTTTGAAAATAGAGACTTCTACATTAGGCCAACACCACGCTATGCCATATAACTTAATCCTAGACTCTTATTGACCAGAAACGACTCAACTTAGGCTCCGATACCAAATTTTTAACTCCCTTATACTTATAACCTATTTTTATCATCAATTTTATTACACTAATCAAACTTAAATCTATCATCTTGTTATTATACCAATTATCACATATTTATAATTTTACTATTACTATATACATGCTTTATCTCATTATACACTATCATACATATTATATACTACAAAAGTTAGTTCAACTCATACGTATATGCATATTCTATTTTAATTACAAAAGTGAGCGTATCACAACTTATAATTGTTTTTTTTCTTATACATCAATATATATATACCACCATTGATAAAAATTATTCAAAAGATTAATCAAAGATATATTACATAAAATTTCATTCACAGACTTAAGTTAGCCTTCTTGATGCAAAAATAAATCCCTAAGCAATAGTCCTAACTGAAGAACCTAAGCTGATAAATAACCCATGCTAAGCTATAAAGCTTAGTAAGGAACAAATCATTTGGATGACCACTGTGCAAACACTCAACAAACAACATATTATAATATAGATTTAACAATTAAAGAACTGTAAATCATATTTAAAAACTCACTAAACTTAGGTAAAATATAGAGATATCAGCAATCAATCGTTATGAGGCATCTTTGTTAGGCACCACAAGGATAATGTAATGAGTCACCACCCCAATAAAATATTAAGAAATAGTGTTTCGACCTTCTGAGGCCAAACCTAAAAAGAGTTTAGAACTTCACACTTATTTATTCCTTTGATGAATGTGAGATAATGACTTTCAAATTAATTGTGTTATTTTATTTTCTCACATGAAATATCATAGCATAATAAATAAAGGTGCATCCAAGCACATATGAAAGCGATAAATCATGGTATAAATATAAGCTCCCATAGGACATTCAATAAGTATACATAAATTAGGTAATATGTTGTGGTCCTTTCTGGTGAGGACATTGGTCCTCGCATGTCAATTTATGAATAAGTGTTTCATTGCGAGCTTTTGAAGATAGAGGTTTACCAATCTAATTTTTATTTTAAAAAACCATGTTACTTAATTATATATAAAATCTTTTACATTTTAAAATCTATTATTTACATGTAAGTTTTTAGGCGAAAAGTAGGATATTGGTCTAGTTTTATTCACGAAAATCCAAATTACTTAATATAAATATTTTTGGTGGTATTTTCCTTTGGCAGTTGAAAAACACCTTTTTATAATAATATTAGGGAGATAGAGACTTAACTCTAGCGCTCACCCCACTACATTCAAAAAAAGGTTATCTACAATAAAATAATAACAATAACAACAACAACAACAACAAAAAAGAAAGATAAAGTAAATAAAAATAAAATAAAATAAAATAAAAAAAGGAAAAGAAAAAGAAAATAAATTTTAAGTTTATGTTAAGGATTGCATGGGCGTGCGTTGAGTGAGATACGGTTGACTCAATTATTTTAAAAGAAAAGAAAGTCGCATTTTGGGCCGTACAACACCATACTCACTGTTAAGTGAGTAACTTTTTTTTTCCTTTTAAAGTAATGTCCTTGTCAACAAATAGGTCTAAAAGGGATAAAAGTAGGACCCGTAAAATGCTTAAAAGTGATTTTTTAATAACTTTTTCAAATAGAGACAAAATCAAAATAAATCAAAAAAAGATAATAATGCAATAATACTATAAATTTTCTACCATATGAAAAATACCTTGGAAAAGGGGCTCCCAACTTAAATCTAAGTAGAAACAATAAAAACAAAGAAAATGCTATAAATAAATCGACAATAAAACTTATAGCATTTAAACATAAACGTATAAATTTTATATCATCAAAAATTATATCAAAAAAAGACTTTATATATTACTTTTAGTGTGTTTACTTAAATAGACCATTAAATGTTGGATTCTAAATATTTTGTTTGTTAAAACGGTTGAAAATGTGCTATTAAAAGAAGAAATCTCGCAGAAAACCTTTAGATCCATCCAAATATCACCTTTTTCAACTTTTTAACTAACCCCTTTAAAGTTCCTTATTTACCATATTTATAGTAGTATTGCACGGGTGTACAAATCAAATAGGTAAAGTAAATAGGAAATTTGTTCCCAAAAGTCAGTGCTTTTCACTTACACTAGAGTGCAAAAAGCTTTGCAAAAGTGTGCAAATCAAGTGTTTTAGTCAAGTTGCCAATTTGATATAGAGAAAGCAGATTTCTTAACTTGCATAGTCGTGCAAGGGAGTTTACACAGGAGTGTAATCCAAAAAATGCAATAGTTGGCAAATGGAACAGTAATATAGAGATTCCTTATTTGCATGGATATGCAAACCAAGAATTGGACAAAAATAACCTTTAAGTGCATCTTTGGCAATATTGTTCATCATTCAACCTTTTCACTTTCCTGCAATGCTTGGGATAAACACAAAACACTCCAAAAATATTTTTAAATATTTATACAAACACGAAAAAATCCTAAAATTCTCAATTCGTTGTCTTTTAAATAGTAATTTTTCTAATTAGGCAACCTTAACGAAAAAATCTAGGACCCAGTGTTTACACTATCTAACTTCTACAAAAAAATTTGGGTTCTCCTAAACTATTATTTTGGCTAAAAAGTCAAGGAATTCTAAAAGATGTAATAAAATGAAAAGATAATTGCATTGGATTGAAAAATAGATTATACTACTGGAAAATGATTAACTAAAGCTAAAATTGCAAAAAACTAGAAAAACAAGGCCATTGTTTTGTGTAGAATTTTTGTATAGAATTATTAAGCCTTCTATTTTTGTCTTTCTCTTCAGTTTTGTGTAGGATCATGCTTCTATTAAGTGCCCACATTGCCCACTGCTCCATAAGTTCAATAACTTCCTTAGTAACTCACTTGCCAATTAAGAAATAATATGCCCAATAATTCTACATGGGCTAGTAATTAATTAAAGGAGTTTCACAAAACTACCTAAAAAAAGAAGTTCCAACTAAAATTACCCCCATCTTTTTTTTTCCGTTTAACATTACATTTTTTTAAAATTTTCATTTTTAAAAATACCCCTTTTTTAATTTTACACAAACTCTTCATCTCTTCCTCTTTTCTTCTTGATTTTTTCCCTTCTTCTTCTTTCCTTCTTCTTTTTGTTGGATTTGCACTTTTGACGATTGATGATTTCATCTCCATGCCAGATCTGCACTTTTGTTGTTGGAGATTTTAAAGCTAACTTGTTTGTCTTAATGATTACTTCTGATTTCTTGTCTCTCTCCTTTATCAGTCTCCATCTTCCATGTCATTAGTTTTTGTTAATGATTAATTCTATTTTTTATTCCTTAAATGTAAATTTGTTAACATTACATTTTTTTGTTTAATTCTCTTTTTTAAATACCTATTATTTATTTTTGTTTGAAAAATTGGTTACGTTTTATGGCTTTCATCTAGTTTAATTTTATTTGTATGACGATTTATGTTAAATGAACTTATTTGTATTTGTTTAAATCTATTTTTTGAATACTTGTTATTTATTTCTATTTGTAAATTTTTCATATAGTTAAAAAAATCTTCAGCCCTTGGTTACAAGCTTATGTGAAATCTGGAAATTTACACAATGCCTTATCAGGCTGTAAAACTTGGTATCTTAATTGTTACATACAAAGTATTTGACAAAAGACCAATATAAACTTTTTTCTATGAGAAAATGTTTTACAAAATAATTAATTTTTAATAAATTTTATTGGTATTGTATTTTGATAATTGTTTAGTGCAAAGATGGATAACATTCCAGTTTTAACCCTTATGAATATTATTCAATTTACTACACTAAAGATGCAATGCTAGCAATTATGAAGGATCAATGTATCCAATTCTTGAAAAGAAAAATTGAAAAATACTTACTGAAGTTGATGAAGAATTTGTGTTACCACCAATTGAAAGAGTTAAATCAGGAAGACCTAAGAAAAGAAGAATCAAATCAAGATGAGAATCTAAATTGAAAGTGAGGTGCAAAAAATGTAGAAAATTTGGACATAATCGGAAGACCTACAGAAATGCTGCAAAATAGATAATATTTTTTTAATACATAATTGGTATATTATTTATACCATCAGTTAAAAATTATTGTTATTTTACACAAAAAGTGAAAATACTCAATTGAAATATATACCATTCTAAAAAAAATAAAAGTTCTATTTTTTGATTCATTCATCATAAATTGTAATCCATTTTTTTAATTAATAGTTAAAAAATGTCTATTAATTATTCAATTTAATATTTTCAAATGCATAATATAATTTTAATTTTTTGAAATTGGTATACTCGATGGTATACTTGATATACCACTTGGTATACCAAATAATAGAAGGGTTTCAATTCTAGATTTTAGTATACTCGGTGGTATACTAGGTATACCAAAATCTAGAAGTCTTCTAGATTTTGGTATACCGGTGGTATAATAGGTATACTATCGGATATTCCAAAATCCATAATTTTAATTATCTTCTAGATTTTGGTATACTAGTTGGTATTTTGTTCATGTGGATAATAAATGTTAATACCGATGTTACTAGCCTTAATCATAGCAATCTTGATCTTCCTTACCCGTCAACCTCCTCCAGCAAGACTCTATTTATTATTGTTCATGGATTCAGTAAAACAATGTTAAAGTATTTTCTTTAACAAATTGCTCATAATTTAGTATAATGGAATAGAGAAAATTCTTAATGAGATTAGTGTGAATGTAAATATACAATCAAAATAGCTTATTAATAAGAATTACATAATAATTTGGAAAAAAAATTAATTAGATCATAAGTTCTTGGATAAGTAGACATAGCTTCGCACCTGCAAAAAAAAAAAGAATGTTTTTAAAGAAAAATTAATTAGATAAATTAAAGAAGAAAATTTGCATGGTTCCAATTAATCCTCATTCGTAGATAACACCAAGAGTATTAAGTTTGTCTTGGACAGAAACCACATTCATTACCCAGACTAGGTCAACAGTTAGAGCAGTAGCAAATCCACCCAAGTAAGCATTCATGTCCAATAGATTATGATACCTTCCAACTTGTCCTAATTAAAGGTTCACTATTTTATAATAACTTTAATCTCTTTTTCCACAGCTTTATGTCTTTTCGGAATGTTTATGCTATCACTCCTTTTATAGTTCCTCTACTGATTCTTGGTGGTATGCCATTTAATCTCTCTAGCCATTTCTTAAATTTCTTGCCTGCAATTTCCTCATTCTTCGATACCTTAGGCAAGTTAAACAAGTCTCCAATTTCGTAATCCTGAAAAAATTAACTACCACAAATCAAGCTATGTAAACATATTCCCTAGTGTAGTTTATGGATGGATTGAGGTATAATGAAGGCTGTCAAGATTACTGAAGAAGCTCATTCAAACATGTTGAAATGGTTAACTAACTGTGTGTAACTAGATGTTGTTTAGGGAATTAATGCCATCTCAATTATTGATATGTATTTATGATAATAGGGCAGAGAGTCGGGCTTGAACCTTACACCCATTTGGATTGTTGTTACGCATCATTTTACAATTATCACATTGTAGTCTATTGTTTATTAACAACGGGATTAAATACCACTTGATACCTTCTTTATTTATTATTTTAATCAAAAGACGTATTTGGTATCCCATGCACTTTCACAAAAATCACAAACTTAGTTCAGATCAATACAATATGATTACAATTACAAATCACAAGTCTCTACTTGTAAAGTAAAAATCAGCCATAAAAACAACAGTACAACCCTTGAACAAGAGGCATGACATCTAATTGGAAGGTGAAACTGTTGTTGGGTTTTTATCCTGAAACTTGCAACATCTTCATCCCTAGCAAATATAGCAGTAGTGTTCATAACCTGTGAGCCACTCGCTATTATAGTCACAACTTCTAAATGGCATAATTTCCCTTGAGTAACCCCAAACAAAACCCAAAAAAGTTCTCGTTTGCCGCATTCTATAGATCATAAATCAGAATTCATAATTACACACACCACAAAATGGTATACCAGTACTCACCATGAAGCAGAAAATAGATACAAAATTAATAAGAAAATGGAAAAGAAAGATGATGAACAAGGTAGAGACAATACCATAATATGAGATTAGAAGCAGATGTAATTTACATAATTAATCATATAAATAACCCAACAAATTATAACATATATACAAATTCATTCTTAATTTTATTTTACAAAACAACAATTTAATCTGTTGCTCTCTTAATTTCCCTATTATAATTCCAAACCTAGCAGATGATCGCAATTCCAAACTACTCAACCTAATCCCATTTCTTACATTCAGCACCATCAATTGTCAAATGCCGCTGACGTTATTGCTTGAGAAAACTCCAAAAAATTTATACACTCATTGCTGTCGATGTCCGCCACCTTTATCATCTCCATCAGCTCCTCCACCGTCAATGCATGCCCTAATTTCACCATTGAATGAGCCAACTCTGCCAGAATCAATTGAAGATGAAGCAAAGTTCAGAAGGTTGAAGATGAAGATAAACAGAGATTGAAAGAAGGTTGAAGATGGAATAACAAAAGAGAATTAAGGCTTAGGGGCATTTCTAAAAACTTAAAATTAAAGAAAAGGTATTTTTAAAATCGTAAAATTGATAGGTGTATTTTTTAAAAAATAGTGTTAAAATGTGTGTATTTAATGTAAATTCCTCATTAATTAAACCAATTAATTTTTCCAGGCTAGAGCCAATGGAACCCAATAAAATATGTGGATCCCAAATACATAACCTAATTAAAATTTATAGGTCCAAATTATGAAATCCAAATAAAATCAAGCCTAATCCTATTATAACTTGGGCTAAACAGTTTATACAATTGGAAGAGCTATTGCAATTCTTCCTCTTTACTCTAGTGGAAAAGCTTGCATATTGCTTGAGTGTTTCAAATAGTAAAGTATATAGAGTTGATGAGCAAACCATGATATTTGATTACACCTATCAAAATTGATCTGGCCCATTAACCCGATCTGTATGACTTGTACCCAAATTCAATTCAATAAGTAAATAATTTAAATATAATCCAATTCATATGATCCAAAAAAAATTCAGGTTGGATTAGGATTGATCCAATCAATCAATACTGACCCATACAAATCGGGTTATAGAATAACCCCGTGTGACCTGTAAAATAGTCATGGCATTGCAATTTTCGAGTAACTAATAGAAAATATGAAATAGAAATAAACTTGCATCTATGCTTTCTACTTATGAAAGGCATAATATGTTTTGTTACCCTTCAATAATAACAATATCACCTTAAGAAAACTATATATTTTTTCTCTATTTTATTGGAATTGTAACGAAAAAAATTGTATGATGTAATCATGCAAATGAATACTGGTTTAGTGCCATGCATCAAATTTAAATCGCATTACCAAAGGTAATTAATTTAAATTGACATAAAGCAAATTAACATTGAAAAATATATATGAAAAGAATTATATATAGAGAGAGAGGGGCCAAACGAGTTGATTCGTGATCCATTTGACCTGCATGTGAGCTCATCCAATCCTTTTGAACCAGTTAATTTTGATCTGATTCAATCTGTTTGTCAGATCTACATTTAACCATTATAAATATGGGGTTATAAATGTATTATATATGCTTTTTGCTCGTTATTTTATTTTATTTTTAGGAGACATAAATTTTGAAAAATTTGAATCAGATAAAATTTCCATATGTTTGACTTGCCCAATTCCACTAGTTCACTATCAATGTCCAAGAATTTAAACTTATAAGCAAAAATGGACTCTATTTTGTTCTTCAAGTTAATTATAGGGTAAAAGTTGCTATAGATGGATGGGTTTAGCATTTTTCTTTTTTAAACAATAATAGGGACATTATAACATCATTTGAACCACTGTAGATGCATTTTTACTAAAAAAGTAAATTAAAAGAAAAAATGGAGCACAAAAACAAATAATGAAAATAAAATATTACCTAATAAATTTGAAATAATATAATGATTTAAAATTTAAAAATGGCCCAACAAATTGTAACATTTATGTAATTATTGTAGGCTTGTGCTTTCAACCAAATTGGCTTTTCAAATCCAAGATAATGATTGAAAAGAAATAGCAAATAGAAAATAAACATAGCAAACAAGTGAAGGAAGAAAGCATGTTTACATGGAAATTATATATTACATTTCGTTTTGTTTCATTATTATATATAATATCATATATTTGGCTGGTATGTAAAAAACAAGAACATGTGAACTATCTTGTTAACTCTCGTGAGAGAGAGGAGAACAAGTTGATTCATCAAAGCAAAGCGCCCTTGAGATTTGTGAGAGAGCATCTAAATCTAAGAATGACATAAGAAATCAACCTGTAAACAAAAATAAAGCAAAGCATAATACCCACATTTCTCCATCTACTTTCTCCTCCATATCCCTCTTCTCTAAGCACATCTTCTCCTCTCACCATGCAACTACCAAACATATGCTGCAAGCATTTATCTGACTTTGAGAACTCATTGATTAAAAACCCTTCAAATGGGTACTTAAAGAGTGATATGTAATGCATGAAAATCCAGTAATTTGGTATTCCATGCCTTGAGATGAAGTAGCCCGAAAATAAAAAGAATGACCCCATGACTCCTGATATCACTGAATTGCCAACTATGAAATTTGGCACCAGAGCACTAAAACATACTACTACTGAATTTGCAGTGTATAGAATTAGCCATATTAGCAGCAAGAAGTGCATAAATGCTGTGAAACTTGGATTCAGACCCACTAACCAGTATAGTGGGGTAGAGAATAGTATGGCCAGAATTAGTAGAAAAGGCAAGTAAACAAGCCCATTTGCCATTGCATATGATGACACTCTGTAGCTCCCACATGATGTTTCCTTCATCAGAATTTCCCTTTCTTGCAAGAAAATTGGCAGAGCTTCTGTTGTGCAAGAAAGCAAGAAAGTTAATATAAATGCAAAAAGGCCAACCCTTTCTTCTGCTCCTGTTAAATCATCTTTAACATTGGAAAATATGGAACCCAAAACAATCCCAGAAATCAGCATCTGAAATGTTCTGCATCCAAACAGCTCCTTAGTTCTGAAAATATTCTTGGAGAATCTATGAGCGAGAATTACTGTTTCTTGCAATCTTGAATTTGCAAACCCACGTGGGAATTCAATTCCTACATTGATAATTTCCTCATCAACAACCTTAGATTGCTGAAAAAGCTGCTGAAGAGTGAAATTTCCACCTCTGCTTTCCCCATTTTCTTCTGCTTTCTTCGTCAGTTGTTGCTGTTCTTGCTGTCTATCTTCCTCATGCACTTTTGCCTTCTGCTGTTGTAGGCAAATGGCATCAATCGATTCAATAGCAAATTCAACAACATTAACATGGAAAGGAAGCTCCAAACCCATTGTTCTTAGATGAACCAAAAGAGAATCCACAGTTCCATGGTGGAGAATAGAGCCATTAGCCATCAAAAGTAGAGAATTAAACAGCTTTACAATGCGAAACCCGGGTTGATGAATACTCAATACAATAGTTCTACCTCTTTTCTCTGCCATTGCCTTAAGCATATCAATAATCTGTAAAGCAGAAGTACTATCAAGACCAGAAGTTGGCTCATCAAGAATCAACACTTTTGGATCATGTATAACATCAACTCCTATAGAAACACGACGTCGTTCGCCACCAGATATCCCACGAACCCTTTCATCACCTACACGACTCGTGGCTACATGCTCAAGTCCTAGTTCTTGAATCAAAGACTTGACACTTGATCTGAGTTGAGCTTGTGGAAGCCTGAGGCGAAACTTGGCACTAAACATGAGAGTTTCTTCTACTGTAAGAAGAGGAAAGAGAGTATCTTTTTGAGTAACATAGCCTGAAATTTTGTTGAACTGAGCTTTATCTATAGGGTTTTGGTTTACAAAAACGGAGCCTCTTTGTGGAGTGAGTTTTCCTGCTAAGACTTCAAGTAAGGAGGATTTCCCAGCTCCACTTGGACCAACTATGGCAAGGATTTCCCATGGCTTTGCCTTGCAATTAACATCTTTTAGAACGTGCTTTACTTTTGATTCTCCATGGAATTCTTGATTTTTGTTGAAGATCTTAAAAGGGTAATCTCTTTTATTGATGGAAATGTTGTAAGTGATACCTCTTGCTTCCATCTCACACCCCTGTTTCTTCATCGAATTGTGCTTTCTTTCTGTTTTTCTGGGATCTCTCTCTGGTTATGTGCGTTCTAACTTCTAAATAACCACAATCCGCTAGTTTTAAAAAAAGTGCAGTTTTTTGGTGTTCCTCGAAGCTTAACAAATTTAAATAAAATTGTGAAACAATGAATGGCTGAAATTGGTTGCATCGTTGCAGGTATATTAAGAGTTCACGTGAACATTTCTGTAGCTTCTTGTCGTCTTTACGTTTAGCTCATGTGTCTAGGCTCGTATTGCATCATTTCCACTCATTCGGAATTGGAATCTACAGCTCCTTAATTAAATAACAAAAATTTAATTACCACCCAGCTGAGTAAATAGCTGTGATTAATATTATCAATCAAAATAAATGCAAAACAATTTGCTGGTTATCGGATTTGCTCTCTCGGTGTACACAGTACAACAAAAGATTGCGAATCTGTTTTATGTTGGTTGGCAAGGACCATGTACGTTCTGGAAAAAAAAATAGTAGCAGGTACGTACATTGGGGGCAGGTTTTGTCTCCCTGCAACTATCTACTAAATTTTCACTAACATTAATTTTTTTGTTTTTTTCTTTTTTGCTTGAAAAGAAACTTGGCAGAGTTGTGGTGCACGGCGTACCACAAGAAAGGGTGCACCCCATTGGATGAATTAATAATAACGGCAAGTAAATGTGTAAACTGGTATCTTCACTTTCATATGAAAAAAAAAAAGAGTTAAAATTGGAAATAGATACTTACAGCCGTCTCTCTCTACCAATTATAGAGGAGAAAGGCAATGGTTCAAGAAAATGGAGATTGATATAGGTCAATTCTTCGCTATGTTTCAGCACAATTAGGATGTGTTTTATATTTGGTTTAGGTTCAATTCCTGTAGTTTATGTTATTTCTTTGTTTCACAAGTGTTTGTCAGTGACAGTATTGTTTTTATATGTGTTGCGGTTATATGGGTACATATTTGGAGTTAAGGTTGGGTAGAGCTCAAGTTGAAGTTGTTTTAGAAGAATTCTTGAGCCAGAATCATACAGGGTCTTGTACATATTCAGTTACTTTTTACTCTTTTTTTCTATTATGGTTGTCTCTCTCACCATTTTCCCTTTGCAAACAAACCATAGAATTCAACTTTAACTGTTGATTTCTTCATACTTGTCATTAGATTCTTAGGTTTGTGCTTTGAATTGGGGAAGATTGTCAAGGAGAAGAACTTGGAGAAGTAACCCATGTCAAAATTTATTATTTTTCCTTGAAGTTGTAATTATGAACTGTTTCCCTCCTCTCTATGTTTTCTATTAAGATAAGTGAGCAGCCTTCTTCTTGTTAAAGGATTCTTGACTCCCTAGTTGTTTATGGATTTGGATAATCTTTTATAAAAATTTCAGTTTCTTCATCCTCTACCTTGTTCTTTATTGAATAAATGATTGTTTTGATTAGATTTATTGCTTGATCAGTGTTGGAATATATAGCTAGTTACTATGATAAATCTGAAAATGATGATTATTCATGAATGCTTGCAAAATGTTTGCTTATCTTTATATTCTTGATTATTGCTTGAATAGTGAATTAAGAATATTGAAGTTGATTTTATTCTATTCATGCTTTTTTGTAGAGATATAACTGATTTAGACTGAATGTTGCTAGAATTGCGGTTTAATCTAAGTTTGAGTTAGAAAACAATTTTAATAATTCCTTTTTACTTGGAAGAGGGTCTAGGATATATAAGTAAGAATAGCATGATCGATTGAGGATTTTTTTTTCTTTCATACGAGTTAATTCAGAATTCTATGTTTCATTGATGATCCTTGTTCATAAAACAACTAGCTAGTGGAGGATAGCCTATAAAAACTAAGGTGTTGTTTGATTCCTCATCTAATGATTTCAAGCTTGTGGGCCTTTGTGGTAGTGATATTGTTGGAGATGTTGATCATAGAAGAAGTACAACTTGTTTTGCTTATGGGTGATTATGCAAATGTATGGAGTTCTTAAAAGCAAGCCATTATTACATTGTCAAGTTATGAGTTTGAATTTGTGGTGGCAACTTCTTACACTAGTCATAACGCATGGCTTAGAAGGTTGTGGAAAGAACTTCACTTGGCTTAAAATGGAGCTATGGAAATTTATATTGACGATAAGTCTATGTAAGCTCTAGCTAAGAAATCGGTGTTTACATCCTGTTCATAATCTTATATGAGCATATTCATCAACTACAATAGTGATAGATTTCTTAGAAGATGAATTGGATGCAACAATGTCGGCAGTTTGAGTTCTCTGATTGTGATTATGCAGTTTCCTACAGTACCATTTTGTGCGTCTAGGTTCCTTAGGAGTAAAGGACATGTATCTGAAAGAACATATTAATCAGTTTTATATTTCTCAGTAGATAAACTGGATGCAGTTATGAGGCCTCAACATGGGCCTTAGGAGAATAAGTATATAACATGAATATGTTAAGCAATAAAATGAACAGTGGGACATAGAGGGTATTAGTTCAAAAGATAGGGGTAATTTGGTAATTAAAATATAAGGCATGCACATACATTGTTAAAGGGACACAAATATGGATTAAATTGAAGCGATCAACAAATGTAGGAATAAATAAGAGAACTATAAGAAAAGGAGCAAAGAGGGAATTTTTCTTGGTGGCCATAAGTAGACAACTAGGAAAAGACACCTCTTAAGCTTTATAATGTGCAAGAATTCAAAGAGCTGAATTTGTAGGGGCAACTGAATTGACTTCAATTACTACAAAAAAAAAAAATAGCCATTTGGTAATGGAAAATGTCAATTTTTCGTTGCTATTTTTTTAGCAACTGAATTCAATTTCTGTTGCTAAATCCAACCAATGTAACATATTCGATGAATTTGTCAAAATTAGCAATGAAATAATATTTATGTTGCTAAATTTTGCAACAGAAAATTCTAATACCGTTGCTAAATTTAGCTATGAAATTAGAATTTTAACAACGGTACTGAATTTTTGGTTGCAAAATTTAGTAACGGAATCAGAGTTTTGCCGTTAAATTTAGCAACAGTACTGAATATTCCATTGCAAAATTTAGCAATGAAAATTTAATTTTCCATTGCTAGATTTAGTAACGGAATCATCTTCCGTTGTTAAATTTAGCAATGGAAATAATTTTTCCGTTGCTAAATTTAACAATAGAAATTGTACAATTTCGGTAGCATAATGTTTTAGTTTCAGTCAAAATTTCTTGTTTATAAATAAATATAATACAAATTCATAATGCAATTTAAGAAAATATTCTTGTTGATAGTATAATATTAAAATTGTAATGTACGACAATAAAAATCCTGAAAACATATTCTACTACTGTAAAGTAAGAATCCATAAAAACCATAACAAACACAACATATAAAGTTAGTATCAACACCTAAATATTACAAATCTAAACTATGTATTTGGTGAAAGAGGATGATCAGGCTGCTGAGAGGTGTTGCCCTTGGTTTCCAACTCTTATACCCAATTCTTTAGCTGGATTACAGTATTCAACAATATGGTGAGCTTGTTCTCTAGCTGAATGATTCTCTTAGAAGGTTTAGACCGCCTAATACAAGCAGTTGTAGATGATGCGGAGCAATGCGAATGAAATATGTTTGCAATAGAACTTAAGCCAAAAATCCTTCTACAGTTGTTCTTACTACCAACTGCTTGAAGGAATATCTGACTCTCATCAACATTTTCAGAGTTCTACCGCTGTTAAATAAGAGTTTCTTGTATTTGCTTCTATCATTATAATAGTAACAATTAATTAGCTATATTTTCATAAAATATTTAATATTGATGTATAAATTTTACATATATTGAGTTTGCTTGTAACGGGTGTTGACGAATGTCTGATCATCATGCATTTTTGTATAGGTGTATATAAATACTTTAGGGTATGTAGGCTTCTTACCTATAGACTTTTCTTGCATAACCAAGTAAACTCAATTTTATAAAAAAATTTAGCAGAATTTTTTCAATTTTTTTATGACATTTACCTCCTATGAAATAAATAATTTATCTCAACAATGCAGCCATCCATGGAAACAAACATATATTAAACCATTATTATCCATAATAATCATAAAATTTTATTCTAAATTCATACATTAGATTAAATTGAAGTGTAATTGGATTTAGTTAATACATAAATAAAAATACAAGCTTAAAATTTTGATACTTACCAATTTATCTACGCTCTCGTGATGGCTCAAAGTTTCTCTAGTGTGCATGGCTAGATTGTCAATTTATTTTTTATACATCAAACTCCTGATAATAAAAATCCTTTGTCTGCAAAAAGAGATTCTTCCATACATAACCCTCAATGTCTATCATCTATTTGAACTTGGTTCTAATCTTTCTTGAGTAAATACCTGACGGAACAAACCTGTTAATATGAACAAATTTATATCAGTTTCAAATTAGATATCCATACCATTAGTATAAACTTATGTTTTTATCTTCCAATACAAAATTTTTTATAATTTAACTCATATATCACTGATAATCTTAATGTAAATTCTTCAATCAACTTCATTTGCACTAGGTCTAAGGACTAATTACAAGTACAAAGAGTGATGCTTTAAACAAATGCATAAGAACTTAAAGCTATACCAAGATCCATATTTATATTGTCATCAACTTTAACATAAAAATGTGCATCCCAATTCTGTACTACATTGCTAAAGAAGAACTTTACTTTTTCTGGAAATTCTTCGAATGCCTCCTCACAGCCCTCTTAAGAAATTAATGAGAAGTGCTTACACTCTCAGCTTTAGCCATTAGTAAAGTCCATTTAATCAATAACAACAAGAACACTAATATAAATTATTAACTTTGTATGATCCATTTTGTATTTTATAAAATGAGCATCAATATTATTAACTTTGTGTAAAAATGAATAGTGTCCCAAATAGTATTGATTGCATATTTCTATATCACAATTGCTCATTTTCAATAGCTTATATGTTATGTGTGTTCTGGTATGGTATCCTCACTACAAACTAACTTGTGCAACACTTGTCATAGTTAATCTATCTTTTTTGAGCTGTTGTGTATATATTCACAAACAAAAAAAAGAAGCATGTTAACCCCAAAGATGTCACCCATTTTTACTTATACTAATTGAACAAAAAGAAACATGAAATCTTTATATATGTGGCCATGCAATACAATCCATGATTAATTGAATATGAATATATCATTCTCATCCTTACTAAAAACCAAAATCTTTTCATCAAAGAGAAAATGAATTTTGAAAACCATATAAATTAAAATTTAATGTATGTATTAATGGAATATGATACTATAAAATTTTCTACAGGACTGTATAAATGTGACATAACATATTGAAATGCACCAATGTAATAATATGCCATGTTTATTGGAGTTTTTTCTCCTATATCTATCTTGTAAAATTACTAGCATGTTAAGAAAGCACCCACTAGACAATGGCAAACCAAGACAAAGATTTCATGTTCCTTTTGGAGGAACAACATTTGAAATGGGAATAATCTCAAATTTTATTGAAAATTTTTATTTTTATTTTATGCCTAAAATACATATCATTTTTATTTATTGTTTCAAATACAACCAGAATCCTACCTAATTCTTGAACCTATAGATAATTTTAATAATTAAACAACTACATAACACTTTTATTATTTATAGATAATGTTATAGATGTATGGTACAATGGGATAATTAATCAGTTATATCCTAACTTGTCTATAGCCATTGCAATGAGTAGTAATATAAATCTGCATCTCTCTTTGATTTTAGAAATATAAAGAAATAGATCTCTGTTACATGTTAGGGATAAAAAATCTTGTATCATATCTTTACAAGATTTTTAGCAAAAATCCCCTATGCAATCCATTAATAGTTAAGTTCTAAAGAAGTTTAAGCAAAACAACAACTACAAGAGTTCTATTTTAACCAAAACAAGCTACGAATGTTGTATCAAAGCTAAAATTAGTAGGGTTATGTAACTTCCCCAGATGGTCGCTTGCAGAAATTGTCCGCTTTGGGCCGAGGCTCTCACGGTTTTAAAACGCATCTATAAGGGAGAAGTATCCATAGCCTTATAAGGACTATTTCGTTCTCTTCTCCAATCAATATGGGATATTACAATCCACCCCACCTAAATAGGCCCAGTGTCCTCGCTGGCTTGGAGGCCTAGTATTCACTGGCACATGATCTGACCCCCATCTCCGATACCAATTGTAACATCCCTAGATGGTCGCTTGCAAAAATTATCCGCTTTGGGCCGAGGCCCTTACGGTTTTAAAACGCATCTGCAAGGGAGAGGTATCCATAGCCTTATAAGGACTACTTCGTTCTTCTCTCCAACTGATGTGGGATATTACAGGTTAGATGTATTCTTCGAGCTCTTTAGAAAAGATAACGAAAAACCCAATATTGCATCTCAAAAAAGGGAAAATAGAATGCAAAGTGCAAGAGTTCAATCAAAATTTACAATAAATTAACCTAAATTATTTCAAACAATAATTACCTAAAACATAAATAGATGAAATTTAATCTCTTCCCGAAAATGAAGATTTGAAGAAAAACTTAGGTATTCTTTCCTTCACTAGCCTAAAACATAGAAAAGCAATTCTATAAATTAAGCAATTTTATCGATTTGAAGAGTAAATATATTTGATTTGCTCACCACTATTTGTTTTCTATGTGAAAGAACAAGCATCCAGGGAGTTACAAGCTCCAAGCTTAAAACTAGAGCCGAGGGAAGACGGAGAGGAGGTCAATAATGATGGCGAGAGAGATGGGAGCGATAGGGAAGGTGTGTATAACCAAATTACTCACATCAATAAGGCACACAAATGAGAGAGACATAGAGAGAGAGATTACCTTTATCTTTTCATTTTACTTGATATGTCTCTAGTTACTCGGTACTGGTAGAGGGAGAAGGAGAGGGAGATGAAGAGGGCGAGGGAGAGGGAGAAGGCGAAGGAGTAGGCAAAGGAAAGGGATAGGGAAAAAAAGTAAGATGAAGAGACAGTGTGAGATGGAAAGGGAACTATTTATACCTAGGGCAAATAATAAAATAGCAATGGAATGTGTTTTCCATTGGTATTTTAGCAAAGAAAAACACATTTTGTTGCAATTTTAGCAACGAAAAAAATTTCAATTGGTAATTAAAAAATGAATTGCTTTAAGGTTCGTTATTTAGCAATGGCAAAGAAATTTCATTGCTAAATAACCAACCTTAAAGCAATTCAATTGCGAATTACCAACAAAATATTTTTTGTTGCTAAAATAGCAACAGAAAAAACATTCCATTGCTAAATTACAAATGAAATTTTATTTTCGTTGGTGATTTTCGTTCCAAAATATTTTTGCCATTTGTTGGCTCCTTATTTAGCAACTGTATAACCATTCCATTGTAAATTTTCGTTGCTATATTTTGATACTAAAAGTTCCCTCCTTGTTTGGCGATGTAGTACAACCATTTTTTTATTCTGTTATTAAATTTAAAAACTTTAACCAATTTTAGCAATGAAATTCGATTTATGTTGCTAATTAACAAAGGAATTTATTTTTCGTTGCTAAATTAGCAACAAAAATAATTCAGTTGCCATCTTTTCGTTGCTATTTTAACATTTTCTTGTAGTGAATCTAGTTGGGTAGCCTATACTTGAGTTTTAGACACCAAAATGTTATTACTGAAACTTACCCGTAAAACATTATAAACATATACATAGGGATATAACGTGTCATAAAATACATGTAATGTATGATTGTACATTGAGATATGAATGCAAATTAAAACTAAACATAAGAAATTATATGAGCATGATCTACTTTATGTAATTACTAGGTCTACATATCAATTCCATGCATATATAACAATATAACTAGACTATAAGAGTAAAATTAAGGGTACACATATATGATCATGCCTAAATATATGAATATGCATAATTGATAATATTCCAACAAGATGATTATATATAAATGCTTATAATTACATGTTTATTCTCATAATCAATGTTATCTCATAATGATTACATATATGATGAATGAAGTAATATGAGAGATGATTTAGTGCTTGCATATAGAGTTAGTTATGGATAAATAGACACACTTATAAGGTAAAGTTATAGCTGCCACAATATTGATCATGTTTGGTTCCATAATTTAGTCTTGTTTGGGACAATAGTCTTGATCCTGTTTGGGTCCATAGGCTTGATATCTCTAGGTATCCACAAGATTGATACCTATAGGTATCCACATGATTAATACCTTCGGATATTCATAACATCCATTATTAACAGCCACATAACATAGGCATGCAATTATCAAAATTTGTGAATGAGAAAAAAATGTTAAATGACTGATTCTTTATGATGACAAATAAGATAACATATATATATATATATATATATATATATATATATATATATATATATATTGTGAAAAAATCAAGGCAACATCTAATTGACTGCGCTTATTATAATTTTATTTACTTGTCAAATAATTTATATGTATTATTGTGTGCTTGGGAATGACCACTATAAGTGGTTGTTCAAAATTAAATGTTCCCCATAAAACTTTATAGCTTAGCACATGATGCATGCATTTTTTTGAGAGGGATGGATATGCGTACATGATAATGACCATTCTATCCAAACCAGGATCCACTTTTAGGACTGACCAGATAAAAGGGTTTCCCAAATAGAGTGATCGGTATGATCTATATTGGGCACCATAAGGTAGGTATATAGGAGTCACGTTCCAATATAATATTAAAAAATAATATTTTAACCTTATGAGACCAAAATCAGAGTGGGTTTGGAACATCACTCTTATTTATAACTTTGATTAGTGAACTATAATTAGGTTTTCAAATTAATTATTTTATCTCTTTCCTCACATGAATAATTATGCATATAAAAGTAAATGTGGACTCAATCAAGTTTAAAAAGAAGTAAATCATGGTATATAAAATAGTAAAATTACAGAATAAAATACTATCTATTGAGTAGTAAATAAACATACATAAAATAGGTGATTCATTTTGTAGTCTATTTGATAGGAATATTGGTTTCGACATATATATTTTAAAAATAGGCTTTTATTATGCATTTTGAATAAAAGTGGAATGAGTGATCCTATTTTATTAGAAAAATCCTATGTTAATTAATTATGTATAAAAATATTTTATGTTATTTACGAGAAAAATTATTATTTACATGTGTAATTTTTTGGGCTACAAATAGGACATTAGTCTAGTTTTATTAATAAAAATTTCAATTATTTAATATAAATACTTTTATGTGATTTTTCCTTTAAACAGTCAAAAATTTTCTTTTTTTTACAGACCCAGAATAATAAATAAATAGAAAAAAAATAAAAATAATTAATTATATATGAAGGAGAATATCTAAAATATATATTCGTTCGACTGCATTTACAAACACATGTTAGATACATGATGTGGAACAATAAAAAAAAAGTAAATAAATAGGCCAAATATAAATTGTTCAATAAATAAATAATAATAATTACTACAAAAAAAATGGACTTTTAACCACAAAATTTAACGAATGGATGAATTCGTCGTTGAAATATACTAACAGCAAAGAGAATTTATTCTGATCCTTAGTTCTAATTATTTAATCGCCGCTTTAAATCCAGTGGTTAGAAGAGTCTAAGACCCGTGGTTACTGCCCTGAAAAAAAGCCTCAAAATAGTTCTATGTTATTTTATAAAATAAAACACAAACTTACAATACCCACTAAAAACTAAAACATGAAAATACAGCAAAAAATTGCAAACCTAAAAGATGAAAAACAGCAAAAAAATGCAAACCCTCGCTTGGTTTATCTCCTTTCTACTTCAATTTTCTTGGTTTTGCAAGATCTCGATGTAATTTTTACGATCTAGGGCGCTGCGCAATTGACGATTACCGGTATATTTATATACTGCGGGATCTTCAATTTGCTGTTTCGCATTCTCAGATACGAAGCTAATGAAGGGAGAAGATACGTTCATCGATGCAATGGAGAACAACGAGGAAGTAGTGGTGATTTTTATTATTCTTTCACTCGTTTTTATTTCTGATTCAATTCTCTGGCTAATTTTACCCCTAATTGATGAACTAACATAATCTTTGTTGGCATTTGATGCGTGTATGAAACTCTAACTTGGGTATTTGCATTTTTGTCCCTGTAATCGATTTCAGGAACTGGATGACATGAAGAAGCGCTTGAAGGAGATAGAGGATGAAGCTGCTGCTCTGCGTGAAATGCAAACCAAAGTCAAGAAGGAGATGGGTTTTTCACAAGGTGTTCTTTTTTCCTTCAATTTTAAAATACAAATTAATGAGTGCTAAAGTAAGCTTTTATTTTTTTTAAAAGAATTTTATGTTGTACAATTTGTGCAAATTGAGCATGCTTGCGACAGTAGCTATTTATAAAATTTTATAATCTATTTATAAAATTGAAGGTTACTTGACCTGGTAAGCATTTTCTTTGTGATTTATGTGACAACGCTGTACAAATAAAAATTGCACTGGTGATACAAATTATAAAGTGGATACGTAAAGAGAGTAGTACAAGACAATGGCAAAACTAAAAATGACCAAATTTTGGTAATAGATATAAGAATGATAAATGGTTAAAGTTTAATTCAGGGCCCACAATTTCAATGCAAATATGATTGTAAGCCTTATTACATGTGGTTCGGTACATTGAATAATAGTAAGTTTTTCTAAGTGGAGAGCTAATACCCTTAAATTTGTTCCTATTGAAAAGTATAAGACTGAGCAAGATAGTAGCTGATGTAAGACTAAGAATGATATACTTGTAATGCGAAGTTGAACAGGGAAAAAGGCAATAAAGAGAGGCTCACTTTTTTGGATGTTCTTATAGTTAGGCCTGCTTATGAGATAAAATACAAGAATGGAAACATCAGCTCCTCTATAACTTAGAGGCCTTAGCCTATTGTAATCCTCCTGCCCTGCATCAATTTTACTAAAACTTAAGTTGTTATTTAATTGAATGAGACTTTTATGATTATGAGACATCATAACACTTCCTTCACATTAACTTGAAGGTAACCATTGATTACAGGCATTATTATTCCTTTATTATTACTAGTCTTCAAGAGCAGGGAAAGAAAATAAAGAGCTCCTAAGGATTGTGTTTGGCATATGCAAAATATTGCAATGTAGCATCCAGTGATCTCCATGTTGATTTGGTGTGTGCATTTTGGCCATAATATGATTTAGAACAACATAGAAACTTCTAATAATAATGAGTGGAAAGACATAGTAATTCATCCATTTTCTGCAGTAAGCAATGCTAATTGAAATTGAAGATGATGAAGGGTATATCATTGATAACATATTACTATAGTTTATTGGATCTCTAGAGATTATTCAAAAATTCAAAAAGTTGAAATACTTGATCACTTATTACTATAGTATATATACAACTATACAACCACAAAACATTAGAAAGGGCTTTGCTGGGTTTCAAGATTTTTATTTAAAAAAAAACAAGAAAGAGAATTTTTTTTTTTTAATTATTACCTTTGTTGTTATGGTAAATGTTGACATATGAATATCCAGTAGCTCAGCATGGATGATATCAGCTTCTGTGATTTTCTTGCAGTGAATCTCTCTGCATATATTCTGATTCCTTACAGTACTTTACGCCAATCAAGAAGACTTGTGAATGACCCAACAAATCTCTGCACTAAAATCTCAAAGATGGGATTTTTTCCCATCAGTGGAAGTTATATTTTCTCTTTTTCACTCTTGGATTCTTCAGGCTTATTCTGCTTCTATATATTATTTATTTGTAGGTTACATCGAAAAGGGAACAACCAAGAGGATCAAGAAATTAAGGTTAGTCTATGTTTTGTTGAGCTTCTTCAAACACTTCCTGTCTTTTTTTATATTTATATTTTGTGTCCTTATTATGGGTCCCCATCTCTAACACATTGAGTACATGCCCTTGTTCATCTGCTGCGTATATTGACTGCATGATGTTATTTGGCTAAGTTTTTAAATGATTTTCATCATTATTACAAGAATGATTAACATGTTCAATGGGCTGGATTTTCTTGGTTTCACAAGATCCAGATTTAATTTTTGCTGGTTCAATCTCAATCCCAAAACTGAGATTTCCTTCGCTGAAATCTTTCTCTGCAGTTCCTTCGCTGCTTGTTTTGCTAAGGTATATATTTACTCTCTGCTTATGTTTTTAACTTGAACTGGATGGATTCGTAAGTATGTTTTTCCCTGCAAATTTATGCAAGTGAGTTCTATTATTTGATTAATGGGGTGAAAAAGAATTACGTATTGAATCCATCAGGGTGCAGTTGAAAAGTGGAAAACAAACAAAAGGAAAAGTAAACTGTGGTGAATAAACAGAAGGAAAAGACAACTAGACTCTTCAATTTCTATACATACTTCCTTTGTTTGCTAAACTCTGTACTCAAACTACCTCGTTGCTATTATATCTGTGCAGCTGGCTTGGTTCATATTAATCCGAAATTGAGATTAATCAAGCTATAATTACATGATTGAGCTATAAATTATGCTAATATATTTTTTTTATATACAGCAGTCTTACTTGATGATTGCCTTCCCAATCCATATTTTTTAGCATCTAAGTCATTTCGGATTATCTTGCAGCTAATTAATTCATTTTGGAATACTTTAGCTATTAAAGCCATTTTAGAAAATTGTTGTCCGCTGATGGATGGACTGACAAATGACCACTTTTGTCCATCTTAATTTCTTGAAACATGCAATATAGTTATAGGCCTAACTAAATTATTAATTATTGTAAATCATGTGGCTGCATTCTAACATACTGAGTTTTCTCTACCAATTATGGTTTTTGTCCTTATTGACATTAATAATTTTTGTTAATTAGAAAAGTGGCATGATTACAAGAAAATATATGTCAAGTTGGCAACAAGTTAAAATGCATATACCTTCATAAACAAAAATCTCGCACTCATAATTTTTCATGCTATTTATCTTGCCATTTAAATTAGTCCTCTTTATTATTGACTTTGATCTCCAATCCTATGTTGTAATACAAATCGTACTAATTCATGAGCATCAATTCTCCAATTTTGTTGACTCCATAGTTATTCCCATTTTAAAGTAATTTGGCCATGAAAGATTAAAGCTTGATATGTGTTGATTTTTTTATTTGTTCTTGTTCCCTATCTAAGAGCCATTTGCAGCTCATGTGGACAATTTACGGGTTTTTATCAATTTTAGTTGTGCTAGTATATGGTGTCTACTATTGTTTGATTAGTACCTTGGAGCATGGTGAAGTGAGACTATTAAAACATTGGAACTTTCTTTGCTAGTTTCAGGTATGGTTTTGAATCTTTTGATGGATGAGCTATTACTTATATCGATCAACAAAAGCACAACTTTGTACATAGAAAGTGCTAGGTATGTATTGTATGAAATAATAATAATAATAATAATAATAATAATAATAATAATAATAATATCAACATATAATAACAAAATGATAATACTTATTAAAATGCAATAATAGTATAATAACAGATATTAACATAAAATAAAGATAAACGAGAATATAAAAATTATAAACAAAATATATAAAATACGAGGGTAACTTATGATCATAGGGTCAAAATCACATCGAGTTGACTCATTTTTGGGGTAGATCCTTACCAAACTGGGGTTTAAAATCCATAAAAAATATAACAAAAATATTTAAAGTATTTTAGAAGGCAAGATCTAAATAATATTTGCAAAGAAAATAAACTAAACAAACCAAAAATCATATTTACAAGTTAAAAATTACATTTTTAACAAATAAAAAATATTAAACCTTATTATTATATATTAAATAGTTCAAATTCAGTCAAATATTAAGCAAATTTTTCAAAAGGGAGTCAAATCTATGACATTTAATAGTGAAAATATAGATCCGATTTAAATAAACAACAGGTCAAGAGTATAGCTAGATTTATAATATTACTTCTAGGAATTTTTCTCACAATAATAATAAAAAATCAATGTTTTTAAGGATTCTCTTTAATATTTTATCAAGAAATAAATTAAAAAACAAATATTAAAGAGAAAATTTGAGAAATAAGATGAGAAAATGAAAAAAAAAAGAAAACTTAAAAATCTTAGGGTGCATTTATTTACAGAAAACAATTTTCTATTTTTTTTATTTTATGTTCTCTTAAAAAATTTCAATATTTATTTTCTATAAAAAATTTGAAAAATGCGTTTACCTGTCAACAAATGAAAAATTATTTTCATGGAAATAGAAAATGAAAAAAATGGGAAAACATGTCAATTTATTAAAAATGGAAAATGCTTTCTAAATTTAAAAAATTAACTTATATATTATTAAAAAATATATGTACTCTAATTTTTAAAATTGAAATAATATTTATATATGATTAAATTATAAATTTATTAAAATAATTTAATTAAATTTAATATTTATAAATTAACTAACATTGAATTAAAAATAATATGATAGTAACATAAAAAATGCAATCAATTTCTAATTTCTATTATTATTATTATTATTATTATTATTATTATTATTATTATTATTATTATTATTATTATTATTATTATTATCGTTTCACAATCGATAAACAATTGCCTCTCTAACTATTTCCATTTGCATTTGTTGGAATAAATCAATAATAATACCCTCTTGTTACACTCAAGCGATAATTTATTCAGGCATTATTAAATCTTCTTTACCATATAATGTAAATAGTTGATCAGCTCTATCTTTCATTTTGATGAAATTGTGCAATGTGCAACATACAATGGGAATAAGCTTCCGTTGACGTAAATAATAGTTTGATATTGATTTTAAAATTGAAAATCTAGCTTTTAACACTCCAAATACCCTTTCTATCCTATTACGTAAGGATGAATACTTTTGGTTAAATAACTCATATTTTTTTGAATTCTTCCTCGCCCACGAAATTCATTTAAATGATATATATCACCGCGATATGAAGCAAAAAATCCTGGTATATTGGGATAACCGACATTCATGACATAATAATAATAATCTACAAATTAATATTTATGTTAATCAAATGATAAAACATAAATTAATATTAAGAGAGATGATAATAAAAACTCTTAACACTACTTAGAAGAGGAAAATTATTTTTTTGTCTTGTCAATGCATCAAGAAATACTCTAGAATCATTTGTTGTTCCTTTCCATCCCGTGTACACGAATGTAAATATCATGAGAACATACGACCATAACATTTTGAGTCATAAGTGTTGCATTTCTACCACGTAAGATTTTTTGTTTAGAAGTCGGTGACCAAGCTGCCACATGAATACCATCTATTGCACCTATGAATTTTTTAACCAGACAAAAGAATAATATTTAACTAACAGTTAATATTATATATATGTAGCGTTATTATATGCTATAGAATAACAAAATTATAATATTTTAATAATATATTAGCTTACCTCAAAATATGGATACCATCTGGAATTGTTTTGAATTTCTGGCTGCACAGGAAATCTATTCACATGTTTGATCAAGTGAGTACCTAAATAGTCAATGCTCTATTTACCATCTTGCTCCATTTATGAACAATAGCAAGTGAATGTTGATACCGTTCTGCTATAACCTATTTGAAGAAGATTATCACACAAAATTGACAAATTCATTACCACTCCTTGCATGCTAACATCCCTTTTATCTCTTAATAAACCCATCAATTTTAATTTTTTATATAAACTTGTAAACACATGTGGTGCCATACAAAACCTTTCATAATACCTAGTTGGATTTACTACAAGAACTTAAAGAATGTAATTTTTTTCACTAAGTTTTGAAGTTCTGCAAGGAACTCTTCCTATAAAATTCCAAGATATAAAAAATCTAACTAAAACTAAATCTAAAATATCTTCATCTTCATCACTACTAGAACTATCACTACTCTTTAAATACAATAATACTTGATTTTGATGCAAATTATGATCCATAAAATCCTGCATCAATTAAAAAAAACTTATCAAATTTAAAGAAAAAATAAAATAAACAAATAAAAAATAAAAACAAACAACTTATATATATATATATATATTCAAAAAATTTAGATAACAAAATTTAGCTTAATAAGTCAAGCCATAAGCCATAATATAATTAAAAAATATTGAATATTCATTTACATAAACTTTCAATCCAATCTCTTTTTTTTTGTTGTCACGCATTAAGATAAATATTTTTCTCAATTCTAAATTGATAATTTTTCCAGTGCTTTGTTATAGACAACAGTAAAAATATATTCAATTTCTTTCAAAATATTCATACATGCATCTATAGCATATAGATCAACTTCAACACTTGTAACTTGATGCCTTTCTAATTTATATTTTTTTGGCTTTTGCTAATTCCTTTTCAGCTCTGGCACTTAACAAGTGGCCCACATTTTCAAACATGAATCCTATTTTTCAAATTTGGTTTCTTTCTTAACTCTATTAGAGTCAGAAATGTAATCGGTAGGAACTCGCTTATTTTTTGAACTAGAAGCACCATTTTCCCCATCTGATTTATGATTAATGCCCCTTTGAAGAAATTCTTCAATTTGATGCTCATTTTTTGAATCATAAGGTACCTGTGTAGAAGCACGGTGCAGATGTCCAATAGCAGTAGATTGACTGAAAATTTGACCCAATAGATCATAATGCTTGCATTCACTTTTCTTAAATGATTTGAAATTCTTGTGCTTTTGTAATTTGATTGAGGAAAAGCATTTTAAATTTAAAAAGTAATAATTAAAAAATTAAATTAATAATATCTTTACCTTATAAAACATTTGCCAAATGTCTTCAATAGCAAATACAATGTTTGAATACGAATCATAAGTTACCATAGTATGCTCCAATAATTCAGTAAATTGTCGAAACTTTATCCGAAGACGATTGTATTTTTCCTTTATTTTTTCAATATCATACATTTCTCCTACTACTATAAATAATTCATCATCAATTTCTTGCCAATCAGATGATTTAAAAGATGACGTTCCATTCGGATCCTTTTTAACTTTCTTGTATAAAATATTTAAAAATACAAGTTCATTACTGTTTGACCGATCTTTTGATTCTTCACCATTTTCATTCTTTCCCCTGATCTAATTATCTATATATAACAAAATTTCCATCATATGTTGTATATCAAAATTTAAAAAATATTTTAAGCACATATTTAAGAATTAAATATTACATAACATAATTCACAAAAAAAATGAACATCTGCATATACTAACCAGTTGTTCCAAAACAAGAAAAGATAATCCCACCAATAATAGCAGAAACTATGGCAACTACCAGATCTGAAATTAATATGTGGAAATATCAAATAATATATCAAAAGCATAAATCTAATGCAATATAATAACAATTAGTTGTTATAATTTTAAAGCTTAATTTAAAATAGCAATTATAGTATATAGTACATTTGGTAAAAGAACTTGCTCAATAAGGAAACCTAGCTACCATTTTATAAATAAAAACAACTAAGAGAAATCATAAATAAAGGTGGTAAAATGAATCTACTAAGGCTGGTACCAACAAGCAAAAGAGACACTATTTTAAATATCATTTACAGTAAAGAAGCACTCAACAAATTTATTGGCATACTTTTTAAGGTAAGATATTTATAAAAAAAAGCATTTAATAAACTTACAAGTACCAAGATTAATAGGTTTAATATTTGGAAAAGTAATATAAAACCTAATCTGCGTGTGTATAATGTCTATCAAGTGAATCATTTATATAATGACAAACAATCATAGCATATTCTATCAAATCATAGAAATATTTTTCAAGAAAAGCAAACTAGCTACATACTGACCACATTCAAATTGTGACGGCTGCACTGCACAACGATGCATATGTCATTGATTGCCTGGTCACCGACCAACTAATCTGCATGATGAAGCAAGCATAAAAACTCAGCTTGGGCAAAGCCACGTATATATAGAAAGGAAAACATTGTATTTTTTAAGAGACAAAATATACAATACAATAATCTGACTTCTCCAACATCTCAGAGCTAATTAGAGAGTTCACAAGAACTAACACCAAACTATATCATTGAGCAAATCAAAGATACATAATTATCATGTCACAAGTAAATCTAGATCATGAGAATGCAGCAACTTTCAAAAGTAAACAAAATCATTCTAAATTGTAATTCAAACACCTTATTAACATCCAAACGGTGTTCAATGTCTTATGTTTTGAGTTCTAAGCATCACTGTAGTATGATATGCAAATATATGGCTTGAATCAAACCAGCCCTTTTCTTATTTATGAATGAGCAAGCCATGTCATAGTTCAATCTTAAATAAGAAAAGTTTTCTTTTAACTGATATATAATTAATTGTTCTTCCTCACATGTGAACTGATATATATTTTCTGATATTGTCTTTTGTTTTCACCAAGACAGAATGTCTACTTTTTAGATTTTATTTCTTATATCATTTCACATAAAAATCTTCCCTATTTATTGCAGTAAATGAGAGTAAAACTAAATCACCAACTCTATTTTCAACAAGTAAATCCACAACATCTGATGTGAACAGCAATTAAAAAAATGAATCACCTGAAATGTTGAGCTGATGCTCACAGAGTTTCCTGAATTTTCTTAGAACAGATGTATCTGGATGATATCCTAAACTCTCCAGCTTTGAAGAAGAGAAATTTATTTTTCTAAACAGATGCCATGATTCTGCAAGAGCAATACAGACCTGTACATACCACACTTTTCATCAGATAAAAATTGAAGCATTCACTAAAAAACAAAGCAAAAATATAGTAAATAAATATTGAAATTATAAGACTTGAAAGTACCTGATATAGAGTTCAGCACTAACAAGTCATAGTCTGAAACAACACCAACCTGCAACAAGAATCAACATAACATAAATTACTAAAACATGTACCGTTCAAATGAGTTAATGGCTAGAAAATATCATAAGGTAGTTAGGTGAAGAACAAACACAGGTCTATTATACTTCATCAAAAAACATGGACAAAAAGCTGAGCAAGTGATATATATTAATCAATGAGGAACACAATGTGTGTAGTAATGCCAAATTCTCAATAACCTTTTTTTTTTAATAAGCTAAAAGAGTAATATTATCCATTGGCTACCAAAATAACCAAAGAAAGACAGAAAACAAGAGTTCTAGTCAACTAAGAAAACCAGGGCTGTACACAGAGACACAGCCAGAAAGCAAAACAAGAGATTCAAACAAAACAATGCATATGAAAGAAATAGAACATCAGATGAATCAAGTTGTCATTCTTCAATAAGCAAATAAAGAGAAGATAAAACAATAGCATAAGTAAATCCTAGGTGGCAGCTGTCAGTTTCAGCAAATGAAGTCGTTAAGACAGACCTCTACCAAAAAATTCAATCCCACAAGGAAGCAAAGTCTGAAGCAAACCAAAAAGTCTAGTTAGAACATAAAATACCCCATAAGCTAATTAATTATTAGGATAGATCCAACCCAAAAGTCAGCCGGTGGAAAGAACCAGACAATATGCTTCCAAAACAATTGAGAGCTGCCAGAAATGCCAAATTCTCAAAAAAAAAAATAAGTAACTCATCATTGAATAAGTTGAATAGACCACATTTTTAACTAGTTTGATCTTAATAAGAGAAACTAAGCAGTCATTCTCAATGAAGGAGCAAGAAAATAGGCATGCCAATACTAATGTCCACCAAACCAACAAATAAACACAATACATACCTAGCACTTTCTATGTATGTGTGAAATAAAATTTCATCTTTTAAAAGCAAATTTTGTATGCAAAGTTAGGGATAAAATTTTACTCGAATGCTTAAACGCATTCACGGCTTCTCACTTAAACCTCAAGAAACACCATATGCCTTTTTTTACGTATCAAACTTTAGTAGAAGGTCATCTCTGCTAGGTTGGATAAGACCGAACCCAGAATTTGGAAGTCTTACATAGGTTGTAACGTTAAGCTTAGGCGAATGGCTATCAAGGAAAGGTTTAGTTGCTAGAGAAAAATGACCACTATATTTCCTTAATTATTGAAAGGACTATTCTTTATCCATTTGCCTGTTGTCAAAGCAATCTCACATTTGATCTTGATAATTTTCAATTTACTAGAAATTATTCAAAGGTTACTAGCACAAGATCTCTCCTTCCATGTTATCTTTATTATGGCTTTGACTTCGAGGTATTTTTTTTCTAGGTTTGTTTCAATAAATAAACTCAATTCCCTATGAGTGAAATTTATACAAAGGATTGATAGAAACTAATCTCCCCTATTCATAAAAGGTAAAATCGGCTTTATCATAGTGGTCATCTTCTTAAGTGGAAGCTAAAATCATTTCGGGCTAAGGGGTTATTTTAATTTGTGTAACAATAAAATGAGCATGCATTCAGCATGCTTGAAATAAAGGTTTAATAGGCTAACTAGCGATCATGAAATCAAGGTAGGAGAAATTCACTTAGAAGGTTGTACAAAACAAGGCTGCATGAATCATTTTCTAGGTTCTCTCTCATCCCAGAGTTGGTTTGATGGGTAATAAAAAAGGCTATAATGCTCTTAGTGAGTTTTACCCAATCCCCTCGATTTTAAATAATTTTGTTTTTCAACTTATTTTTAAAATAGGCCTGAAGTGCTTAGGATTTAGAAATTGCATGGTATGATCAAGACTTTTATATGATTTAGTAGATAGAGATAAAATATGACTATCTTTTATTCAACTTATATTTGAAATAAACACAAATTTTTGTGATTCAGGTCAAACCCATTCATAGTCAAGAATTACTATTGAAAGTAAATTAATAAGAAACAATTATGTCAAATCATTGGATATAACTTGAAAAGATACATTATTATCTCTTTTAGTTTATTCTGCTCTGCCTTCTGTCTAAGTTCTTCTATTATTTTTAGGGTAGATATTTTATCATTATTGCACTTCTGGTAGAAGAAAACCCCTTTTCCCCCCCAAACTACAATACATTCATCTATTGTAACATCCCAAAATTTGTTTTTGACATGCATGATACATTTTAGAATATGAACAGTAATCTTGGGATAGTTTTTGGAGTGACTACAGTAATATAGTATAGAAAAATTTAAAAGTACATAAGCGTTAAACGTACTCAGGTTAAGGAATTTCGAGAATGGATGACCTGATAGGTAGTTTAACTTAACCCTCAAATAAGAAAATAGGTATTAAATGTAGTCCAGTGATACAATTTAAGATAAAATTGAACATAAATAGGCTCTTAAAATAGACAGTGAAGCTTTTGCTCAGTATTGTAAAAACGGTTGATCGAAAGTTTTATCGGACCTTAAAATGTTTAAAATACATCTAAAAATTACTTCGATCACAAAGACTTATTAGAAATATCACAAAGAAGCTATTGGAAGAGAAATTAATTTTTCTGACAGTTTCGAAATCTCGAATTTCAAACCTGTTGATTATACCTCCGGAGCTGGAAATATACTTAAATGATATTGGAATAACTTGAAATTTATAAACATGCTCCTGCATATGTTAGTGCACATGGGGCCAAAGTTTAGAGCATTCTGACAAGCGGAATATCAATTTCAAAAAAAATGGTGAAGATCGAGATTAAATTAATTAGTAGGCTTAATTGCCATATTTAAATCATCCAAGGGCATAATTGTCATTATAAATGAGCTATGGTCAACTACATGCATCAGTACAGCAAAAAGAAGTGTAGGAACCAATAAAATTATAACAAATGGCTTAAAAATAAGCCATTAGATTAAATAGTAAATAGATGAATCTTGACTATTGCTTTGGTGTACTTAAGGATAGCCTAGAGGGGTCTAGAATCGTCTACAATTTTGCCCAAATTTCTGCAATTCTCCCCCCTTTTCTAAGGAATCCAAACCTAGCTTCTCATGGCCATTCCACCATTTTTTTCTTTATTTCTTCTTCCTCCCACAAAATCTTAAGCTCTAATTTCACCCACATACATTAGAAAGCATCTTTTTCAAGATGAAAATTAATTCAGAGCTCAAGAAAGCTTGAAAGTGGAGAATTTCTAGTGAGAGAAAATAATCCTAAAAAGGTAAATTCTTAAGTTTTTGGTAGGACTAATTGGGGATTTTGTTATAGGCTTGTAGAGCATTCTTATTAGGATTATTTAGTAGCAATTAGATTTTTAAATTCAAAACATAAGCTCACTAATTTCTCCTCTATGATTTCGGCAAAAAGAGAAAATCAAAGGAAAAGAGAAAGGCAAGGAGGAGAAAGGAAGGAAAAGAGAAGAGTAAGGGATTTCAAGCTACTTTAAGGTGAGTGTATACAAAACTACACTCTATTTCATTTAATTTTTGAATTTTGGTGTCAAAATCACATTATGTAACTATGAGAATTTAAAGAAAATTGTGAAATAATTTAAGATAACATAGTAATATGATGTTTTAATATGAAATAAACATGAATTAAAGTAGAAATAAATCATATGAAGGAAGAATACACCTTGGCCAAATTAGATACCTGTAGACACTGAATCCTGAGATGGCTCTTAATCAGAGTTGCTTGATAAGAAAATAATTTCTCATAAATAGATAAGGAGTCGAGTTGCCAGGCTTTCTCACTGAATTTTATGCTTTTAAAATGCTTTTTTTTCTCACGGGTTTTAAATGTTTAAAAATTCTTTTGGGGTCTTTTTCCTCTGTTAACAGTGCAAAACGAGAAAATAGATTTTGAAAATTTAGAGCAGTTTGGAGTGTTTCAACTTTGTTTTAGTATACATACCTCATAATTAAATGATTTTAAATTCATTTGAATCTTAATATATATATCTACAACTTTGATGAAGACATCTAAATCCTGTTCAGTCCTTAAAATTTTTAAAATTATGTTTGAAGATAGATGATTTGAATCTATCCCTGTACCTAGGCCAGTCTTTAGTATTTCATGCATAACTAGGGATGATCATGGGGCGGAAATTCCCCGGTCCCGATGGGGATCCGTCCCGTTCGGGGCGGGGAATCCCCGAAATTTTTCCCCTCGGGGACGGGGGCGGGGGAAAAAATTCTTCGTCCTAGAATCGGGGGCGGAAAATGGGGTATCCGCCCCGCGGTGATCTCCGCCCTGCAAAAAAAAAATATATATATATATATATATTTATTTATTTTAAAATATAATATTTTATAAATAATTAAAATTAAAATATAATTTAATTTTATAATTATTAAATTTTAAATTATACTTAATTTTAAATTATTATTGATTTTAAATTTTTTATTTATTAAATATTATATTTTAATTTTAATTATTTATAAAATAATTTAATTTTATAATTATTAAATTTTAAATTATACTTAATTTTAAATTATTATTAATTTAATTTTTTTATTTGTTAAATATTATATTTTAATTTTAATTATTTATAAAATATTATATTTTAAAATTAAAAAAAACAGGGGATGGGGATCCTCGCGGGGGACAGGAATCCCCGCGGGGCGAGGACGGGGGAAATTCCCCCCCGAGATTGGTGACGGGGGCGGGGAATCCCCGCCACTGGTGGGGGAGGGAGTGGGGGACAATTCCCTGGCCCCGCCCCGCCCGGTGATCACCCCTATGCATAACTCCTTTGATAGAGCTCATATTAAGATAAATCAAATTTTAATAGAAACTAAACTTATTTTGGAGAAACTTTAATGAAGAGAGTATGACCCAAGTCTGAATCCATTATTTCCAATAAATTTTCAAAATTAGAACAACAATTCTGTCCCTGAAAAATTTCAAGTAGTCATCAATATTTTAGCCATAAATTTCAATCTACAAATCTAAATTAAGTGATTTTTGATTTATTGAAAATCTAAGGCATAGCGAACAAATGTCTAGGGACACTTTGTTGAAAAAATGACATTTTGAGGTCTAAAAATGGCAAAATCTTTCGAATTACACCATTGAATCACACAGTTTTGTGAAGTTTTGTTTTTCTGCAAAACAATATAAAATCTATTGGTAATAATGATAAATTTATTGGCTTGGTTATAGGTAAGTATAAAGACTTCAAAATGAATTGGTGCTTAATCTAATTTTTTTAACCAATTACCTGACTTAGAGGACGGTTTTTTAATGAGTTGGACATGCTTGATTGATGTCCGTCTTTCTATCTCTTAGTCCCATGCTTCTAAAAGTTTCTCTTGATTTAAAGCATTCTTCATTCTTCATTCTTCTTCTTTCTTCTTCTCTCTTTCTCTCTCTCACATGTGCTTTTTTTTTTTCTCCTTGTCTTTTCTCATGCTGAATTTTACCAGCTCCAGACATGAGGTTCTAATTTAGTAGGAGTAATTGTCAAACTGTATATATGCATATTGAAATGTACCATGTATAACAACACTTTTCCTTTCAGAAAACGGGAAATGGCAAGCGAAGGAAAGAGGATCATTCTGCTCGGAAGAACAAGGACAGAAAGGTACAAATATGCTTAATGCTTATTTGTAACTATGATTAGCTCGAAAATGGTGCCTTGAACACAAAAGTTTATAGACATGTCAACCTGAAAATTTTTTAGAAGAGAATCAAAATTATAGCAAAACACTAGGACATATATTTTAATGCTTCAAGGCTAGCTTGCATATTTTACCCATATGATATAAACTAATTATTGATCTATCTATCAAAGGTATGTGAATGTGCTATGACATGTTGAATTTAATACTCGCATGATTCTATTGATTCTTATGCAGCATAAATGTAGCCATGAGTGTTTTGGAGTGCCGACTTGTCCAACAGATATGTCTATTGGGCAGCCAGAAGTAAGTAGCATGGAAAAACTAGTCATAAAATTGTTCCTATACCTAGATTTTTCTTTTCTTAAAAGGAAATCACAATGAGAAGTGTTTTCTTCTGCCACATGTCTGAATTGGATAATGCTCTTTTGATAGCAGAATGTTCTGTATGTGAGTGTATTCATAATAAGATAACAAAGTCAGCTTCTCAGCAAAGTGCAACTATTTTATTCCAGCTTCATATGGAATTAGCCAGTTGGCATCTATATCCTTGGAAAACTCCCAGTTTTTACAAGCTCAATCCATCTCCATGAGAAATAACAACACCTAAGATAAATTATTTTCTTTTTATTTCTTGCAAAGGTCTAAGTAGATATATATATGGGCATCTGTATGTCAGGAAAAAGCTGCGAATTCTTCAGCCAAATCTTCCTCCCAGTTGACGCCTCGCCCTAGTGGTCCTCCGTATGCTGCACCAATGATCCCCATGGACAATGATGATAGCATTTCTTTCAAAGGTTGGTTCATTCCTATCAATTAGCGATTAAAATGGTGGAATGTAGATGGCTAACAAACTGTTATAAATGTTCTTGCATTGTATTGCATTTGATGCTTAGCATTATGGTGGCTTTAATTAGGGCAACTCATTATTATCAATTTTCAGAACTGTAGGTCTTGGATCAAATTAGTGGGTTAATGGTGTTTGATCATTAGCCTCCAAGTGGAGAAGGGATATAACCGTAAGATCTGTCACTTGAAAAAATATTTAAAAGAACTTTGGTGAGAATATTTCAACAATCAATTCAGATGTAGAGAACGAAAAAAATAATATGTAAATAAGAGTTCATTAGAGAGAAATATCTACTAGGTTAAAAAGGTTTACATAGTCTGAACTAAGTTAGATTTAGTGATAAAAATTTAAAAAAAGAAAATCATTAAAGAGAAGTATCTGGTAGGCTAAAAGGGTTTATATAGCTTGATATAGCTATAATAATTCACTATAAAATTAATGTTCGGTAACAGTCATAAGAGCAGTACATTAATATGTAACGCACATGATATATTTTTTAATGATTAAGAAGTTA
This sequence comes from Excoecaria agallocha, assembly GCA_037975025.1. Classification (NCBI taxonomy): domain Eukaryota; kingdom Viridiplantae; phylum Streptophyta; class Magnoliopsida; order Malpighiales; family Euphorbiaceae; genus Excoecaria; species Excoecaria agallocha. The sequence continues at coordinate 104,646,894 of CM075807.1, forward strand.
CTAATACTTGATAAATTTAGTTGTTCGAAAATTCGATAGTATAATTTAATTTTATATATATACACACGTTAAATATTTTTGTATTATATATTAAAAATTTTGTTAATCTAATAATGCAGTTAATTCGCGGATGCGACATTTTCTTTGGCAGCCACAATTACTGTAGTAATAATAATAATAATAATAATAAATGAAACCTAAGCTTGTGATATTGGGCAAGGAACAAGATTCTTGTTTCGGGGACCTAAATGAATAGTTGATGTTCCTTATTCTCTGCCATTAATCCCAAGTGGGACCAAACACTTACCTAACCACTACATAAGTTGACATTACATTCCCTTCTCTCCTTGCTTTCTAACTTTTATTTTCCTTTCTTGAAACAAAAAATAAATTAAAATAAAATAAAATAACACTTTTATATTTCTTTTGCTATCCACTCCTCGCTTTATTTTATTTTGTTCTTCTTTCTTTTTTTGGCATTGAACAAAAGAAAGAACTAAATTTTATTTGCCCTTAGTAGTCACTGAATCTCTGAAGCCTAGTGAGTACGCCTATGCTATTTTTTTTTTTTGGCTACAACGAGTTAGTTAGGATACATTATTTTCTTCTTTATGTGATCATTGCTTCTTGCACACGAATAGCTGATTTTCCTTACAGACTTTGGTGGTGCAACTAGAGAGCTTCTTGAGCAAAATGTTCGGATTCTAAGTCAAATTTTAATAGCATCGTTTTGCTAAATGAATTTAAAACCCTAGAGATAATTAGCACTGGTTCTCAAGAGTAAATAATTTTTCCTTTATCAATTGATTGTTGCTAATTAAGAAACCATATTAACTGTTAGTGTCTTAAGTTTGTGTGATCAACTTGTTCTATTCGGGAGTTTATCAATTTTCGGTTCATGAAATATTTGATGTAGGTTCTGGTTGTTGGTGGTGGTGATGGTGGAGTTCTTAGAGAAATTTCTCGCCATAGTTCTGTGGAGCTCATAGATATATGTGAGATAGATAAGATGGTGATAGATGTAAGTGATGATTTGATGAAACCCTTCATGTTATCTCAAGTTGTTGGCTTCTTCGTTGTTTCCTTCTACTCTCTGTGCTTAACCTATCAATTCTTGGTTATTCCAGGTGTCGGAGAAGTATTTTCCAGAATTATCTGTTGGATTTGAGGACCCTCACGTCCGACTTCATGTAGCTGATGGTATGATCAAAACAATTATTTTCTAGCATTTCAATCTTGATATATATTGCATAAATGTGACTAGAACTTGAATAGTTATTGAAGAAAATGGCATCTTCTTAGTGGATCTTGCTTTTGTCTTCTTAACAGCTGTTGAATTTCTTCGATTTGCTCCTGAGGGGAAGTGTGATGCAATCATTGTTGATTCATCAGACCCTGTATGTATGTTCAATAACGTTCAATAACTGAACTTTGCTGTAATCATTTATCTTTGTTCTGGCCTTCAGGTTAGGCATGTGCTTTGCTTATTTTCATAATTTGTGACTGGGTGTGTTGTGAAGTTAAATCAATATTACCAAAGAAGGGAGTTATAATGGCTGGACTTGCTTTTACAATTATGTGCATAAACAAACCTTTCTTCAGGTTCTGGTTTCTGGGAGATTTAATGTGATTTTAAGGATGCTTAGAATAATTCTGTTAATGACCAAGATAGTATGACCTAGGCTTAGATATGAGAATGGTTTTTGAAGCATCCAGGATATTTGATTTACATTGATTCATTTATTGTATTTGAGCTCTTAACAGTTCAGCTGTATATTTGTTCTATATCTAGTGATATTGGCGGAATACATTTCTATCTTTGTAAGTGCTCTTGGATACAACATTAAATAGGATTATAGAATAAATAAATGATGTCTTTAGGTTTGGAATATTTCTTTTTGGAACTCATAATAGGGTAGCGGTAAATTAATTAAAAATCTGTAATAAATTTTAGTGACGGAAATTACCGTCGCTAAATTTTTTATTAGTGGGTAAAAATATCAACGGAATTGAATGTCCGTTGATAATTTTGACCAACTCATGGAGCCTTGCCTTTGGTTGATTTTGCAACGGACTTTTAATTCCGTTGTTAAATTTAGCAATAGAAATCAATTTCGTTGCTAAAAATAGCAACTGTCAAATTAGCAACCGAATTTTCCGTTATTAATTTTTGTTGCTAATTTTGATTACCAACGGAAATCCAACAAATTCGGTTGCTAATTTTCGTTGCTATTTGCTATTTTTCTTGTAGTGATATATTTTGAACTCCATAAAATTTTAAAATCATAAAAAATTGGGAAACGCCATAAAGCACCAAAACCTCATTCTTTAACAAATCAATACTGAATGTAATATTCTTGAGTCCCAAAAACCCAAAAATATAGTATTTGATTTTAATTAATTAAGTAAATAATAATTTTCTTTGATTTAATGTATTTTTAATATATGTTTTATTGATTTAATTTTGTTAATTATTTTTTAATTAATTGTAAAATATGTTAATTTACTGATCAATTTTATGAATTAATTTCTTATTTTAGCTCAATGAATTAATTATTTCATTATATTAATTTTATTAATTCTTAATTTGTAAATGGTTTATTTAATATATTGAATTATTTGCTATCAAATTATTTTATTATTCATTTGTTAATTATTTAATGTGTTAGTTTAATTTATTAGTTTGTTCAATTTGTTAATTGTTTATCATATTTATTAATTTGGTGTTTTTATTTAATTTCTCATATATTTTAAATAATATTATATTCATATTTTTTTTTATGAATTTTGGTTTCCATTTTTTACTTTTTATTTCTTTAATTTGCTTAGCAATATTACTTTATTCTAAATATGTTGTCTTAATCTTCCATTTATTTGGTAATTCATTATTATATTTTATTTTCCCATAATATTGTTTATTATGTTAATATAGTTTATTTTATATTGTACTTGCCTAATCAGTATGATTAATATTTGTAATTTACCCTTTTATTTTTATTATTGTTGTTATTGTTTTTATTATTTATTTCTATTTTATATGTTTATGTGTATATTTAATTGCCAATTTAATAATAATAATAATAATAATAATAATAATAATAATTATTATTATTATTATTATTATTATTATTATTATTATTATTATTAGAGGTTGTAAATGGGTGGGTTGGGCAAATTTGGGTTTGGCAATAAATTGGTAGATCATAATTGAGTCATAAAAATAAAGATCATAAATTGGCCAATATCCAAGTGGATTGGATGGATTTTAGCCAATCCATGGATTTAATACATATTTTAAATGAAAATACAGAAAAATAAAATATTTCATTAATAATTTAATTTTATTTAAAAAATAAAACTATGTACAAATATTGATATACAAATAGTAAAAGTTAGTCTAACATTTGAAGAAAATTTCAAAAGAAGTTTATTAAATATTTTTAATATACAAATAAATCGAACCAATCTTAGTAACATTGTCATGATTTTCGAGAAGTATCAAACGCAGAAAATGCTAATATTATGGCATTGGCAATCTAAAGTATCATATCATGAAAATGAGTTGAATGAAAGTTGGTAGCTTTAATGCAATTATCTTTGAATTGATACATACTTACCTTTCTATTATCATAACAAGGGTACCAACTAGTGACAGTTGGTAGCTTTAAGGCATTAATGGAGTATCGGGTTAAAGCATATATAATTACTAGATGCCGATACATAGTAAGTTCAAGAAATAATGAACTTTCTTCAATAAAGATGGCGATTGTTGATGCTAGATGGATAAAATTGCTAATTAGAGCTTTAATAGAAACAGTAGCTAATCCATAATAAGATACAATAAAAGTTGCTTACTTATGAGAAACCAAGTTTCAAATCTGCCCTTAACTGGCCTATATTTAAGCATAAAATTCGGAACAGTCTGCTGCCTAATCACTAGGAGCAGGCCTCAGTGTTATGTAAATATTTGAAAATTTATAAATTATATTGAGATGATTCTTGATATTTTAGAAATTAGAGACATAGTGAAACAAGTTTGTAGAAGATAACTTTTGCTAAAAATTGTTTTTGGAAGGTCAAAAATTGCATACAAATTGAATTCAGAAAACTGCCTGTGATAGACGATACAATAGTCAAGTAATAATATAGTTTGGGAGCTACATTAAAAGGGGGATATAAATTTAGAGGCCAATGTTTAAATAATGATTAAGTGGGGTTAATTTAAAAAAAAAGAATATGAGGGATTGATTTAAGAAAAGTAAAAAAGAGAAAGCACAATTAGTAACATGCAAAAATTGTAGAGGTAAATGTGGGACATGCAAGTTGTTGAAGGACCAAGTAGGAAATTTTCATCCCACTATAAATTTGAACTTATACATATTAAAGAGAGAATTGAGAGTGGATGAAGAAAGGGGGACGACATTCTTAAAGGAGAATTCTGAATTTCATTCCTCAATCTCTCCAAGACTTATTAAAGAGAATTCTTGCATGTTGTTGGTTCAAGATTAATTTGGTATAAATCATTAAGAAGAAGAAGAAGATTACAAGAGTAGAAGAGAAGAATTGTTACAGAAGTTGAAGTTAATTTCAGATTTGGGAACTTCTTCATTGTTGCATGTGGGTTTGAAATGTGGAAATGTGGATTATAGTTGTATTAAATGTGTTTTGTGATGAGGTTACAATTGTAGGAATTAAATCTAGATTTATTATTTTGCAAGTGTATATATAGTTAAGATTTATGTGATTTAATTCTATAGCCAATTTGAAATTAGTTCTAAGGGTGTTATAATGTGAGGATACAACAAATAATTTAAAGGTCTATTGTCAGAAAATAATTATCATAAAGTTTAAAAATACATGCAATTCTGTTATAAAATACTGGGTGAAGTTCACTTGACCTAGTAGTATTGTTTTTTTAATATCTTGAATTCTAGGATAGTAAATTGAATGATTCCAATTGGTATGTTTTCTTAATACATTAGTGTATATTTATGTAGAAGGAAGCCACTTCTAAATCGGCCTCTAACTATCTTTAAAATTAGCTTGAATGTCATAGACACTGTTAGTTATAGTCAAAGAACAGATTTTAGTATTTCGTATTTCGAGCATAAGTTTTGGTAGAGGAGTTAAATTGCTGTGATGTAAAATTCTAGTTAAATTAGAAAGTTATGGCTACAACTTTAATGAAGAAAGGTTTGTCCAACTCTGCATGAATATTTTTATATGAATTTTCTAATTGGTGAGAGAAACTGTTTTGGTATTATGAACAGCTTATGATTTTTCTTGCATATCTTGAGTTATAGATACGATATTAAAGTTATTTTTAATGTGTGAGATTAGGTTTCTCATACATGCATGTGATTAATTGGAGTAGGGACATGATTTAAGAGTATGGTAGTTGTATAAATGAAAAGAGAAACAATTTTAATAAGTTTTAATAAAATGACAAAAAAGAGAGAGATGAAAGCTATATGAGTTAGTGGCTGTAATTTTAGCATAATTTGAGTTAGAAAACTCTATTTGATACTATTCCAATTTCAGAAGTTATATAAGATATATGTCTACAAAATTGTAGAAGGAATTAGGAGCTAATTATGCTTATAAGTCATCCTAATATTTAATTGAAAATTTAATAGAGCTTTGAATTCGGTTCTGGAACATATTATAGACAATATGATATATCTCATTGAATAGTGAACGAAATGCTATGAGGTTAAATTCTAGGACAAATAGACTTCTAAACCTATACTTTTCATGAGAAAGTAAAGCCTAATTTTGTCCTTAAATTTGTCTAATTTTAGCTTAATTTCGGACCTATACACAGTACTGTCAATAGGAACAATATTTAATAAAGTGTAAATATCTTGAGTTATGGAAGTGCTATTGAAATGATTTTTGATGTTCCAGAAACTGGAAACATAGGGGATCATGTTTGTAGAAGGACATTTTCGCTAAAAATGATATTTTCCTGGCAGAATCCTAAAGGCAGAATTTTAATGTTTAATTTTAAATGTTGTTATGTTTACTAGAAACACAAGGAATATATATATTGAGCTTATGAATATGAATTGAATATATAGTGAGCTTATGAATATGAATTTCAATATTTAAATGTTATGTTAAATTTATGTATACATGGAAATACATTGATTTACAAATTGCGTGTAAAATTGAAATGTTATGTATATGCATGTATGTTCAAAAACATGTACACGGCTTGTTATATGAAATTACGTATATATATATATATATATATATATATATATATATAATCAAATGATAGTGTATAATTTTATACAAATATTCATCGATGAAATTGATTATGAAATGTTAAAGATAAATGAAATTTATATAAACAAAGTATTTGCATGCTATTAGAGTTCATTTGTGGATAGATAGGTACTTATAGGAATATTGCAGCTGCTTCAGAACAGTTTCGACCTGTTTGGGTTAATTTGAAATTAAAAGTTATTGCGACCCTATTTGGGTTTAAAAGTTTGTGATCATAAGTTCTTTTTTTTTCTATATGTATGACAATGTATGATATATGAAGAAACTTTCATTAGGGTAAAGAGTATTATAACATTGAATGGACGAAATAATTATCATAATTGCATAAGCATATTTCATATTAAAGATTATAAGAGTTATACAATAAAACCTATTGTTTTTGAAATATTTTTATATGATTATATATATGTGTTCACATTGTTTGTATGTGCACATTCATTAATGTGTATTTGTTATTTGTGGTGATTATATATAATTGTTATGTTTGGTTAATAAGCTTGTTGTTATGATACATCTAATATGTTGTAACATGAGTAACTTATGAAATATAAAGTAAGCTTGTAGTAATATAATAATCTCATGGTAATTGGAAGTGTTGATTTGCTATATAATTCTAATGTGTGTATATCAAAGACATACAAGAATAGATGAAAGATAATTTCAATATATGTGAAGATTGTTTATGAAATTAATAATAGATAACTATGCTTTTATGATTAAACATTGATTAATAAAATAATCATATGATAAATAGTTGAATTTAAGGCCAAAGGATGTTGGAACTTGTATGATTATATATGGTGAATGAAACGTCAATGCAAATTCTTATCGTTGAACTTTATGATTTCTATAAGTGAATGTAAATTTTTAATTTCTTTCATTTCTTGAAATAAATCATTATTATATTTGAGGCATGATGTGCACTTGTTGACGATCACTATGAGTAGTCATTTATCATAATTTTAGCTCCCCACTAAGCTTTATAGCTTAGCACGGGTGTTTCATCCGTGTAGGTTTTGGAAATAAAAGTTCATCTCGGGATTGATATCTGTAGTGCATTGGCCAACACAAGTTAGTGAAGATTGAAAAGTATTTAGTCTTCTTTTTGGTTTCATTTTTGTATTTCTAGGTTTTTATTTTGTGTTGGAAATCTTGTATAAGTACAGTTGTTTTGTATATGTAGACTTGTAATGTTGTTAAAGGACTCTTATATAATTAAGTATTATACCTTAAAGTTTTTATATATATGTTAAGTTAAGCTTTTGTATAAGACAATCCTTATAGTAAGGTTTTCTATTTGACAGAATAGTGATGCATGATTAAATAGTTAAATTATTGATATCGTTAGGATAAGAGAATTAGGGTGTCACAATATATATATATATATATATAGTTGCTTATTACTTGTTGAGAGTACATGAATATGTCTTCATGCTCCTATATATGTGTTATCATGCTTAAGTATATGATTACTATGATATATGCTCATATACCTTCATTAGTATTGATAAATGAGATTGATTATACTTGTACACACATATAAGTTTGTGTATCTTTATATATGATTATATCTGTGCAAATTGTCAAATAAAAGTACAAGTATGATGAATGAAACAATAATATACAAATGTTTATTTTCATATTGTTAGATTTATTATAAGTTTATCATGGTACTATAATAGTGAAGTGTACAGGCATGAAAGTATAAATATAACTAATGTTTGTTTTAAAACATAGTTTATTTTTAACAGAAGATTGAAATATAGATATGTGTACACATATTATCTGAATAGAGATAACATGACGATGAGGTTCACTTTCACCTATATTTAATGAATTATATTTATTTGATTATAAATATAGGAAACAATCATTACAACACGCATAAGATTATATTCTCATAAAATTTTATACATGATCAATGAGATAGTGCCATTATTGTGGTTATACATATTTATGTATTTACATGGCTGAAAATAATAAAGTAAAGAGTTTTATACGCTTGCATCGTATCTAGGATGTGGATAGATAGGCATGCCTATAAGGGTATCTTGCAACTGCGATAATATGGTTCAACCCTGTTTGGGTCTAAAGTTATTTTTCTATCCCTATTTGAGTTGTAGTTGACCTCGTTTGGGTCTCTAAATAGATATGGTCCCATTTGTATCATAAACAGCCTCGTTTGGTTTGTAGCTGACCCCTTTTGAGTTTTCTTGACCTATATAACTTATTTGTTTGACCCTATTTTGGTCTAAAGTTATTTATTTAACCCCATTTGGATCCTTATAATTAATACCTTCGGGTATCTTACTCATACCTACAAGTGCTACCGTTATATTTTAACCTATTATCCACATTTTTAGAAAAGTGTAGGCTTATTATAGGTTAATGAAAGTATTGTGAATCACTAAAAGATGAAGAAGCATGATGATTCTTAAAGTTGATTTTCATATTATTTTCTGATGGCATCCCTATCTTTATATATGGTAAAGCACGATAAATAATAGGCTTTGATGGATATACACACACACACACATATATATATGCAAGGTATTTAGTACTATATGTGCCTACTAGATAATAAGCTATACATATGAAATTGTATGTTATTATGTTTTAACCATAAGTGTTTTGATGAACATACATTCTTAGAGACACATACCTCTTTCTGAATATTGTTAAAGGACTTGCGTGATTCTATATATATGAAAATTTATGAATCTATGATGTAAGTCATAGTGTTTCTTACTCCTAAGAATACAAGATATAAGTATTAGTAATTGTGGATACTTAAGGTTTTCATTAGTGGTTATGGTTAATGTGTTTCTTTATAGCTAATTTCTTTTTGCCTAACAGGAGATATTATTCAATGGCTATAAATAGCCTATATGTATTCTTTATGATTATATGTTTCTTTATAGCAAGGTGTAATTGCATCAAATATGTGTGTTTCTTTAAGTGCAAAAATAATGATTTAGAATTCGTAACATGTGAATACAACATGTACTTAAATAGAAGAATAAATTTTGATATTTAATAAAGAGGATGAAAGCATGTCTTATATATATATATTAGATTGAACATATTGATTTTCACGTAAATTATTAGTATTTTCTTTTGACTAGAAATTTAGTTTAGTAACTTAAAGCACTACATTGTATATATGAATAACCCTATAGATTTAAATCGATATTAGCTTGTGTTCAAGAATGACTAGTAATACGAAGTGATTAAACAATGATAATTATAGAATCTAGAAATGTATAGTTCACTTTTAGAAGTACTGGTAAGAATATTTAAATTGCTAAATAAGTGGTATAGATAATAAATGAATTAACTTGGATTATAGCAAATTTATGAGAACTTGAAAGTTTATTGTGAAATGTTAAGATTATATTACTAACGTTATAATTGATTGATTTATATGTCAATGATATGTTTATATGTGTGTGTTTTATTTGATGAATTTTATAAGAAGTCGTCTTCACATTTTAAGTTCCCCACTAAGCTTTATAGCTAAGTACAGGTTGTTTATCTGTGTAGGTGTTGCTGTAAAGATCTTTGCTCGAAGGCATCATTCTACACTTTGGAAAGGCCAACACAAGTTTGTCAGAATTTTGATGTAGGAAATACTTTGATGATAACTTGTATAGTTTTTGTACATAAGGTTTTATGTATGAAATGATGTAATTATCATAACCTTATGTTGTTATAGATTCAATTTTGTAAGTATATAGTATATGTATAAGCTATATGAACTATATTAACTATCTTAGTTATAGTATGTTTGATAGTGTATAAGAGTTAATTATGAGATTCATTTGAGTAGCATGTGAAAGAACAATTTTTAATGCCATGTTAATAGACTAGAGTTTTTTTATGTGAGTTCATTGGAGTTTGAAATAGGTTTATAGTATGAGGGTGTTATAGATTGGGATCTGCTAGCTAAGGGATTCCTAAAGCAGTATGACTACAGCATTAGAATAGAGGTCCCTTTTAAAGATCTAAAGTTTTTATGGCGAAGACCTAATGAATACTTCCATAAGTATCTCACTCGATGGTAAAATAGAGCAATTGTGATAAAGCAAAAGCCAGGCACTCTTTGTAACACCCCTAAATTTGTATCTATCATACATGGTACGATGAAGAGCATGAATAATTATCCTAGGATAAATTTCGAAGTAATCGTAGTTGAATAAGATAGGAACATTGAAAAAAGTATATAGTTTAAACGTGCTCGGGTCAGGGTAACCCGAGGATGGATGACATGATGGATAGTTTGGTATAAGAGTAGTTTATGGAATTTAATATTAAACGAAGTCCAATGGTACAATTTGAGCGGAAAATGAGCTTATATTTGACCCTTAAATGGGATAGAGAAGTTTTTACTTAGTACAGTAAAAAGGATTAACCGAAAGTTTGATCGGACTCTAAATTAGTGTACCAACCTCCAAAAATTTTTTCGATTGTATATATATGTTAGTAATAACCTAAATAACATGTTAGAATTGAAAAAATAAGTGTTCTGATAATTTTGGAATTTCGAATTTTAGACTGGCTGCATAGGCTGCTGAAGCCATAAGTATACTGAAATGATATCGAAATAGACTAAAATTTAAACCACATATTCTTGAACCTACTAGGACATGCAGGGAAAATTTTCATGGAATTCTGAAATGTGGAATGAAAACTTCATTTTAATGGTGCAAAATTGAGATTGAATTAATTAAGAGGTTTAATTTAGGTATTTTAATCATATGAGGACATGAAATTCATTAAAATAAAGGTATAATTATATGTAGGCAAGCCTATGATAATAGGATGTATAGAGATGGGGGAATTGGTGACAAGTGGATTAATTTCAAGCCCTTGGATTCAATAGTTAAAGATTAAATATTAGCCATTCCTTTCACCCACCAAAGGAAAATATGGAAGAGTGTAAATAAATCTATAAATCTCTCAAAAATTTTGGAATTTTCCCCTTGTTTCCTTTAAAAATCCGAACCTAGCTTGTTTTTTCTCCTCCCTTCCATTTTCGTTTCATACAAGCTTTTCTCCATAATTCTAAAGCTTAAATTTCATCTCTAGACATAAAACGATATCCTCTTCAACCTAAATAAGGATTTATAGTAAGGAGGAGTCAAGAAATTAAGGAAATAAGGTGAGAAAGGTTAAGCATAATTTAGTGATTTTATGAGTTTTAGATGAAATTAGTTTGAGAAATTTATATGAGCATGTAGAGAATGATTAAGAGAGTAGTGTAGTAGCTTCAATTTTCTTGAAATCTTAACTTAAACTCGTGAATTTCTCCCTCTTATTTTTGGCCAAAAGAAGAACAATAAAGAGAAAAGAAAGGTAGGGAGGGCAAATACAAGGAGAAGTATGAATAGGAGCATTTCAAGCTAATTAGAGGTGTGTGGATATAAACTACCCTCAATTTCATATAATTTTTAAATTATATTGTAAAATATACAATATGTAACGATATGAATTTAAGAAATAATGAGAAATAATTTGAGATAACAATGAAAAATGATGATTTAATATGAAATAAATGAGAATGGAGGAAGAAATCAAATAATTAATTAGGAAGCTAAGTGAGGCTGAATGATGACCTTGAGAATCCTACGTAAAATATGATGAATTATAACGTATTAAATATAATTTTAACATTATAATGATAAATAAAAATACCATGGTGAAATTGAGGTAATAATAGATTAGATGTATGAAAGTATGCATGGAACATAATGATTGATATTAGGAAATTATACATATATTAGAGTAAAATTGTGAAATAAATTAATTTGATATGATATAATGCTAATTTAAATTAAGGAAGAAATTAAATTTAAAGTGAAAGGAATTATGTTGGCCAAATTGGGTACTTTGGGTAATCCTAATGTAATTTGATGTTTAGTTGGATAATTAATGATGATTAGGCATATTAAGGCATAAGGAATGCAATTATATTGATTAGAATGAAAATTGAGAACTATACCTAATTATGTAATAGTTACATAATGGTGGAAATTAATGGAATTTAAGAATTTTCATGTGAAATTAATATATCTCACTATACTATGGCCTAGAATAAATAAAAACTACATATAGTATGAAATTAGAGGAAGAAAAATTTTGTAAATATGATTTTGCTTAATGGTCGAATGGTGAGTATATAATGAATGGCTTGATTTAGTTAAATTCTTATGATAATAAAAGCATGTGAGAGAAGTACATGATTAACTGGCTTATATGAATGCAAATGAAGCATAAAGTGGTTAGTATAGTATGATAAGAATAAACAATAATACAAAAATATAATGTCATATGATAATTGATATTGCCCTTAGTGAACAATGGGTAATCAAGGACCCCAGGATAGAATGGCTAGCTATAGAGGCATTTACACCACGGTAGTATTGTGATCTGACTGAAATTGTACTGTGAAATGTGATTTTATTGCTTAGTCGGCTCGTTATTTGGTACCCTGGAGAACTATATCATACCCTGATTGTGCGATCACTCCAGGAGATTGGAGAACTATTGCACTGGAGAATGATATCGTACATTGGCTGTGTTATCACTCCAGTCTATTGGATTTCTCATCCCCCTTATTCGGTTCGAGGATTTTCACTGGTGATAACTAGAGGCAAAAGCGAAATTTTACATGTAAACCAAAATAAAAAGTAATTATGAAATTAAAAATATCAATAAATAATAAATAAGAAAAAATGAGATTAATAAGTCAAATAAGGATAAAATGGTAATTATGTGATAAAGCAGGGGCAAAATCGTAATTATATAAGGAAACAAGGACTAAAAAGTAAATTTGGTATAAAAAAAGTTACACATATAATTAAAAGAATATTAAAATGAAAAATATGGTTAACAGACTTAGAAATGATAAAGATGTGTTTACACAATAAAGCAGGGGCGAAATCCGTAATTTTGACATTTAGATAGTGACTAAATAAATTAAATTGAGTAAATAAGTTAAAAAGGGTCAAACCGTAAATAAGTTAAAGTTTAGGGCCCCAAAATGTAATTTGCTACTCTAGGAAGAATTTCAGGGACTAAAATGTAATTTATATACTTAAATTAAGTTAAAATCAAAGGAAGTTAAATAGGTCAACATTAAGGTCAAATTGGTCAAATTTAAGAAAAAGTCAAACTAGTCAAAATTGAGAATAAGTTTGTCAACTTTAGAGACTAAATTGAAAGTTTTCACCTAATTGTGAAAATTGATGAAATTAAGTAAGAAAAAAAATGAATAATAAAGGAATTAAAAGTAAATTGTAATACACTACAAGAAAATTGCAATTTAGCAACGGAAATTAGCAACGAAAAAAATCAAATTTCCGTTGCTAATCAAAAATTGCAACGGAAATTAGCAACGAAAATTTCGGTTGTTAATTCGGCGGTTGCTATTTTTAGCAACGAAAATTTTATTCCGTTGCTAAATTTAGCAACGAAAATTTAATTCCGTTGTTAAATTCGACACCATAAGATTCGGTGACTTGGACAAATTTAGCAACGGAATATAAACAATTTAGCAATGGATATTGATTTTCGTTTCTAAAATTAGCAACGGTAAAATATAAATAGCAACGTAATTCATTTTTCGTTGCTAAATTCACTCATAAGTAAAAACATTAATGACGGTTCTGTCCGTCGCTAAACATTATTACAATTTTTTAATATCAGAAAATCATTATTTCATCAGGCTATTTACTTGCTGCATATATCTAATCAAATGTTAACTCAACTGCTTAATATATATATCTCTAATGACTCAACAATATGACATAAGGAAGCTGATAGCCCATATCATTAACAAAGATGTTAATTAACAAAGTCATAAATCACTTGCTAATTAAGGGAATTGATATCATGTTAATATGAAATCTAGCTAGAATAGCAACTGAATTCTCCTTGTGTGAAGATAGCAATAATTAGTTACAGAGTGTTGAAAATTGAAGAAGCGAAAGAAATACTTTCGACATTGGTGGAAGCCTCGAGTAGCTTTGCCCTGTATAATCTGATAACAATATACAAAGCTTTCATTTTGAGCTAAAATAACTAATTTGTTAATACACACGCACACCTATCTTAGTCAAGTCTAATAAAATTAAATCAATCTAACGATCCAGCAGTAAGAAGCCAAATAACATATCAATACTAGTAACTTTGTAGGAAGCACAAGCAAATTAAAACAATCACACACACTGGATCAACTTATTGGTCAGTTTATTGACATACATGCCTATATAGGATAACCATACTTAACAATGAACATCAATTTCTGTAGACATAGGCCCTAAAAATGTAAATTTATATTATGCATCCCATTCAATAGTTAACAAAAATACTTTTAACCATGTGTAAGTTGTCAATTCATCAAACAAAGTTCACAATAGGAACATCTAGCTGAAAAATATTTTTGGCCCTTGTTATATTAATTAATTGTTATACAATACAAAAGATGAATGCTAACTTGTATTTGCACAAAACTGGAACCAAATTAAAAAAAGAAGAATTCCTGTAATTGATTTAACAGAAATAATAACAAAATCTAACGAAACCTCTAATTGCAATCATGTTTGTCTGATTTCAGAACAGAAGTGGATTGCATGACTACACAATTAAATGCCAAATGAGCCAATATTTACAATAAATATTGCAGGAACTTCAGCTCAACATGATTATCTTCATCAAATTATAGACTCTCAGTTGACTTGATGGAAATCAAATAGAATAAGAGAAAGCACATGTTCTTTGTGCCTTTTTGAAGCAACTTTCTAAGGGAATGCATGACTGGCACACTTCTTTTTAATCTATTAAAAAAAGAGAGCTGAAATGGACCTACGTTACCCGACATCTATTATTTCCATCTTTCCTTAATTACGTTTTCAAATTAGCAAGCTTACAAGATAAATAATTGACTCAGCATCCAAAGATCAAGATTTTCTACTAAAAAATGCATCTTAAGGAGGGTGTGGGGCACATATACCAGCCTAATATAGACAGCCAGGTGCAAAAATCATATTTCATAATGCTAAGCAAGAATTAATTAATGAAGGTCACTTTGAATTAGACGCCAGACAAACCCAAATTCCTTAAGTTTTCAAATGTGAACACACAGATCAAAGAGCATATGCCATTTTTATGTTTTGGAAGGTAGGACCAGCAAAAAGAAGACCTTTTCTAGGGAAAAATGTTGGAAATGT
Organism: Excoecaria agallocha; assembly: GCA_037975025.1. NCBI lineage: Eukaryota > Viridiplantae > Streptophyta > Magnoliopsida > Malpighiales > Euphorbiaceae > Excoecaria > Excoecaria agallocha. Next base: position 104,662,415 of record CM075807.1, read on the forward strand.
TCTTTTAACAATTTCATATTTCCATGTCAAGCATCAAGACAATCATTACCTATCTAATTTTGCTCCAGTTCTATTACAAACATGGCATGACTAGTTTTCTCAGTATTTAGAAGTAATATCACTGATCTCACTGTATAAAAAATTCTATAGTTTCAAAACTCTCACAAATGACAAGATATAATGCATTAAGATGCAATAAAGATTAAAAAAACACACAAGAATGACAACAGCAAAGGCTGATCACCAGATGCCATGAAAAGTTGGAAAAAATATGATTCGCATGGTCCAGCCAATCCAAAATCAAGATCTTAATGGACACTATGGTAATATTAAAACAAGAAAAAACACATGGTACCCTTTTTATAATATTCTTCGTACATGGTTTACATGATTTGTGAACAAGCAAAATTCACATTGCAACAGCTGCAATGTCAGTTCAAGAATGCCTCTAACGAAACCTATAATTGCAATCAATTAACTACGCATTTTATGCACATATAAGAGTAAGGAACTTAAATATTAAATCATAAAAAAAGTTTTTCTTTAAAGAAATACCTCAAGACCTTCACCGGAGCCTCGTCGGAGCCTCACCGGAGCCTCGTCGGAGTGAAACCAAGGACACCTGAAGGTAGCCGACGTCGAGAGAAGTCCAACGATAGTGGTCATGCGCTCCAACGCACCACCACTTGATCGGGATCTACTCAAGAACCACCGGCTTCTCCTTTCTCCGATCTGCTCGTCACCGGTGACTAAGAACGGAAAGAGGATATCGGGATGAATACCTCATTCTTAGGGATTCGCTGGTGCTGTACTTCTGGCTGATTGCCGTCGCAAGTGGCCTGAGGGAGGAGAATAAGCATGCGGGAAAGAGAGAGAAGGTGGATGGTAGTTAGACGAACAAAACTTGCGATCTAAAGCCGGTGAATGGAGGGACAACACATGGAGGCATTAAGAATCGCCGGTGATGGTGCGACCGGCGTAGCGCCGTTGGCCGGTTGAAGGTGGGGATTTTGGTCTCCCTTGTTCTCCGCCTCTCTCCCTCTTTCTTCTTTTTTTTTTCTCTTATTCTCTAAATCTATTTCCTTTATTGGTCCCTTTTTTTTCCTTATAAGGACAAACTTGATGAATTGATTTATAACTTAAAAGAAGATTAAAAGTATCTTATTAGATTGTTTATTATATTTAATATTTCGTAATTATCGTAATTAATTAATATTTAATTTTGTATTTTTTACTTTATTCTTGTATATTAATTAAAAAAAAGATGATAATTAAAAGGGTGATAATTTATAATTATATAAAATTAGTAAAAATATATTATAGTAAATTATAATTAATATTTTACAGAATTGATTTTAATTATGAATAGTTAAAAGCTATCATGTTTGGTAAAATGGATAAAATTTTTTTTTCAAGACTCATAATTTTTACTGTACTTTGTTTAGATAATAATAATAATAATAATAATAATAATAATTATTATTATTATTATTATTATTATTATTATTATTCTCCATTTATTTTAATTTTCTATTTACTACTAATGTGCATTTTAGTTGAAACTATAAATTCAAGGTCTTCAAGAAATGATGTCTATTATTATTATTATTATTATTATTATTATTATTATTATTATTATTATTATTATTATATATTTATTTATTTATTTTATTTTTTTATTACTAAAAATTTTCAGTTCCGAATTAGCAACGGAATAAAATTTTCATTGTTAAAATAGCAACGAAATTTGAATCTATTGCTATTTTCCCAAGTGAAAATTTTCATGTCCCTTAAATAGCAAACAAAATTCAAATTCCGTTTCTAAAATAGCAACAGAATGTATTCCGTTGCTATTTTAGCAATGAAATTTCAATTCCGTTGCTATTTTCCCAAGTGAAAATTTTCATGTCCCCTAAATAGCAACGGAATTCAAATTCCGTTGCTAAAATAGCAACGGAATGTATTCCGTTGCTATTTTCCCAAGTGAAAATTTTCATGTCCCCTAAATAGCAACGGAATTGAAATTTCGTTGCTACAATAGCAACAGAATGTATTCCGTTGCTATTTTCCCAAGTGAAAATTTTCATGTCCCCTAAATAGCAACGGAATTCAAATTCCATTGCTAAAATAGCAACGGAATGTATTCCGTTGCTATTTTCCTAAGTGAAAATTTTCATTCCCCTAAATAGCAACCGAAACATCTTCCGTTGCTAAAATAGCAACTATTTTAGCAACGAAATTCAATTTTCGTTTCTATTTTTGCAAATGAAAATTTTACATGTTCCTAAAATAGCAACCGAATCTATTTCCGTTGCTATTTTAGCAACGAAATGGGTTTCCGTTGCTAATTCGGAACTAAACATTTTTAAGGTTCCTAAAATAGCAATGGAATTAATTTTTCGTTGCTAAAATAGCAATGGAGTTCATTTTTCGTTGCTATTTTAGCAATGGAATAGGTTTCTGTTGCTATTTTTGCTATTGAAAATTTTTGCGCCATCTGCTGGCGCCTTATTTAGCAACAGAATAAGTATTCCGTTGCTATATTTTGGCGCTAAAACTTCCCTCCATATTTAGCAACGAAAAATAACCATTTTTATTTCTGTTGCTAAATAAAAAAATTTTAACGAATTTTAGCAATGGAATTAAATTTTCGTTGCTAATTAGCAATGGAATTCTAATTCCGTTGCTAAATTAGCAACGAAAATTATTCCGTTACTATTTTTCCGTTGCTATTTTAACATTTTATTGTAGTGATATAATGAGGAGAAATTAGAGATTTATTCAGTAAAAAGAAATTATAAGGACCAAATTATAATTCTTCCACTTAAATGAAGAAAAAAAGTGAAATTAAATGGAAGAAATATGTATTTTGGACAAATGAAAGAAAAAGAAGTCAAATGAATCAAAATGGAAGATAAATAAAGTCGAAGGCAGCGAATAAAGAGAACAGAGGCTTAATTGAAATTGGACATCCAATTGAAAATTATATAGAATTTAGTAATAAAGAATTGAAAATAAGAGAATTTAAAGAAAAAGAAATAAATTCAAAAATTTAATTAAATATGAAGAAATAAAAGATCCAAATATTTAAAGGAGAAAATGATAATTCATCGCAAATTGAAGAATAAAAGTGAAGTAAAGCATACAATAAGATAAAAATGAAAATAACAGGATCAAAAGGTAATAAAACTTAGGCAGGAAAAAGTTAAAAAGAAATTAGAACAAATTTAAATAAATGATGAGTGAAGTTGTAATATAATCAATGGCTGAGAAATAAAGGATGAAATTGTAAATTGGGATAAAAGAATGAAATTAAGGACTAAATTAAGAGAAAATAACACTTCATGGTGAATAATATTAAAAAAATACATGAAGAATAAATTAGCAATTTCAAAGAAATAGTCAATAAAGTATTAATCTAGTAAGAGAAAGAAATAAAATTTTCAATTCGATAAAATGCCAAGTACTCAAATGAAAATATTAGAGAAGATTAGGAGAACAAAAATAATAAATGAATGAAGTAAAATAAAATACCACTTAGTTAATGAGAAAGGAAAATTTCACGTAAATAGAAATAGAAATGAAATCATGTAATTGGCATGTTCGAACTCAGTAAAAAAATTGTTTTATAAGTATAGCGGAAATAACATAAAATTTCAATTAAAATGATATAAGTAGAATAATCAAGTGAAAAGACAGTTAAGGACCAATATATATAATAACGAGAATTACAGGGGCAAAGGTGCAAACTTAAATTGAATTGTTGTTAGCAAAATAATAAAACACTGGAATATAATAGTTAGTAAAAAGGAACAAAAAATTTAAGATACATGAGATGAAAAATTAATAATAATTATTATTATAATAAAATGGATATAAAATTTGATTTAATGAAATTTTGTATGGTTGTATCCACCACTAAGCAACAATGTTGCTTAGCGCTTGGTTTGTTGACTGTGCGCAAGGATAGGTAATCGAAGACATAATAGAAGATCAACATGGCATGTACATCAAGAATGAGTATGATAGCTTAAGTTGGGCGGTTTGTATTTAGTGATTGACATGTAATAATTGAAATTATAAGTGTATACACAAATGATGTTATGAATGTTGGCTTTTATATAAATGTATAATTGAGTATTTGTATGTGAATGATGTACTGATAATAGTGTTAGATTTATGTGAAAAATAAGGAAAATAGGCATGAAATGAGGATGTTACACTCCTGATCAAATCGTACTCTTCATCAAGAATGCGAATCCATACTTTAAAGATGGACCTAAGATGAAAGGTCTAAAAGACTGGGAATCTCTCGAAGACATTGCCATTGAAGCTTAGGGAAAATATTTAGAAGAAAGGGCTCGTGCTGTAAGTTCAAAATGAGGCAATTATGGCAATACAGAAAAAATGGAAACTCAAGTTTTGACAAGAGCAATGGTAATGGCAATAGTAATGGAGTGGTAATGACAAGAGCAGTGATAATGACAAGAGCAGTGATAGGACTACAGAAGTCTCAACCATAGGAACAACTCGACATCATTACACCATTAGGGGTAAACCACTTTCTTGGTACCTAACTCATCTCATTAAGCAAGGGAATTTACAACCTTAAAATATAAGAAGCCGATTAGTTAGTATTTTTAATAAAAAATGAGTACTAAAATGATCAAAATAATAAATAGAACAAGCAAAATAAAGATACAGAACAGAATGCATACAACTAAAATATAGAAAATAAACTAACATAAAAAATACAAAGAAAATGATTTTAAATGTAAAATAAACCTTAAAATACATTAAAAAGACAAGGAAGTCAAGCCTAAATGCCCCTAGGAGCCGACGAATGCCCACAGCAAGAGGAGGAATGGGATGAGCAGAAAGCATTGTGACGTCCCACCTATCGTATTGACAGACGGGCATCTATAGTGCTTTCTTCCTGTCTATCACCCGAAATACAGACATAAAAAGTAGGTTCAAAACAACAAAATGTATATAAAATCCAAAAACCCTAAATATATAGTTTTATAGTCCTAAAGCATATCGTATTTAAATAATAACAATAAACAACATGCAAAATAGAATTTTAATATAAGAAATAATACATGCATCTATAGAGGAGAAAAAACTCTAATACATTATCTTGACATACTACGCACCTCTAGACAATCGTGGCATTTCTAAAAACATACAAATTTAAGTAAATAGCACAAAAGCATGTATTATAGCATTATTAAACAGCATGCATATTCATATGGTTATAAGAATGTACTAGAGGGAGAGGGAGAACCTAGAATATTACCTTTAGGATATTTTGATTGTGTAGAATTAGAAACGTCTGTCTCAACTCTGATCCTCAATATTTTGTGTTCAAGCAACCAAAAGTTTTTATGTTTTTGGTTGAATGAAATCTGAACTCCAATTCGAGAGAGAAGAAAATTGGTTTTTTCTCTCTCAAAAATCCTGTTCTTTTTCAAAGTCTGCCTTCCTCCCCCCTACCCCTCTTCAAAGAAACCTCAATTTTGGCTTTTATACCTAGAAAGGAGTTAGAAACCCACTCCAACTCCAACTCCCCAAATATGGAAGGATCAAATCCTTTTCAAATCCAAAAAATATTTAAATCATCCTTATCTTAGACTTTAAAATTGAAAAACGTAAAAAATTTGGAAATAACCCCACATACAGGCATCTATTGTAACGCCCCACAATAAAAAAAAAACAAAAACAAGAATAATAATAAAAAAAAGAGAGAAGAATCGGGTTTGTCAAAAGGTGGGTTTGAAAAAGGTATTAGGTGTGTGTGTGATTTAAACTAAAAAGAAAAAAAAAACGGAAGAGGAGAAAAGGGAGAGAAGACCGAACCAGGGAAAGGGGAAGAAGAAGAAGGGAAGGAGAGGAAGGGGAGGCGCTGCCGCCGATCAGCGGCGCCTGCGCCGGCGATCGGCGCGGCTGCCACCGCCTCCTCGCCGTCCCTTCCCCTTCGGTGAGGTTACGGTTTAGTTTTTGGTTTTTCTCTCTCCTGGCCGAAGACTCTTTCTCTTTTACCGGCGAGTCCCGACGCCGGATGAGGGAGCCGATCACACCAGCGGACTCACAAGGGGGAGGCGGTCCTTTTGGTGGTCACCGATCGTCCTAACTCGCCGGCGTTGAGGAGATCGGAAATGGGTTTGCCGCCACCTTCCGGCGCGATTTTCGGCGAATTGAGAAGGCGGTTTGGCGCGTGACCACCACCGGCAAACTTGGGGTGGCTCGATCTACCTGTGGTGAGCTTCGGTGTATTTTCCGGCGGAGCTCCGGCGACCGGTCCGGCGAGCCAATGATGACAAAATGCAGAAAAATGCGGAAATCGACTTTAACGGGTATGTGAATACAAACTACCCTTAATTTCATTTAATTTTGAATTTTATGGTGAATTTTATATTATGTAAGTATATGAATTTAGGAATTAATGGGAAACAATTTGAGTTAATATTAGAAAATAATGAAATAGCATGAAATGGATGAGAATAGAAGAAGAAATTAAGTAATTAGTTTGGGAAGCTAAGTGATGCCTAATGATGCACATGAAAGTATTAAATGAAATATGGTGATTTATTATAAATTAAGTGCAAATATAACATCCTAGTTGTAAAAGATATGTGATATGATGGAATTAAGTTAAAGATAATATATGAGTATGAAATTATAAATACAACATAATGGTATGTGTGAAGGTAACAAAAAGACATTAAAATAAATTAAGTGTTAATTGATATATATATATATATATATATACTAACATACATTGATGTTAGAAACATAAATAGCATCAAACAAAGTATGAAGAGATTCATGAGCGTTAAAAATTAATATGTTAGTTGAATTGTATATAGTGATATATGAAGTGAATAATTGATATAAAATAGTACTTTGCGTATAAAAAAATGTTATATTAATTTAGAGAAGTATAATTAGAATAATTCAAGTTAACTAACTTATTTACATAAGTGCACTAAAAATATATATACATATTTAGTAATGTAACATGGTGTGACTATATATATAAGTAAGCAAAAGAGTGAAATAAATTAATAATGTGATGAAGTGACGTAAGATGAATAGTTAATAAATTGAGTTGAAAAAATAGTAGAGTAGAGCACTACGGTGCCTACAATAGTAAATGATGTTGTTGATGAATCAACGAAGGAATAATGATGAAATGAAGTTATTAAAGATAAGGAAAACGACCGGTATCCTGGATATATATATATAATGCTAATACATGTAGATACTATTTAATGGTAATATTATGTTTGCCCTTAGTAAAATTAAATAGGAATTGGGGTAATCGGATAAGGTTGGCATGCCAATTAGGAAAAATTGTAATGCGGCGCCTTGATGTGTAACATCGGATTGGATGGCTCCGAGAGCTGAATCCGGTGTATGTCATTTAATTGGGTTGTGGATTGGATGGCTCCGAGAGCTGAATCCATAACTGCATTTATATATAAATACATGTGTGTGTGTATGAAATTATATTGAATTGTGGATTGGATGGCTCCGAGAGCTGAATCCACAACTGTATGTGTATATATATATATATATATATATAATTGCGTATATTGACTGAGAAAAATGGTTAAAGGGGATTGGATGGTTCCGAGAACTGAATCCCCCGATTATATCCCGTTTATCTAGCTCGTTGCAATTCCACTGGATTTTTCTAGGGGCAAAATGGTAATCTTGTATGAAATCGAGATGAAAGAATAATTATGATAATTTGGATGCCATAAATATAAATAATAAATAATATGAAAAATAAGATCAATGGGATAAGTAACAGTAAAATTGTAATTACGTGATAAAATAAAAGTAAATTGGTTAGTTGGACCAAAAAGAGCAAAATACGAAACTTAACTTGGCTAAATAAGACAGAAAGGGGCAAGAATATAATTAATCAAAAATTAAAGGGTTAACTTGTAAATCTACCATCTTTGGAAAATTAAAAGAATCAAAATATAATTTGTACATTGGAAATTCAATAAAAGTCAAATAAAGCCAAATGAGTTAAAATATAAGTTAATTAGAGAAAATAGTAAATTGGAATATTAATATAGCAATTAGAGGAATCAAATTTAATAGACAAGTTACGAAGGATAAAATCGTCAATATTAAAAATGTTAAGAATCAAAATGTAGTTCGTCACCATAAGAGAAATTTGGGATCTAAAGTAAATTATGAATATATTAAGATTAAATTATAGATTTATGTAATAGAAAGAGATTACAAGAATTTGATTTGAAATTTTCTATTTAGTGAGGAAAGAAATGTAATCAAACAAGAAAAATATATAATAAAGATAAAGACAAGTAAAGAAGGTCAAATGACTTAATCGAAAATAAATAGCATTGTTAACCTGATTATTAAAGTGTAATTAATATCAAAAGAGAGAATTTGAATGGATTTTTATAACTAATGAATGAAATCATAATAAGTTCATGGCGAGAAATATTCAAGAAGAAACGAATGATGGACTAGTAGTTTGAGAAAATAATTAACGAAATATTGATCTAGCTAGACAGAAAATTGTAAATTTTAATTCAAACAAAAGCAAGAACTTAGTTGAAAGTATAAGAGAAATGAGAAAATATAGGAAAATGAAGTACGACAAAATACTAAATAGCGATAGAGAAAAGAAGGTTAGTAACAGAATAGAAATGGAACGTTACAACGAATGAATTTTGACTATTAAAAAATTTACTGTATAAATTATAGTGAATCCATAAAGTAACAAAAGAAGGACAATTTAAATAAAAAGATAGGCAAGGACGAATAATTAATAATAGGAATTGCAGGGATAAGGTTAAGCAAAGAAATAGACTTGCTTAAGTTAATAGAGATTATAAAATTGAAAAATAAAATTTAATCGAATGAAATTTTGAGTAGTTGTATCCACCACTAAGCGACAATGTTGCTTAGCGTGCGGTTGTTGACTGCGCGCAGGAAAAGAAGATTTCGGGATGTGAAGAAAGAATTGTCGCATGGCATCTATACATAAAGAGAATGGGATCGCATAAACTGAGGTAAATAAATTTGGACTCATAGATATATGTGTATATCTGTTTAGTATCACTATTTATGAGATATGAAAATATGGATAAAAGTAGGGTGTTACATCTATTATGGATAGATGGCCGTCCTTCACACGATTCCTTTGAAATTACAAAAATACCCCTAATTTAACCTGAAATGGAGGGAAATGACCACAAACAATCATCCCTCACATGAAAAATATCTGTCTATTATGGCTAAAGGTCAAATTCAAGGTTTTTGATGCTCTTTTATTGAAAACCTCCAAAAAAATGCTTAAAAACCATAAAGTTTATATGAAAAATACAAAAAAAAGAGTACAGAGCTTTGAGATTCATGTTTTTTATTAGAAATATACTATTTTTTAATCATTAGATAATTCTGATCTAAGCTATCTTGGGTCACGGTGCCTACAGTGGATAGATGAGGTCATGAACAAATGACACAAATAAGCTCTGAAAATTTGAAGAGACTTGGTATAAAAAGAGAGGAAGTAGTTAGCTACCTTTTGGCCAAAGAATTTCCTAATTTTTCATACTACTTCTTCACAAAACAATCTCTTGAAAAATTATGCTCTTGGGTTGAAAGAGAGCGAACTTGGTATAAGGTGAGTGAATATATAATTTTTGGCATATAAAGTGGATTCTCTTCTCCATCTTCCTTCATGTAGTGAGTATTTCATAGTTTGTATTCATTATATTTGAATGATAATTGGATTGTATTTCATGGTAGTTGTTGGACAAAATAGCAAAAAAAGGGGATGGTGAAGGAGGAGCATTAGTTGGCCAATTTTGACGTATGGGAATTTCTAATATTCTTGCATGTTTTTACCTATGTAAAATGATTAAAAATGTAATATTAGATATGTTAATGAGATAGAAGCATGGTCGTGATGCTTATTTATGCATAAGAGATGAAATATATAAAGTATTCTAGAGATAAGAAAATTCAGTCCTTGGTTTCACTTAACTTAGAAGGATTATTTTGTTTATAAGTTGAGTTGTAGATCTTTAAATTAGGTAATTCTAGTTAGATCATAAACTAGACATAGAAACCTAAATTTCTTATAAGAATTCAAGGACCGATTTTGCCCTTAAGATTGTCAAATTCTAGCTTGAAATGTGATTATGTCCGCTACCCTATCATTAGGAGTAGTCTATATTGTCATATGAATATCTCAAGATTATAAGTTAAAATGGAGTTATTGTTAATGGTTTGGAAACTATAGACATATGGGAACAACTTCATAAAAGACCATTTTGCCCAAAAACTATGTTTACTATATCAAAGACCCTTCATAATTTAAGACATAAAGGCTACCAATTGAGAAACAAAAACCAAAAATCAGCCTGACTGGACCAAGTGGTCCAGCTGAAAAAAACCTTCTAGACCAGATAGAAGAGAAGAATCTGATAGGACTAAACCTTGTTCTAGCCAGGTCACTCCCCATTTTAGCCTAAACTTGATTTTTAGACTCCGAAACATTATCAAAACTTTTCCGAACAATTTTAGAGCATTTTAAGCATAAAATAGGGGCACTATGTGTCATAAAATGCATGTAATACATGATAGAATATTTAAATATGATTATTAAATGAACCTAAACTTGGGAAAATAGTTGCACATGGTTTAGTTTGTGTTATTACTAGGTTTTGTACATCAATTTTTATGTAATGCATGAATACCAATGTAATTAGAATATAAGAGTAAAAATGAGGGCATATGTACTTACACATGCATAAATATATGTGAATATGTATAATTGAGGATGTTTTAATAAAATGATGCATAGGTAAATAAAGTTCTATAATTAAAAGGATATGAACTCATGATCAATGCTACATTAATATGATTACTTAGGGATGCTTTTGTGTACATAGTGAATCACATAAATATACGTATATATAGTAGTTTCTATGTAAATATAATGATTATACGTATACTATTTTAATAATGAAACAAATAATGGAATGAGAATAAGTAGGGCATTTACATGTTCGTGAAAAGCTTTATGCTTTTGTATTGATTTCAAATGCAAGATGTGTATACATAAACATATATATGGTTCTAGGCTCTTAAATGCATACTTATGATTGAGCTAATGATGTACACTTATGAAAAGAGAGAAGAGTGATAAAAATCAAAGAAAATGAATTATAGTGCTTGCAACTGCCATAGTTTCAACCTCATTTGGGTCATAATACAGTATTGGCCCCATTTGGGTCACTTAGCCGACCCCATTTAGGTCCGTATAACCCGTTCATAGTATAATGTTAATCCTATTTAGGTCTATATGATTGATACCTACGAGTATCATAATTCATACCTTTGGGTACCATAATATTGTCCATTATCCACACCCACAAAAAGATGCAGGCTCAACACAAGAAATGATTAAAGCATTATAATAAGCAATATGACAATGATAGTGATGCTATAAAATTTATCACTTGATCTAATGTTAATTTTATATGAATCCGTGTATAGTAAATGGAAAAGACAAAGTTAGAAGAAGTTATGTTTGAACATGTAGTTTCATAGCATCATGGCATCACATGTATGTGATTGTAGTTTTAATCACATGATGCTTTTTGTACTTAAGACCATGAGTTATATATGAACACATGTAGCATTTCATGGTTTGACATTAATCATATTTGTAAATGCACATTCCTTACCATTATATGTTGCATATTCGATACTGGTAAGTGATGATGTGACTTAAGGCCAACTCAAAAATTGGACTACTTATTACATGTAAGGTCATTCAATATGTGAACCTACAATTAATTCATGCAAATTTAGTATGTAAGAAAATTCATCTATGGGTTAAGGGTTATACAATAATGTAAGGAAAGAGCATAATAGAGGTAATTGTGCAGTATCATGTAAGGCTATGAACACACCACCTGTTCTTGTTACTATTTTATACTTAATTACATGTTCTTGTGTGTTTAATAAATGATTTTTGTGAGGGATCATCCTTGTGATTTTATTCCACACTAAGCTAGTAAGCCTAGCATGGATGTTTATCCGTGTAGGTACCTAAATTAAGATTATTCCATAGGGACGTGATCTGCAGCAGGAAGCCCAATACAAGACTTTAGAAGAAGTTGGGAGTATGAATCTTATATTTATGAATCTTGTATTTTGCTTTTGTTTTTGTATATGGTACTTTTTATTAGGAGATGATGTAATATAATATTGGTTAGAAAAATCTAAATCTTGTAAGTATAATAGTACTTATGTTGAAAATAATGGATAAGTAAATATACATACGACATGTTTAGCTTTGACCTTGAAATTTATACATGAGTTTATAATATGCAAACTTGATATATTCTTCAATAATTGATGCAAAGGATTGGTAATTAGGTCATGATTATTATCGATATATTATGTATGGTAGAAAAATAGAGGGAGCATTACAACTAGTCTCGAAATTTTAGCTAAATCTCAACCTATAGACCTCCAAATTGAGTGATATTAATTCAATATACAACTTAAGACATATATCTGACTTTAAAAATAAACTGGAACCCAATTTTGGTCTTAAAGGGAACCCAATTATGGTCTTAAGGTAATAAAAACTAAGCATGAACTCTAGATACCCAAATCTATCTCCTATTTTTGACTACTCTGTACCAATTTGGGTATAACTCTTTCTATAGAACTCTTTTTGTGTTAAATTCCATTTTAGTATAAACTGGACTCATATTGGAGAAACTTTCATAAGAATGTATGATCTAATTTTGTCTCTATTGTTCCCAACAATTTTTCAAAGATAAGGTAACAATTATATTCCTAAATGGTATCCAAGAGCAGTCAGTAGTATTTTGGCAATAAATCATATTCTACAAATCCAAATTGGTTGATTCTTGATTTTTTGTAAATCTAAGACATAGAGAAACAATTTTTAAGAATACACCTTGGTCTAAAAGTGTCGCTTTTAGGGACAAAAAAGACATATACATTTTGGTTAGAGAGTCTATCTTAGATCAGTGAGTCTTATGCCCACTTAGTTTGAGTCCCACCCATGACTCAGTTAAGTCCCACCCGGGTCTCACTGAGTCACATTCGGTACTCACCATTTTGGGTATAAAAACTTCTTGATTTTTTCCTTCAGATGGAGGAAAAAAATGGGATAGCAAGGGGGATGTCCTGGAGAGAAAAAGAGGGAAAAAGAGAAAAAAAAAAAGAAAAAGGTAAAGTTTTTTTTTTTTTATGTTTTCTTCTCATTTTTTCATCTTCTTTCTTGGATCTACTCTTTAATCTTCATCTTTTTCAAAATATTTCTTGATAAAACTATAAAATAGAGTCCCAAAAATACTAAGTTTCTCTTGTTATTATGAGAAAATCACTTAAGGTAATATTATAAAGCCATTTATACTCGACCTATTGCCTACTTGGACCAAAACTATACTTTCACTATTAGATGTTGTAGATTTGACTCCTTTTTTTAAATAGTTTGCTTAATATTTTACTGGATCTAGATTATTTAATATATAATAAGATGATTTAATAACTTTTAAATGTTAAAAATGTAAATTTTTAACTTAAAAATGTATTTTTTAGTTTGTTAACTTATTTTCTTTGTATATATTATTTAAATCTTGTCTTTTAAAATGTTATAGATATTTTTGTTATATTTTTTAGGGTTTTAAACCCCAAAAATTAAGAGGGAATGTTAGAAATAATAATTTGCAAATTTTAATGTCTAATTTCTTCACTTTGTAGTTAAATAATGTTAGTTATGACGAGCTAACTGGATTGACCACCAAATAACTAGGAGTCCTGGCCAAGTAACTCGATCAAGTTTATTGTAAGAGAAATATTAGCACCCATGTACTTGAATATTTGAATATAACACCAAAATAAAAATTCAAGTTTCTCAATTAGTTTCTTCCTTTTATAATTTCAATAAAATAATATTAAAGCTAACCTATTTTAAATTTTCAAGAAAACTGATTTAAACTAAACAATGGAAACCTGAATTATTAAATTTTGTTGATGGCTGTAGCATGTGAGTGCATAAAACCAACAAACAATGAAGGACCATAAAAATATTTCACACAAGTTGAAAATGCATGAACTCTGTCTTATAATACAACTTTACAAATTACAACCAATTCTTATAATTGGTATTACCGTTAAAGATTATAACTATACAATTCATTTTACATTTACAAAACAACTATACAAATGGTATCATCTCATATAAAAATTAATCAACAAAAAGAGTCTACCAATTTAATGCCTGAGCATCCAAAATCATGAGTCTTCCTTGCAAGTGCGACCTTCACAACAGTTCCATATGCTGAGTAAATCCTTAAACAGCTTACCAATTTACAATAATGTATGTATATATTTAGAATACCTTAGAGGGAATGTATGGCTTTAATTCTCTGAATGGCTTGCTTCACTTTGGTCACTGGTTCTTCATACAAGATTGCAGGGTTATCGAACTCAGATGCCGAGCTCTTCTCACCTACAAAGGCACGAAAAGAGTCTGCCACTGAATGTGAAAGAGAATCAAGGTTGTATCCTCCCTCCAAGAAAAATACACAACGGCCCCCACATACATCTTTGGCAAGTTGTTTAATATTAGATGACAGCATGTAGTATGTTCCTGTTGTAAATTGCAGACTGGCCAGAGGATCCAGAACGTGACCATCATATCTGGACAAAATTTGTTGCAAAATATGCTTAGTATAGGCTACTTCCAAATAAAGATGGATGACAGTTTGAAATCTCAATTTAGGACATTAAACATTTGATGGATGTAATCAATTTAACATGATTTACAAAGACATGGGAATGCAATATAAGGAGCAATCAACCAATTCCAATACTAATGGTAAACTAGTTTGCAATCAGTTAATAAACACTCTACACTTATATGAAAATAATACCTAACAGTAGGCAAGATGAGCATATGTCACATAATTTAAGCAAGCTTGTAATTTAATCATTTAACTGCGCACTTACTCACCCAGCAGAAACAAGAATGATATCAGGTTTGAACCTTTGTACACATGGGACAACGACTTCATCAAACACAGTCCTCATGGCTATATCACCTGACCCTCCTGGTAGAGGCAGATTTAATGCTGTACCCTCACCCTTACCATGACCTACCTCATCAATTCTGCCAGTACCTGGGTAGCTCCCATCCTGCACAAATAAGTGCTGACAAGATTTTGATGGTTGACAATGTGCATCATAATTTTTCTGAGATGCCTATATCATGAAAAGGAACCACACAAATATATATTCTGTTTAAAAGGTACAAACAGTTGGAACAAAAGAATTAAAGCACCATCCAGGTACACAGAGAAATGCACCTGCACACAAGAAATTCATAGTTGGCAAGCTACATTAAGAAAGTTGGTACATTGAAATATATTTTCACAATTTGAGGCCATAAGACATGCCTCTACTGCATGCCTAATGTTCCTGCTGACAGCTGTCAGATATTTTAGTCTTGGATTTTATTTTTAAGAAAAAGAAGTAACTTTTAAACAAGAATCATTAAGGTATTTGTTAAGGACTTGGCATGAAGTTTAAGTTACAACTAACTTTAATATCCATGGTTAAGAGGAAAAACTCATTTGTGCCTAAATATATTTCAAATGCCCCCTTGTCCAGATTTTCTGAGTGCAACCAGACACCATTGAAATTTATGAAGTCAGCTTCATCCAAATACTGTGAACGGAGAAACAATCTAAAGAGGAGGCAAATATGTTTTTATGAGGGAATTTTGAACAAAGACACTGGAATTATTCAAAACTAGTAGAATATATTTAACATTTGGCTTAAAAGATTCCCAAATGGAACTTAAGATAATGAAAGCAGATAGAAAAAGAATTTAATTCTCTACTAAATTATTCATGATTTGGTTCTCATTATTCTTCATCTACCTGCAAATCATTATTGAATATAATTTAATAAAAAAACTGTGATCCAACACTTCAAATTTTCTAATCAAGTATGGCCAAGATCGTTTGGCAAAAGCACAAAAGCAAGAATATGAATAAAATGATTATAATGTATTGATCCAAAAAAATAAATTATGGCTTACTTGGTGAGTTGACAGAAAGAATATATCGGGATCATCATAAAATGCATCATTTGTCCCATTCCCATGGTGAACGTCGAAGTCAATAATAAAGACTCTTTTCAGTCCATGCACACGTTGAGCATAGCGAGCTGCAATGGCCACATTACCGAAAACACAGAAGCCCATAGGGCCTTTTGGTATTGCATGATGCCCTGGTGGTCTTATTAAAGCAAACCCAGTAGGTGGATGGCTATTTTTTGATGCTGTAACCTGAGATGAGACAAGATTTTAGTTGATAGCTTCTGTAAAATCAAATCTATTTCAAAGAAAACAAAGAAAAATAGCATTATTCAAGAGTTTTCAATTTCTTTTCTCAAATAAAAAATGATTTTAACTGTAAAATTAGATACTTTTTGAACCTGACAGTAAAATGAAATATTAAGTATGCAGAAACAGGAAATATAATAAAGAGACTAATGCAAGCTATTATTCAATAATTAAACAATGATTTTAACCAGTAAAATGAAATATTAGCCTGCAGAAAAGAAAATTATAATAGCCAAATGCATCACCACTGAATCAACCAAAGCCAGTCCTGCACCAGCTGCCACAAGTGACTCCTGGAATGTCTGCATTATTAATATTTTCATTAGGAGAAGAATGGAGAACCTTTAGCTTTCATACAGAGCCACCAAATCCAAATGTCAAATAACAGATTAAGAAATATGCATCCAGTCATTAATATCGAAATCAGACATTTAAAATAGTAATAGTAACAAAAAGACTACAGCTTGTTTATGTTTCATTAACTGAAGCCTTTCACTTCATCATACTTTTGTATTTTTTTTGGCAGAGAGGGAAGAGAATCAACTATGGTGAATCTGCACATCCACAACCTCGAGCAAAAATGAAATGACTTAATTCCTGAAGTAACACACTCACAGTGGCAGTAGCATACGTTGGCCCTGTTCCATCAATAAAAATGATGCCTTTTCTGAAGCTTGATCCATAGCCTATGAAATAACAACAGAAAAATAAGACATGCTAATTAGATTTTGCCTCAAAGACAAACAAGCTAACACATGGGATCCAAAGTCACCTATTTTATGTAACAGTCAGCCCACTACAGGTTACAGAACGAGCCTTAACAAAACCAAGATTTTAAACTTCCAATTCAACTGCCAGCACATATCCGTGAGATGTTTCAGAAATTCTGTAAGGGCTATTAACATTCAAAGTTGTCAGTGTTTTTCCTATCAGAAATTGTGTTCACTGCTGTGAACAATTAAAGTTGTCATCAATTTTTTATTTTTATTTTTTCCTTTTACTTCCTCCTACCAATGTTCAGCCATCCAGCAAGAAAACTTCACCCACACTCTACTCTTGCTATAATCTAAACCTTAAAAGGACATCTTTTAGATGGATGCTATTATTCTTATTCACACACACACACAAAAAAAAAGAAAAAAAAAAAGGAGAAGAAGAAGAAGAAGAAAGAAAGAAAAAGAGAAAAAGGTAGCATATTGAAACTTTTCTTGATCCTTTCTTTTTTACTAGTTTTCCTTTCAACTGCAAATTCTTTTTATTTACAAGACAAAAAAGATATTCAAGTGATTTATTGTACAAGATTTTTAGTTTCTTATCTTCTAATTTTAAAATTTACCTAAATAAATAAAAGGATTAGTCAAATTCTTGATTGAATCATTGACTTGAGATTTTAGACAATTTTTTTTTTTTTAAAAAGAAAGAAAGAAAAGAAAAGATGGAGCCAGATGACTCAATCTAATATGATCAGATTCTGAGCAGACAACCAATTTAATTCTGTAATCAGAAACCCAGAATGTGTATATAAATAATTTTGCACCCACTTTAGGTGATATTGATCAACATTTCAAGTGATGACCAACAAATTATCAAGGAATCAACGAGCAATCTCCAGTTCAAGTTAGCAGTAAAGCTGTTCTATCATAGGAAACTGGATTTGAACAATGGTTCAACAGTTTAGCAGAATTGGGGACCACCTGAGATAACATCTCAACCAAAATTAAACCTCTTCACCCTCTTCTGTTATTTGTTTTAGTCATTGCACTGGTTTTGACAAGAGTGGTCCTAAAAAGAAAACTCGAAACAACATACACATCAGGGCTACAAAATGAATATTGTTCTCTCATCCCAATGTGTTGTGTGATCATTGAAGTTACAACACAAATGCAACATAAGGAATGGCACCAGAGCATAAGGAATTCTTCCCAACAAGGCTGACACATCTTGCTCTGACAAAATGGAAGATAATTGCCTAGTAGAAGTATGTCAAGACAAGGTATTGCTACCTGCTCGAGGCGAGTAACATAAGCTTTAGCATGAACACTTGCAACATCGTCAACTGAAGCAGGCTTGAAATTATTAAGTTCAATGATATCTTGTCCCCGAAACTGAAATAATAAAAGAATATAAATATTAGCATATGAGAAATCATTTCATTCTCGAAATTTTTCACAGATATTAGTCTCCAAATAACAGATTAAGCTTTCAACATCTTCTATCATTCAGCTCAACAACATCTGGTTTTAATCCACCCTCGACCCACCTGTACCCCCTTTTGGGGCACTTTTCCACATGACTGTAAAATATCCATGGTCTTTATTTGATAACAGTTGAGTTGTGGAGATAAGAATCTGGAATATAAAGAAAGAAGTTATTAATCTACATACAGGAGATGTCTTCATTCACTGTTGGTCACATTGACAATTATGTATCATACAAATGGATATCCATGGTTTTGTCTAGCCAGAAATCCAGGTTTCAGTTCTACCAGAGAGCCACTTTTAACACCCACCTTAAAGCACTAATGCAAGGCAATGTTACTGTCTCTAATTTTCCATCTCAGTAAACCTGAATATTTTTTTTTATTATTATTATTTTTTATGTTCAATTAATATCTGAAGCCAGCCTCGATTTAGCAGTCTTCTTTGAGCAAAGTTCACCAGGCCTATTGTACATTTAGCAATCTTTTTCCATCAAGGTGGTCACTAAAAGAATGTTGGATGGGTGTCAAATTATTTCCAAAGAAACAAAATGGAATTTTTCATGGGCCTTCATTGCGCTTAACAACAAATCAGATAGAAATAATTAAGAGCATCCATATTTCTAGCAAAAGAAAAATAGAAGCAAGAAAATTAAAATGACTCCATTAAAGTATAAAACTGGAAAATGAAATCTGAGGGAGGATGTGCACATAAAATCCTTCTAAGCACCATCTTAGTTTCTTGAGATTTTGATTATGACAGGTAAGCTTTTATACCTTGTTAAAAAAATAGAAGTGCCTTAAAGATGAGTCGCAACAAGTCTTGATAAAAGATAAGAAGATCAAAAAGAGATGGAGAAGCTATTCTGATCACCAATTCAATGCAAGCCATGAAGATGACTTTATAGATCTTTATGTATTCAAAATAGATAAAAATTTTAGACTAAACCAGTAGAATCAGACCCAATAAGGGCAAGAAGGCCATGAAAAAGACAAAGATTGAGAAAACTCGTTGCCCAGATGGTATCACATTTGATATGTGGAAGTGTCATAGAAAGTAGGGAGTAGCATGGTTAACAAAAGTATTCATATCTATCCTAAGAGGAACATGCCAAATACTTTGGCATATTCATAATTGCACAACTATTATGGCATTCAACAAATGCGCGGCACGTAAAAATTCAGGAAAGGATGATGGAGCAAAGGCTCAGGGACATTACAAAGGTGTTGATGATAGGTCTACAACATAAGCTATATTTCTTTGAAGAAGTTTAATGGAGATCTATAGAAATAAAGGAGGAGGAGGATATCCATGTGGTATTCATTAACCTAGAGAAAGCATGTGATAGAATGAAAAAAAAGAAAAAGTTCATTGGATAAGAAAGGTGTTCATTTTAAAATATAAATGCCATTTAGAATGTATATAAAAGAGTTGTTATGAGTGTGAGAACAATCGGACACGATACAGATGAGTTTCCTATAACAGGTGGTTCACATCAGGTATCGGGTTTTCAGCTTAAAATATAAATGCCATTTAGAACATATACAAAAGAGTTGTTATGAATGTGAGAACCATAGGACACGATACAGATGAGTTTCCTACAACAGGGGGTTTACATCAGGGATCGACCTTAAACCAATACTTGTTTACTCTAGAAACGGATAGGTTAATTAGTAGTATACAAGACTATATCCCAAGGTGTATGTTGTTTGTGGATTATATTGTTCCAGTTGCTTAGACTAGAGAGGAAGTTGGTAAGAAGTTAAAAGTGTGGAGAAACACTCTTGAAAGTAAAGGATTTAGGTTAAGTAAGAATATATGCACTATAGTTTTGACCTAGAAAGGGGTAGAGAAAGTGAGATTAGGCGGACTAGTAGTACCTAACAATAGCTATTTTAAGTATCTATGCTCTAATTCCAGGATGATAGGATGATAAATGAGGAACAACCATGAAATGAAAAAGGAATGGCTGAAATGAAGTGCCACGGGTTTGCTATACAACAAGAAGATACGTAACAAAGTTAAAGAGAAATTCTACAGAATGATGGTTAAGAAAGTCATGCTATACTGGAGTGAGTGTTGGGCAACTAAAGTTCAAGATATTCATAGGATGAATGTGGCTAGGATGCAGATGTTAAAATCTAGTACTCTTACAAGATTGGATAAGATTAGAAATAAATGCATCGGACTGAAGGTACATACTAGGGACAAAATAAGATAAGCATGTTCAAAATGGTTTCCACACATGCTACATACACCACTAGGTGCCTAATTCAAAAATATGATAGTCTGATAGTAGAGGGTAAAAAGAAGGACAGAGGCAAAGTTAGGATAACATAAAGTTATATAATGTCTAGGGATCTACAATTACTAAATACAGAGGTGAATCTAGTCTTGAACAGATGGACTTGAAGATGGAGAATCCATGTAGCCAACCATCTAGTATGATATAAAGGCTTTAATAGTTCTTGGAAAATAGAAGTAGCTAATTGTTTATTCAACTAGAGATGATGAAGATATTCCTAGTTAAGTCCATTCTTCACTTTGAATGTCTCGTCTTTATCTAGACTATGCTAACGAAGTATTTGAGTAAAGATAAATGTGTTTGGAATTTTATATTTGCAAATATTATTCTATGTTTTTAAAAGTTAAAACAATCTTCCTTGTCATAAATCTTACTAAACATAGAATATATTTGCAAATATTATTCTATGTTTTTACAAGTTAAAACAATCTTCCTCATCATAAATCTTACTAAACATAGAATAGAGTTGAGAGTGACTTCCTACTTTGCATTGGGTTATAGGACTGTTGTACATAGAAATCTTCTTCTACTCTATTCTCTTATTGTTAAATATTTTTCCTCCCATGTGTTTCTCTCTCCATGATTTTTCTTCTCCATCCCCTGTCAATGCTAACAGTTAAGTTCTTTTCCTCTTCCTCTAAATTTTTTCCTCCTTTATCTTCTCCATTCCATAAATAATACCTTTTCCTTCTTTTGCTTCATTCCTTCTATTATGAGTCTCCCCCTTTTTTCCTCCTCCAATTCTCAATCTCAAACTCTCATAAGGAAATTAGCTTAAGGTTTAGGATATAATTACACATATGTTTCTTAAACTTAAAATTGTTTTTGTATCAAGATATTGAACTTTTATCTTCCATAGTTGCATATTTAAACATTTTAAATACGTATCTACCAGATTTCAACTGTGAAGTTGCCTATATATATAATTATATAATTATATACAAGATGTCATGATTTAATCTCCACTCAACTAGCATCTTAATTCTGTGTTTTATAGATTTATAGTATTTAACAGAGTAAGGCATGTCAAGGCCTAAACAGATCAAAGAGCCCAGGTGCAAAATACAAGCCTAATCGAGACAAATTGCAAAAGCAAAAGAAATAAATACAAAGCATTCATAATAGAAAACGAATAATATGAAACCCTGGATGTGAGTCCATAACCTCTATGCACCATCATTTTTTAAGTCCAAAATTCTTTAATAATAATAATAATAATAATAATAATAATAATAATAATAATAATAATAATAATAATATAGAGAAAATGAAACAAGAGATACTAAAAAGACTTCAAACCATCATCCTGCTTTCATGGTAATTTGCAAACATTAGGAGTTAAAAATACACATTTAGAACTTGCCAAAAAAATAAAAACATGCTGATTTAGAACCATTTGAAGGAGCACTAAATATGCTATTTTCCTAAAATAACAAAAATAAATAAAAAGAAAATAAAAGAAGAAGAAGATTTGTGTGCAACGACTCAATTATCCGAAGTCTAACCCTACAATTTGGCCCTGAAGATGGTTGAAAAGAATGATTTACTTTAAAACAAAATCTCTTGAGCTGCCTAACTCTTAGTTTTATGAAATGAATATCACCAACTAAAACATAATGGCAAAAAATACAAAGGAGACAGATTCATAAAAACAAGGAAGATAAATATAATGGCTTTTTTATGACCACGAGAAAAGGATTGTGTCATAAGCCAATTGACTGGAAAATCCATGTCAATTACTTCCCTTGTCCCTTGCTCTAATTCCTTGAATGCCCTATTTTTAATAAACACTAGAACTCATCAAAGGAAGCTTGAAACCATGGACTTCATTAAGAAAGAGCTCCAGATTTCTGTAATTTCTGTGCTAAAATCTGGTTCATTTTATTGATTAAATTTTGCCTCTTTTAAATAGAAGTTACAGCCCTAGGAATATCTATTAAAAATGGAATTCTCTTCTAACTAGGAAACTGTGAGTTCCTTTAGTTAGAAAATACTAAATAGAAAATAAACCCCTAATTCAGCTGAAAAAAAATATTATACTATAACTAAATACTGCCGCTGAAAATAAATCCTATTATAATTAAAATACTACATTAATAAACCGCAGAGCTATAGCAGATTGTTCTATTTCCATACTTGTTAGTAGTTATAGACCAAAGTCATAATTCAGTGCTTAAAGCCTTTCTCCAAAAAAAGGCACTAACAAATATTAATGGCAGTAACCAAACCGGGGCATCTCCTACTCATCTTCCAAGAAGTGTAAGTAAATCAATAAAGAACTTGGTAAAAAATCAACTAGAAGAAAATATTGTATATGTTGTCATGATAAACTTCAAAAGGCTTGCATTAGTCACCAACTCTTTTGTGGAATATTGGCCTTTCTATGCCAAGAAAGTCTTTTCATAAAGGAAACACCCACAACTATCCTAGCATAGGACCCACCAACCAACCAAAAGTCCAGGACTTCTAGTTGGTCAAGCAAGCACTCGACTGGATGCAAGAAAAAAATTCTGATGAGCTTCTCAAGATAGCAGCAACACTTTATAGGAATCCTAAAATGAGGGAAAAGAAGAGGGGCAAAAGAGAATAAGATAAGCATGCCTATACAAGTGGAAAGCACTTGCAAGAGAGAGCTACCAAAAACCATCAGAACACTATTTGATGTTTCCAACCAATTGAATCTCAACATTCAAATAACAGAGTTCATATTAAAAAGATCAAGTAGAAAAATAGCAAACAATAAGTGGACAAAAGTTGATGCAAATTGAAAATAACATGTAAATATTGGATATTAATTAGCAAAAACCGTGTATATAATTCTCTTCACCTGTGATGTGAGCTCCATCTTTTCAAGGGCCTTCAAAATTGCAGGGACTCTATGATGGGATTCTGGATGTGCTTCCTAAGAAACAACCACTATGTTAAAAGGGGAATTTGCAAACGTACAACCAACATCATAAGCAAATTAAGAAGCTAATACTTATCTCTAGCCCTGTGCAACGGTCGGTTCAGTTCAATAACGAACCGAACCGAAATAACCGAAAATCAAACTTTCAATATTTTTATCAATTGAACTGAACCGAACTTATAGAATAATCGAATTCAAACCGAACTGAAATTTTCTATCTGTTTGGTTCGATTAACCGAAAAATCGAAAATTAAAACTATTTTTAAAAAAAAATAAAAAATTTGTGTCTAAAAATTACAAATCATAATATGCTAAAATAAAAACATCTAAATTGAACAAAATAAAAGTTCAAATTAAAGATATAATTTCATAATATATAATAAATAATATAACAAAACCGTTAAATAAATTTTTTCATTTAATCGATTTTCAATTTAATCGTCAAAATTCTAAATTATCACCTATAAAATAGATATTAATATTTGATAAATGTACTCATATAATTTACAACTTAAAATAAGATAATTTACATGTATAAAATAATTATTCGATTAAAAAACAAAAAAGAAATTATATAATTATATATAATTTCGATCGATTCGATTTTTCTACGGTTTTTTCTTAAAAAATCGAACCGAAAAACATAACCAAATTAAAAAATCGATCAGTTTGATTTGATTTTAGGTTTGAACCGAAATTTGCTCATCCCTACTTATCTCATAATGTTAGTCACTCCATGGAGCTCCAACTTTTTGAACAGGCGTGCAATGGTTAAAACTATCCGAGATGAAAGATGTTATAATCTCAAATGTCCTCAGATTACCTTTATTCTCCACACTTTACCTATTATAAATAACATGAGAGAATTTCAAACTCAACCTTTTCCAACCCCTGAATTCTCATAATCTATCACAAAGGTTAGTCAATTAAATTCATTGCATAGGAGAATAAAGAGAAAGCTGTAGACTTCCAACTCTCAGACCAATTTAGAACGCTCAAAAATTTATAAAATAATTTGCAAACTATAAAATGCCATGCAAAACATAAGATATTGACAACTCCCAACACTCTAAAAAACTAAATTAAGCCTTCAACATTAAGGTGGTAAAAAGACAAATTTCACGCATCAATATCACAAGTCCAAAAGCTAAACCAATGTTGCTTTGGAATGAAGATTTTGGAAACTCTATGCCCTCCATTGGTAGCCAAGATATTCAAAAATTTGTTATTATATTTCTACATTCAAGTAACTTAAATTAACGGGAAATTCTCAGTGAAATTTTTAAAATGAAAATTATATGAACTGGATTCTATAATCTTTAAAAAAAATGAAAAAGGATTCTTGGGACCTAGACATTTATTTCAAACCCCAAGCAGAAGCGATACTGCGTAATTACAAAACCAAAAAAATGCTAAATATTTCACGGATATGAAACTTAAAGAAGTCTAAAAAGGGGCTTCTAATTTCATACGACTAATCCATCTATAAAAAATTAAATAACTAGAGTAACTAAGTTAAATATACCTGATTATGGCCCATAGCAGGAGCCACACTAAAAATAACTTTTGCATCGGTAAGGTTCTCCAAACTATACGAACAAGAAACAGAAGCTCCATTAATTCTGCTGCAATGTTTCTGGAAATGCCGACGCCTTACAAATGGAGTGCACTTGTTCCACTTGCAGACACCAAACCCCATTGAGTATTTCAGGTAACCTTGAAAGAAAGGAAGCATGAGTAGATTCCTTTATTTATTTATTTTTTTCCTCATTTTCTGAGAATTATAATCTATGATTAAACTCAAATATTTGAAACTAATCGGAAGTAACTATACTGTGGGTTTTTACTTCACATAATTTATCCTCTGATTCGTCAAGATGAAGAAATAAGGGAAGGGTGAAGATGGGGAATGGAGAAGGGGTAAGATACCTGAAGCTGGCGCCACCGGCCACATATTTTATTTCTTTTTCTTTCTCGCTCGTTTAGGGAAAAAAAGTAATGGCCTCAGGAGCGTTATATCATTGCGCCAGTACATTTGCTGCATGGTAGCAGGCCGCGTCAGATGAGTTCTCATGGTATCCTGCTCGTCGATTTTTTAATTTACTGGTTTATTCGGTTGCTCGTGAAATATTGCGCTATTGTTTTGTTTGGGCTAGTGTTTAAAGGACCAGCATTTAGCTAAACAATGGACGGATTTTCTATTTTCTTAGTCCTACATTTACACAAGAAACAAAGGAAATGATTGACATAAATAAAGATGATAAATCAATACCGGTAATTGGCCTAAATGATCACGGCCCATCCATTTGAATGATTCTTTCTATCTTGACCAGCTTGAACCAAGTGCAGAAACTCAATAAGCCTAATTCAACCAGCCAGACTTCAGAACCTTGGTTTTATGGTAAAACAAATGAAAACGATGGACAACTATAAAACAAATTTCTGTATTAAAACTAGGGAGTTTTAACTGTCATCTTGCGTCTTCCATTGAAGCAGAATTAAGAACAAAAAACTTTAGGAAACGGAAAAATGGATTCATTATTGCTTGAAACTGGTAGCTCTTTGGTACAGAAACTTGCATCATTTCGAGATATTAAGTTTATTTTTACTTGTATACATTGCAAAATCACAACACTGTAATCCAAAAAACAGATGGACAAGAGCAAGAATTTCTGTAAACAGCTTGAAATTAAAATGGTAACATCATTAAATCTAGATTCCAGAAATAATCACAAGGTTGAAGCTCTCTCGTTGATGGATGCTCTAACTGCCTTCAAAAGAGCAGGCATCAACTTTGGATTCGTAACAATGATGCCTGTATCGAGATCCAGGTATCTTCCTTTAGAAAAATCCAAAGGGTTTCCGGCAGCATCTGTGGCCACTCCCCCTGCTTCTGCAAAAGTCAATTGATAACAATTTTAAGAACTCGATAAGCTGCACAACAGTCATTCCAAATTCAACAAAGTTTCCAACCACTCTGCAGAACTCAGGGATGAGAATTTGGTTGGCTCAGTCTAAGAACAAACCAAACTGAACCCACCAAACGGTTCGTTGGTTGGTTCACTCGGTTATTTTGGTTTGGATCCTTATTACACACACACACACACACACATATATATATATAATCAAATTTATATTGTCTTATCAAAAGTTCAGTCAGTTTAACTACATTGATTTTTTCTCAATAAAAATCGACCAGAACCAAATAGACCTAACTCAACAACAAAAGAAAACTCTGAACCAAACATACTAAACGAAACAAACAATTTCTTTCGGTTTGATTTTGCACCTCATCAAAAGTTTGATCTGTTTGTCTTTATCGATTTTTCCTCAATAAAAATCAAATTCAACCAAATAGACCAAACTCAACAATGAAAAAAATGAACCGAACATACTGAACCAAACAGACAAAATTTCTTCCTGTTTGCTTTTGCAAGGTCCCAGTAGAATGGAAGTAACATTAAAAAAAATAATAAAAAATAAAAGAGAAAAAAGAAAACCTGTAACAACTATATATCCAGCAGCATGATCCCATATTTTCTCGCGGTAACCTTCACGAGGGAAACGCAGATATATGGCCCCATCTCCTCTAGATAAAGCACCATACTTTGCCTGGCTATCAATTCTAAAAGGTGGAGCTTTAACACCAAGTTTCTGTCCACCAATCAATTTTTTTGGAGGATAATGAAACAAAAAGAAAAAGAAGTTAGATATATAGTTCTTTTCTTCAAGGAGGAATTCCATGTATCTAGATAATGATAAAAATAATCGTACTTTTGCAATAGAGCCAGATAAGTCATGCATAGAGTGCGCTGCTTCATATGATTCAAAGAATGATGCTTCTTCAGGAATGTCAACTGCACTGACTTGCACCTGTTTGGTGGTTGAAAGTAAATTGCATATTCATGTATGCCGATGCAGATATTACCAAGAAACAATCAGCAGATGCACTAACCTTTGTGGCTGATGAACTATCCAGTGCCTGCATGTATGTTCCTGTCCCAATTTTAGCAAAGAAAAGGCAACCAAGTGCACCCTGAAGTGGATTTTGATCGGTACTGGCAATGGAAACTAATGGAAGATTTGGGCAACCCAACACACCCAATACAACTACCCCTTCATCTAGCAAAGCTAATGCAATTGCATATTGATCTCCTCTTAGAAACCTGTTATACAATGGAAGCATAAACATAATAGATTTGACAAAATCAACCATAGGTAACGTACTCAACTCAGCCTCACACCCATCTATACAATAGAAAGGGAAGGGGATGGGGACAAAGAAGAAGGGAAAAATGGAAGTAAGAAAAAAGAAAGAAATAGGAGTGAGCACAGTCCGGTTATAACCAAACAAAACCGAAATAACCAAAATCAAAATTTAGTAAAAATTATAAATCAAAACCGAACCAATGAACAATTTGGAAAATTTTATTAGGAAAAGCAATGTTGTTTTACAAAACTTCGGTTTTATTGGTTTTAGTTATTAACCAAACAAAACCAACAAACCAAAACTTACATATCTTACTAACCAAAATGACCTGATTCCATATAACCAAACCGGACTAACTGAATTAGTTTTGTTGGCTTTGGGTTAAAACTAAATCATGCTCACCCCTAAAAAATAGAAAGAGTATAGTTTTTTCTGCACAATTTTCATCAATAGTCATTAAATTATATCTCAAGCCTCGGATCTGTTTATCATGCTCTACTAATTTTGTACTTCATCTTCTATGCTAATAGCAACAATTTCACTCAAACTAAACCAACCACAGCATGCAGTAAAATGATAAAATTTAACCAGCACTAGACATTGTGGTACATCATATCAAAATTCATCTCATTTTTTAATTGTCCCCGTATAAAAAAGGGAAAACAAACAATATGTTCTTTACTAATTGCTACTGATAATAATAGCAACAGTAAAAATGGGCTATAATGTAATTGAATAAGAAGAAAAATGCAAGAGAAAATGTATAAAGTACTAAAATGAGCAGTCTCCAATATATATTACATAAAATTAATTATATTCTCGTCATCTTACAATAAGAAAGCATGCGGTGTAGACAACAATACTGTCTCTTTAAAGGGGACAAGAGTACTGCAACATCAACAAGCACCAAGAATGACATGTTGAACTCCACAAATCAAATGCATTATTAAAGTTTACTTTATTAAACACAACATTAACCAAAATTGTATAAAATTCTTGCAGTAAAATGCTTTCATCTGAATTGATGAAATATATATTATATATAACTCATCTTAAAACGACATTAAATACACTAGTTTGTCAAATGGCAAGATGCAACAATTCATTTTGGCATCCAAAGTTTCAAACTCACCCTTTAGTGCCGTCTATGGGGTCCAAGACCCAATGTCTTCCAGGAGAACCACCTTCAGATTTGCCAGAATCAATGGCCCTGAGCACATCTTCTGTTGTTAAAGCTGAGGCACCATATGATCCATCAGTAGCTAGAGTATCATTGACAAGTTTTGTAATACGCTCTAGAGTTTCCTGGGCTTCATCCTTACGGAGATCCCTTGAGTCCTAAACATATTCCACAAAAACTACAGAACATGAATATTTCAATTGATCTAGAATGTATCAGAACAAATAAAAAACATCTTCCACTACCTCCTCAGCTACCAATGAGAATGATTCAGAAGGAAGCTCTTTCTGTAGCACAAAACTAACTAGTGCTTGTGAGCCTGGATTCACAGACAAATGTTAAAATAAGAAAGTCAGCTCTAGTGGTTATGCATACAAATCTTATCTTGGATTTGGTGTTGCAGTTAAATAAAAAATGAGCATGAAACATTGTCCCTGGCATAACAGATAGACAGGACACTTTATTTGAAATACTAAAATAATGGAGAAAATCACACTAACAGCATATGTCTCAGTATTGTAGGAAAACTGGTGAATGACACGAATTACCATTTCAATGAATATTTGACCAAGCATGCAACATATCACTAGTCTCCACACTTAAATTAGCTATTTGGAATAGGAAACTATTTGTTCTAGTAAAAACATACATGCTCAATAAACACATAAGTAGCAATTGATTTTGATAGATTAACCAGTTTACATTTCAACTCAATAAATTTGCAAGAATAATTTTCAATTATTTGGTTCAAAAATTTGGCAGACCCCTTTTCATACTGGGGTTAGTAGTAAGAACCATAAAAAAGCTTACAAGAAAGCTCACTAGATAATAAGGCTTGGAAAATAAAACAGAAAAGTGGACCTTTAGACACTAGTATAAATTTAAAAGAATTTTTTATTCTTTTTTTATTATTTCAAAGAAAAAGCATCCCTAGACAGCCCTTGCCTCAGGAATTCAATTTCATTTTTATTTTCTTTCTCTTTGCCAACACAAAAAGCATTGCAACACAATTTTCCATTGATTTCATAACTACAGTACCATATAGAGAGGAGCAAATCACCCTAAAATTACATAATGTGTTACTTCTAAAACCCTTCACCAATAAAATCCCATTCTTTATGCATATATGTACACTCCTTGAAGCAAAAATAGTGCATGAAAGTAGTGAATAGAAAAAATCACAATCGTTTCCAAAAAATTATAAGTCAAATTGTAAAAAGATAACGAAATCAATTATGCTAAACTACAGCGATTAAAAATTCTAGACAATGTGCATGGAACATTTAAATGATTTTTTGATTAGATGATAAGTATCCTTAAAACACATGTAGCCTCACGTACTTCCCCTTTTTTTCCCCCTATCAACCATCCCCAAAGTCGGTTTAGTATACTTAGCCCCTATAGCTGATGTGGGGAGCTAGCTCCATATCAGCAATTAGCTTCCACATCAGTATAAAAGAAGCTAAGTTGAACGAAAATCTACTTCGGCTGGGCTAATGAGGAAAAAGGGCAAGCATAAAGGTTAATTCAAGGGAAAAAGAAATGAGTACAGGGGATTAAGTGAAAAATCTAGGCATGAATAAGGAGCTATACATGTATTAAGCCATATTTATTCAACAGTTTCTTGTCATCATGCCACTGGAAAACAGCATCTATAAAATACTTTAGTTACCAATTTAAAAACTTATTAGCGACTGAGGTCCATGCAATTACTAACAGTAAAGGAAAAGTCTGAAAAGAAAATGACATATTGCAAGTATCAAGAACAAAATTGATGCATAAGAATGTTTGACAACAAACCATAATCAGCCACTGTGACAGGGCTTCTATCTGATTTTGACTGGATATCTGATTGCAACAGAGCCTTTTGCACCTTCTGAAAAGCAGAGAATTTTCCTTTTAATTGAAAAGGAACTAGATTGATATAACAAAACAAAGATGTAGCAGGAATTTAAATAGTTAAAAACCAAGGTGGACATAGATCCTATCATCACAAATCAAGAAACATCAGGAAGCATTACAGATTGATTGCACAATATGCTTTCACAAAACAAGTCATCAATCTAGTTATATAAGCAGTAAACATGTTATTTCATGCCTGCACCAACCAGAAAAGCTTTGTGAAATTTCCTCTCCCAAGATATCAGAAACAAGGTATATGAAACGGAAATGATGTTTCCCTCATTGGTGATTTTGAATGCAGAAGAGTAGCATTCCTCTATAAATGAATTCCAGACACCAAATCTACGAATTGTAAGTTTTAGTCCCAGCAAATTAATCATACATAAACACCAAAGTCCCTTAATAGAATCTCTTTGACAAAAATAACAGTGTCACAATTTTCAAAATATTAGTGTAGGAAAAGCATGTCCCAACATTTGATTTTGCAATTTGTTAGACTGGGGAAATCAAAATTGACATGTCAGGTCTCTCCCACTTCCAATTGGGAAAGCAATGCTAATGCTAGTAATGCACCTAACTTGGATAGCTCTCTGTCCCAGCTGAATTCTTATAACTTGTCAGTGCTAATCTGGTTCATTCAGGATGCCACATTTACTTCATGTACAAGACCCATTAATGTATTTACCAACATAATCTCAAATTTCCAGTAGTCACGTTAATCTTTTGAAGTTTTACCAGAAAAGCACGCACAAATGATTAGGGAACCGGAAAGCTTTTCCGACTCAGGCCTCAAACTTAAATACGAAACGATAAAATGATTAACCCATTCTCTATCACCCAACATAAGAAATAGAGACTTAAATCATCAACATATGAATAGCGCAAAACCGAGAAATATCAAAATTTACAAGCTGATCGGTCAAATAGGAAAATTAACTTAATGGGTCAAACTCATATAGGGATCTGCAGTCAACATCCAGCAAATAAAAATTAACAATGAAATTTGATTACAGAAAAAGGCCCCATGGGAAGAAGAACCACAAGCCAAGCATATATGTAGATATGTAGAGAGAGAAAGAGAGGAATGCCTGGCAGAGACGGGCAGAGAGAGAGACAGCCTTCTTGGCAGCAGCGAGCTCCTTGTCATAAGACATTGAAGAAGAAACAGAAAGAGGCCTTAAAGGCAGTGAAGAAGAAGAAGAGGAGGTTATAGTGTTGGAGAAGAAGAGAGGCAAGAAAACAGGATTTTTTGGTTTCACAATACTTAAACTATTTATGCAAATCATCTCGCTTCGTTGGCTATTCCTATCTTCGTGATTGCTTGATTTTCGTCCCTACTTAATAATCATGCAATGAGAGAGAGAGAGAGAGAGAGAGAGAGAGAAGGGCGGGATGGTTCGTGTAAATCATTGTTCTTTCAGAATGATGGCTACACCTTTTAAAACGAGAGTTTCCTCTATTCAAGGGTCAATATTCAAGTGTCGAGCGTTAAAATATTCAAGTGTCAATGTTGGATGGCTGTATATGAGTTTTTTTTTTTTTTTGTGCCCTGATTAGTTGGTGGTACAGTATAATTCATGGATGTATTAATGTATTGTTATTTGAAATATAATATCTGAAAGTATAATTTTTTTTATAATATTATACTATACGATTTTGATCAATAATTTTTAAATTATTATTTTATTTAATTTTAAAAATTATCAATTTAATAATTGTCAATGATTTTCATTATTTATTTTTATTATTTTAGTTTTATTGCTTTTAGTTTTTATTGATAAGATGATGAAGTCTTTATCTAAAAAGAGAGAGAGCTGATTGAAGTCGTTCCCGATAGGCTGTGAAATTTCTGCAAGAAGGAAAGTCCGGTCGGATCAGGTATAAATACTCTGAAACTTAAATCAGTAACTTTTTAAAGAGAAAAATCTTAGAGAAAGAGTCTTAGAGATTCAATACATAGAGCACTGTGTATTGGACTATTTATAGGAGATAATAGAGGTGTACTTGAGTGTTTGTGACATGATAATTAGCTGTTAGAGCAGGCAAGCGGTGAAGTGATAAGAAATAGGTAAAGGGCATGGGGCTCTGCATTGTGTTAGCGGACTGATTGAGACGCGATGTTTCATCAGTCCGATCGAACATCAAGTGACATCTTTCTTGGCTTGTGGCTCACTTTTGGTGCTCTTTTACTGATGAAATTTGAACTCTGTCAGTTGTAATAGGCCAATTGCTTAGATCTTAAAGTGTGACATTTTCATAATTATCATTTACTATAATTAATTTTATATATTTTCACCTACCTACAATAAATTATCATTACTCAATTAGTTTTGCTACACTTCATTCATCCATCCATGACTCCTTTCATCCATTGCTACATGTTATTCTTCTTCTTTTTATTTTTTTTAATCAACGTTATTATGTTACTGCACTTCATGCTTATTATTATTATTATTATTATTATTATTATTATTATTATTATTATTATTATTATTATTATTATTATCTTTTTCCCTTTGTTTCGTTGTGCCTTTTGGTAAATTAACCTTCTAGGTTACGAAAAAAGAAGGGAAAGTCAACTAATCCGAGCTTATTGTTGAATCTGAAGATGCTTAATTTGTTAAGGATAATGACTGGCAGGTTATCAACAGTTCTTTTCATTTTAGAAAGAGTAATCATAAATTTGTCTAAAAATGAAATTTATGATATTATTACTAAGAAATTATAATAAATAGTCTATTGAATTATTTATTAAATTTTTAAATTAATATTTATTAAATAAATATTAACTTCATTATTTTATAAATATTAATATTATTTTTGATAATATTAAAATTATTATTTTAAAATATTATTAATTATGGAAATATTTATATTTTTTAAAATTGTAAGGTAATTGTGTTATTTTTTATAATAAAACTGTAGAATGCTATATAATTGAACAAAACATAAAATATTATAAAATCACATACTATTATGTAGTTTTTTCAAATATCGTATCGTTAAAATCATACTGTATTATACTGTACAGGACATTAATGAATCACAAATCCATATTTTGAGGCTGATTGCCTTAAGATCTTTAGAATGTACAAGATAGGGCACCTTAAGAAGCCTGATCATCACAGTAACATAAACTCTCTTTTCTATCAAGAAATCTAGGAAGAAGTACTCTCTTATAAGTTTAATTCACTCAAGATGGAGATCCATAAAGGAAAGATGGTCTGGAGGCACTTGCTGCAACATTGCACTATATTGAATCTTCACACCCGAGGATGTTTTGATATGCAAATTGTTTCCAGCCATCTTTTGGCAAAAATGTATTGGATTAGTTTCACTACTTATTGCCAGCATCAATAACATCTTTCAAGCAATTGTTAGAGCTCTTCGAAGCAAGATCTATCATTCAAATGAAAATAAAAAAGAGCTTAGTTGATCTGCAGTCAATCTTACAAGGCAAAGATGAAAGTTTAAGAGACTATGTAAAGTGGTTTTGCATACTTGCCTATGAGATCATTCCTTAATAGTGGAGTCATGTATAACATCAAAGATAGGTATTTCTTTCACTCAATCATTATTGAAAAATAAATAGATTTTATAAATCTAGTGGAAAGAGCTATGAAGTTTATAACCTTCAGTGATACTCAACATGCCAATAGATAATGGGACCAAGCATCCTAGAAAGACATAGAAGAAAAAAAATAAAAGACCATAACTCTAGAGCAAGAAGCTCACCCATAAGGAATCCTGAAGGAAGGGCTCCCTCAAAAGAAACTTTTTCAAAGGAAAGGCAACCGATTGGTTTTTATTAAAGAACTCTTGAGTGCACAATTCACACCACTTAGAAAAGTTTTTCCTTACATTAGGGAGAATTTCATTCCCCTTATCGAACCCAAATATGCATGCAGATAAACATTAACTAGACTAAGCACGTAACCTAACAATATTTAAGAAACCTTATCACTATATATATAGCAGCATCATTCTAAATTTAACTTTAAACCAAAAGAAAGTGTAATAAAAAAGTATTTATTTATGATGCATTTACATGTAAAGTTTATACGAAAAGGAGTACAAAAGTCTACATGAGTAATAGCTTCTGATTGTTAGAGTAAATAAATATTCTTTATTTGGGACAAGGTCACTTCTCCCGTGTTTTTCCTTAAATAGCTTGCTGTTTGTTTGATAACTTAAACAACTTGCTGTTTGTTTGATAAAACTCCTAGAGTAGATAAATATTCTTTATTTGGTTATTTATCTAGTTAGCTGTATAATCCTTATCACTCGCTCCTAGTTGTATTTAACTCCAACTCTGTTTTGCTCACCTCTGTAATTTATGTATATAAGGCAGCAACCTTCTCGTGTATAGAAAGGAAAAATATATTCAGTAATACAACTTCATTTATTCAATATT
This sequence comes from Excoecaria agallocha, assembly GCA_037975025.1. Taxonomy (NCBI): domain Eukaryota; kingdom Viridiplantae; phylum Streptophyta; class Magnoliopsida; order Malpighiales; family Euphorbiaceae; genus Excoecaria; species Excoecaria agallocha. Next base: position 104,697,985 of record CM075807.1, read on the forward strand.
TCACATGGTATTGGAGCCTGAATCCAAAAGTATGTCTACCTCCTCAAACACCTCTATTATTCTGGTCACTTCTTATTCTTCAACCACCATCTCAACCACTCATTCCTTTGCTATAAAACTCAACTCAAAAAACTACCTTTCTTGGAAAAATCAGTTTATTACGATCCTGAATTACCAAAACCTTCATGGATTTATTGATGGAACATACCTTGCACCACCCAAAACAATTGTGTCACCCATAGATACCACTCTACAGATTCCCAATCCTGATTATTTAGAATGGTTTAAGAAAGACCAACTTCTTCAGTCTTGGTTTCTCTCATCTCTATCAAAGGAAGTTTTCTCCTACGTTATTGGTTTAGAACCATCCTTTCAAGTCTGGCAAGCACTCTCAAATGCCTTTAGAGCCATCTCTCAAAATCGGTAACTCCAACTACACATTGAATTGCAAGAGCTCAAAAAACACGATCTCTCAATCTCTAAATTTCTTCAAAAAGCCAAGTCACTTGCTGATGAACTAAATGTTGCTGGTAGGCCTATATCTACAGTTGAATTTAATGCTATCATTTATCGAAATGTTGGCATTGAATTTCATCCTGTCATCATTGCCTTTAACCTACGCCCATATCCTGTCACATTTTTTGAACTTTTATGGCCAACTTGTTGCTCATGAAATCCTTCTTAAAAACCTCCATAAACCAATCGCAAATATCTCTCTGAAAAATAATCCACCATTACTACCCACTCCTACTTCCACAAACCATTCACGTCCCAAACCTCAGCACTCACAATACCGACCTTCAAACACCTACCAAAATACCAATCGTGGGCGCCATGTCACTTATCAAATTTATGGCAAACCAAACCACAATGCATTAGTTTGTAGGCATCTCTATTATCGGGAAAATAATGTTCCCAATCGAACCTCCTTTTCTCCTTCCTCTCGCCCTCCTTCCTTTCCATTTGCAAACTACTCCACTACTAGGTTTCCCTCATCTTCTCCAATGACTTGGTTCCCAAACACTGCTGCCAATTATCATATCTCACCTAACCTTCAAAGTCTAGCATTTATAAATGAATACCATGGTAATGATTAGTTACATGTTGGCAATGGACAAGGCCTCAATATCACTTATACTGGTAATGGTTTCATTTCATCTTCTTATGGTAAGTTTAACTTGAATAATATTCTTTGTGTTCCACATATTAAATCTCATCTTCTCTCTGTTCAAAAGTTTACTTCTGACAACTCTTGTTTTTTTGAATTTTGGCCAACCTTCTTTGTTATCAAGGACCAGCGAACCAAAAAGATCTTGATGCAAGGCCTAAGTGAGAATGGTATTTATCAGCTCAAACCTGTAGCCAAGTATGCCATGGCAACCACCTCACGTACTCTTGATGAATGGCATAAATGTCTCGGTCATCCCAACCTCTATAAGCTTTCGATCCTCTCTTCTCCAAAATAATTTAATTTCCAGTTCAAGTTAGTCTTTGAGTCCTTGTTCTAGTTATCGGTTAGGCAAGTTATCTAGAGTTCACTTAGCTTCTGTTGAACATTCTAGTCATGCTCCATTTGATATTATTTTTTCTGATATTTGGGGACCAGCTCCTATTTCCTCAAAATTGGGTCATCGCTATTTTGTAATTTTTATTGATGACTTCACCAGATTCACCTGGATTTATTTTCTAAAGAATAAAAGTGATGTCTATTTTTTTTTCTAAAGTTTGAACAATTGATTGATTGCTAGTTTAATGCAAAAATCCATGCTTTTTCATTCTGATTGGGGAGGTGAATATCAACGTCTACATTCTTATTTTTTGAACACTGGCATTGTTCATTGCATTACTTGTCCCTATACCCATGAGCAAAATGGTATAGCTGAATGTAAGATTCGTCATTTGGTTGACACTGGATTAACACTTTTAGCTCATGCCAACCTTTCCTTCAATCTTTGGAACTATGTTCTTGAGCACAGTGCCATGCTTATTAATGTTTTTCCCTCAAATGTTCTGAAAAATTCCTCTCCCTATCACTTAATTTATAAAAAAACAACCAAATTATTTAGCATTTAAGCCGTTTGGTTATGCTATTTTTCCATTATTATGTCCCTACAATAGTCATAAATTTTCCTTCCACTCCTCTCAATGTATTTACCTTGGTAACGGCCTTCTTCACTCTGCGTACCGTTGTCTTGATATGAAAACTGGTCGTCTATTTTTAGCTTGTCATGTTTAGTTCCATGACTCAATTTTTTTCATCCACCTCATCCTTTTCCTCCTCTTTACCGTCTCCTACTAACACTCATTGGTTGTAGGTCACGCAAACTTCCCATTCTCACGTGGACTTTGCCTCAGCATTTTTCTTGGGTAAGTCTCCTAGTATGTGTGAAACTCCTTCTCATTTATCCTCATCTCCCACCAGTCTTGTTCCTACCCAATCTCCTACTCCTACTGAACCTCTTTCCTCTTCTTTCTACCTTACACCTCGACTGGTCTTCCATCTTCATCTACTTCACCCTTATCTTCTTCCCTACCTGGACTACCCCTTATTGTTGACCTGACATCTTATCGTTCTGTTGACCAGCCTTATTCCACTCAACCCACACGTGTTCATCCTATGACATTAAGACCCACTATTTCATGCAAAAAATAAGCTCATACCGCCATCTCCTCTTATCCTCTTGTGGAACCAAAAACTCTTACTCAGGCTAAATGCCATCGAGAATGGTGTGATGCCATACTTTGTGAGCTAACTACTTTGTTGCAGAATAATACATGGACTTTGGTGCCCCGACCACCTGACAAAAATATCATTAGCAAAAAGTGGATTTTTCGCATCAAATGGAACTCTGATGGGTCCATTGAGCGTTACAAGGTGTAACTTGTCACCAAAGGCTACTCTCAGCAGTTAGGTTTGGACTATAAAGAAATTTTTTCTCTTATTATCAAGTTCTCTACTGTTCGCATTGTCTTGTCTATTGCCACTGTCCATTCATGGCCTATTCGACAATTAGACATCTCTAATGCCTTTTCTACATGGTTTGCTTGATCTTGATTTATACATAGAACAACCCCATGGGTTTGTTGATCCATCCAAGCCTAATTATGTTTGCAAGCTCAACAAGTCCTTGTATGGTCTCAAACAAGCCTTACGCGCCTGGTTTCAATGCCTCTCTGAGTTTCTTAATCACCTTGGGTTTAAGTCCTCCCAATTTGATCACTCACTATTTATTCTATCTCAAGGCAACTTATTATTTTTTGTTCTTGTCTATGTTGATGAAATCATTGTCATATGTTCAGATGCCAGCAAATTGGATTGGTTTTTATAGGAAATCAAATCATAATTTCCAGTCCATGACTTAGGCACCTTAAATTATTTTCTGGGCATTGAAGTCATCTCCACTCCTACGGGTTTACTTCTATCTCAACAAAATTACATTGATGAAATATTGACTAATATGCAGGATTTAAATGGCTGCAACACCTCTATGGCTACTACCCCAAACCTGAGCAAGCTTGATGGTTCCCCATTTGCAGATGCAATTTCATTTCGGTAAGTGGTTGGTGCCCTCCAGTATATCACTATGACATGGCCTGACATTGCCTTTAGTTTCAACAAATTAGCTCAGTTCATGTACTGTGCCATGGACATTCATTGGTAGGCTTGTAAACGTCTACTACACTATCTCAATGCCACCAAACATCGTGGGTTATTCATCTCCAAGAACTTTGGGTTTAATGTCCAATGCTTCTCTAACAGTGACTGGGCAGGTTGCCTAGATGATCATCACTCCACCAATGGCTATCTCATTTACTTAGGTGATAATCTCATCTCATGGTGCTCTAAGAAATATGCTACTATGGCCCGATCCTCCACTAAAAGTGAGTACAAGGCTATGGTCAACACCACTACAGAAATTATGTGGATTATAACTCTCCTTCGTGAACTTAGTTGTTCGTTATCCTCTCCAGCCACTCTTTAGTGTGACAATGTTAGTGCCATCTATCTTTGTTCCAATCCTATTTTTCATGCACGCACAAAACATGTGGAGATCGACTACCACTTTATTCGTGATCAAGTCAAGGCTGGTTTACTCAATATCAAGTTTATCTCTAGTGCTGACCAAATTGATGATATTATGACCAAATCACTTGGTTACTCTCTGTTTGACTGTCATAGAGCCAAGCTTTGCCTCTGTTCACTGTCGACATCAATTTGAGGGGGGGTGTTAGAGTAGATAAATATTCTTTATTTGGGACAAGATCACTTCTTCCGTGTTTGCCCTTAAACAACTTGCTATTTGTTTGATAACTTAAATAGCTTGCTATTTGTTTGATAACTTAAACAGCTTGCTGCTTGTTTGATAAAACTTCTAGAGTAGATAAATAGTCTTCATTTGGTTATTTATCTAGTTAGCTGGATAATCCTTATCACTCGTTCCTAGTTGTATTTAACTCCAACTCTATTTTGCTCACCTTTGTAATTTATGTATATAAGGCAGCAGCCTTCTTGTGTACAGAATGGAAGAATATATTCAATAATACAACTTCATTTATTCAATATTTCACACTGATGTGGCCCCAAAGGTTTGTAGATGTCTGCTCTTGATCCTTCTTGTTTGGCACACATACACGAGGATAAATAAACCTCTATGATAAGTGATGGTTTAGTGGAAAAATTCTTAATACAAATGAACTTTTATTGACGTCATTTATATTAAGGTTAGATAATGCACAATCATATGTAAAATAAACTACTTAACATAAGCATAGTTACTAAATCATATATATGAAAAAATATATAAACTTATTAAAGCATCACCTCCACAAAATAAAATCCACAATATGTCTTAATGCATTTATAGGATACAACAACTTAAGGACAAAGTATACTTATCATGTATAAAAAAATATATGAGATATTTACTAATCACTACCAAAATAAACACTTAAGGGAACATAAGTCTACTTTGCTCACTTCACCAACAATATATAATAGAAGCACCAAAACATTAGATACCATTATTGGTACCTAACTCTAGATACTAGAAAGAACACTAAATACTATTCTTGGTATCAAAATAATTATTAGATACTCGACATTAAACATTATAGACACTATTGTCTCAATAAATAAATTTATCAGAACATTAGATACTAAAGGTATCAATAGAGATCACTTCATTAGACATTGATCTAATGTCACACTAGTAGCATATACATTATCACTTTAAGCATATATATCTATCAACAACTGTGAAACTATTTATATGAAGCCGTACAATCCACCCTAATAAAACAATTGGCTAATTGTAAGTGTCAAAGGTAAATAAGAATTGTGATAATTTCTAAATAAGTAAATTAATATAAAGGAATTAAAAGAATTAATAATAAGTTAAGGGGCTTATATGTAATTGTGATGAATGAATCCATAATAACTTAACATGTAGCATTTTTTAGAAAGTCTAAGAATATAAGAATGAGTGGATAAGGGTGAAGAACACATTGTCTTCCTTTTAGGATCAATTTTTTTTTTCTTCTAAAACACCACAAGAGTTGCTCTTGAGTTTTGAGAAATTAATGTCTTGGTGATTAAAGATTAAAGAAGAGATTGAGGTAATGTTTAAGAGTTCTTATTTGTTGGAAGTTATCCCTCATCTTCGTCATCATCCACTTTTATTGTGTGTTTAGAATTCATGATAGCAATTGAAGGTTTGTTCATGAAAACTTGATACTTAATTGAATTTGTGATTTTTAGTTGACGAAAAGAATAAAGACAAAGGCAAAGAAAGATTTGATGAAAGCTAGAAAAAAAGGAAAATATTTTATCAAGCTAATTAAGGTTTGGGAATTTACTCAACTTTTGTGTGTTTGTGCTTATGTATGTGAAGTTTTGGCATATATAGATTTTTTAATTAAGACCTAAATTTAAGATTTATTGATTAAAAGGAATGATCCAAATTGGGGTTTGGGGTGTTGTTAATTGAAAAGTTCAAAAGTGAAGAAATAATATTCTTATGTGTTTCTAGGTAAGTTAACGACTCAAGCAAACACCCGTTAAGTGGCTCTACTTGAAAGCAATGCTCGTTCAAGTTGGAATTTGGCCATTAGAAGTTTTCTATGCTGTAATTGAATTCTTGATCTACTTGTATTAATGGCTATTTAGCAATATCAATACCTGTTAACTGCTTGTACCTTAAAAGAGGAAAGTTAAGGTAATGAGATTCAAGGGCCATTATAAGACCTCAACATCCATTGGATGTCTTTAGAACATTTGGATAATTTGGGGGCACACTTATCAATGGTCGTTTACGTTTGTCAATGCCCAATGATTTTGTTCTCGATGCCAGTTGACCTTTATTAATAGCCGTTGGGTTTGTAGTTACTCCCTCCATTTTTTTTATCAGTCCCTTTTATTGTTTTCACTAGGATTAAGAAATAATAAATAGATTTAAATTTAGTATTAAATTATGTGATTAAGACTAAATTATCAAATCTAATTGGTTCTGAGTAGGATTCCTTATGCATCTGCTATAAATCCATCATGCATGGTGTGTTATATGCTCGACCTGATGTAGCATTTGCTCATCGTGTCACGAGTAGATTCCAACCCAATCATAAAGAGAAACATTAGGTAGTTGTGAAGAACATCCTTAAGTAGTCCAGCAAGACTAAGGATTTGCTCATGGTTTATAAAGAATAAGACCTACAAGTAAGAAGGTGTATAAATGCCAGCTTAATTTCAATTCGATAAGGATGATTATAAGTCACAGTTAGGATTGTGTTTATATTGGGAGGTGGTGCAATTAGTTGGAAGTGTTCCAAAAGAGAAACAATTGTAGATTCTACCATTGAGCCTAGGTATATAGCATCTTCTAAAGCAACTAAGGAAACTGTTTAGATCAACAAGTTTATTACTGACTAGGAGTAGTCCCTAGATTTGTTGATCTAATATCTTTGAATTGTGATAACATTGAGCCATTGCGCAAGCAAAGGCACCACGATCTTATCCATTATCAAAACATGTTATTAGGCGATATCATCTTATTAGGGAGATAATTTGAAAAAGTGATATAAAAATTGAAAATCTCCCTATAAATCATAATATGGCTATTCTTCTCATTAAGTCATCGACACAAAGCAAGTATGACTTCTATGCGAATGTTATGGTCATCAAGTGCATGAGAGATTGGCTCTAATGTGAGTGGAAGATTGGAAGAGCAACCTTATAGCCATGGAGGGTATATGTACGATCATGGATAGTTAGGTTCTCGACCATAGATAGCTAGATTCTATAGCCACATGGTTAGCTCATATGCCTTAGAGCTCTATATAGAATTCATTCCCATATACTTATGTTTAGTTACATTTGTTATAATTTAAATAATGTAATAAAATCCATTGTATTAAAAGCATAGTGCAAAGGAAATAATGAAGTCTTCATAATATGAGATTCTGAATGCATACAAAGGTGTTAATACTTAAATTATTCCTAGTCAAGTATTGGTAAGATTGGACATTGTCAATGCGGATAGACTATCACATGTTACACTCTTTGACTAGGTCAAGCAGTAATTCTTATACTCTATGAAAATGTTGATGATTAGAGTTAGCATATGGATGCTTGTTTGAGAAACAAGCATATCAAAGATCGATTTGACTATGGATCATTTGCTATATGAGAGTCTTATCTATATGGTAAGATAATAAAAATGCTATTTAGTTGTAAAGGGGCACATGCTAATGCTATATTGGAATTAATACATTCAAATATATCTGCTCCAATGACAACACATGTTAAAGGTGGTTTCTTAAACATCATAACTTTCATTAATGACTACTTAAGATTTTAGTATGTATGTCTAATGAAGTTTAAGTCTGAAGTAATTGAAAAGTTCAAAGAGTTTAGAAATGAAGCAGAGAAATAAATTGGCAAAAGTATTAAAACACTTAGATTTGATTGAGGTAGAGAATATTTGAGCCAAAAGTTTTAAGGTTATTTAATAGATAATGAGATTTTATCTCAATGGACTCCTCTATATACACCATATCATAATGGTGTGTCTAAAAGGAGAAATCAAATCTTATTGGAATAGTTTGATCCATGATATGTCTTGTAGACCTGCTTAAGTCTTTTTAGGGCTATGCACTAAAAACTGTAGCATATGCATTAAATAGTTCCATCAAAATTTATTAATGTTACTGTAGATATTGTGACTCGAGGCAGCCTAGATTAGGGTTACTCAATGATAAGGAACCATTTATACTTCTGATAGAAAGCATAAATCTTGAGTTTCATTCTTAATTTCACAATTCTATTAAGTATTTTTTGTGGGTTTTAACTTTGATCTTCTTAGAGTTCTGAAAAGACTTCAAAAATCTTGAATTTTAGCCTTTGCCAGTGATAGACAGACATCTATCACTAAGAAATAGCCTTATGTGGCTATTTTTTTTAAGGCATCTCCTAGTAGATACCTTTATCTAGGATGGTCTGTGGCTAGTGATAGACAATCGTTTGTCAATCAGTCATGGCCAATCAGGTCCAGGTTAGATTTAAGGGGTATTTTTGTAAATTTTAGATAATTATGTGAGAGATGGCCATTATCATTGATAGATGCCCGTCTATTTGGATTTTCTCTAGATTTTCCACATTTTTTGAAAATCTTGGACAGAGATTAGGTTTTTGAGATTTGATCTAGTGATGAATTTTAAGGGATTAAAACTTTCAATTTTAGGGGATAAGAGTTATAGTTAATCTCTAACTCTTTCTCAGGTATTTAAAGAAAAACTAGGGTTTTCGAACAGGATTCTGACTTTTGGAAAATGAGAGGCAGACATTCGAGAGAGAGAAATTCAATTCTCTATTCTCGGAGGTCCATAGCTTCTAAATAATGTTCTTTCACACCAAACAAAAACTTTTCTTTATTGTAAACATGGGGAATCAAGGTCATAGCTTAAGAGTGCACTTTTAAGACTCGTAGAATTAGATTCCTGAAGGTATTATTCTATGCTTTAACCATTTTATCTCTCCAAGTTTGTAGTATGCTCATATACTTAAATATGTTTATTCATCAATTTTGATACCATGTTTCCTATTATTATGCTAGTTATTTCATTTATTAGTGAAATTTATGATGCCACGACGATTTAAAATTGTTTAACATGTGTTAAAATGGCATGATAGGATTTTTTTTATGTTTTTCCATTGATGTATTAGGATAGCTTGATTTATTTCTTGGAATAGTATGATTCTCACTATGTTGGCATGATTTAATTCGTATTTTATCTTCTTTTTTTTTTAAGATTTGGCATGTTTATGACCTTAAAATTGCATTTTTAGGAGTTTGGCTTGGTTTTCTCCTTTTTTGGTTGAGTTTTTTTTATTATGTCTAGTTCCTCAAGTGATAGACGAGAAAAAGGCCAAACAGACGGCTGTCGATCAGCGCGACCGATAGGATGTCTTGGTGCTTTCTCCTCATCCCATCTTTCTTCCTCTTTTAGGCCATTTATCATTGTTTTAGGTTGTATGTGACTATTTTTTTAGGCATTTTCAATGTATTTTGCATGTTTAGTTCATTTTGAGCATTTAAATTTATTTTGATTTCATTCTTACCTATGTTTCAGAATGTCTAGCTCTATTTTAGAATATTTAGTTTTCTGTAATTTAATTATTCTACTTCAGTATAAATACTTTGTATTATTTTATTTAATCCCTTTATTTTTTAACTTTGTATGCTAATTAATTTGCTTTTTTGTTTGTTCCTTTGAGCCACTGTTTTTATGCACTTATAGAGTTTTTTGGGAGACTAGCATGCTTTGGAGGCTTTCTTTCAAACGGCTCCTTTTTTCCACTTCCTTTTATTTTTATTGCATTTAATTCTTACATTATGTTTTATGGTCGGTTTGTTATTCTCATTTATTTATCTTTTGTACTTTGTTTATTATTTTGGATATATTTCATTTTTGAAAATGCAATAGGTAGCAAAAAATGATTCTTTTTTTAGCATGTTAATTAATTGAAAAGTCATTAAAATTTTTTAATGTAATCAATTGGTTTTTTTAAATGAAATGGACCAATGTCCAATTTTTAGCCCAGATTCACACAATATGATAAAAGCATTTTTTTTTAAATATGCATGAGGAAATCGATGTTCCCAAATCTAAAAAATAGCCCAATTTATGTATGTATTTTATATTTTCAGTTGGACAATTTGCTTTTGTAATAATTTAAGTAGGATTACTTGATTTATTTACCGCTTTTATTTATCGCTTTCAAGATGCTTATCGTATTTATTTAATTTAAATTGTATTGCATCGTGTGAGAAGGGAGGTAGTGAATTAATAATTAAAACCTAATTATAATAAATACCTAATCGAGGTGCCAAGTAAGAGTGATGTTTCCAATACCAATCTTTGTTTAGGCATTAAAAGTTTGAGATTCATTTTCCAATGTCCTATTAGGTGATGACTTTATGATACTTGCCTTTTGAGCCCACATTAGATGCCTTCATAGATTGACCATCAATAATAAATTTTGTCCAAATCTCTTTTATTATAAAGTGGCCAATTTTGTGACTTTTAGTGAGCCTCATATGGTCTTTGACCCTAAAATTAGGCCTTCAAGAAACCAACCGATACGAGCGGGCTCTAGCAGCATCATAGTGGCGACTCTACTAGGGACTAAGAGACCTTGCTCCTAAAAGGATTTTGGTTAAGTTACTTATAATTAGGTTTTTATTATTAATCATATCTCTTTTCAAAATTGCATTTATTACATTCATAGTAGAGCCTTAGAATTAAGTTAGGTATCCCTATTTTAGCCTCGGTGCTATCCTAAAGCATACTCTATACTCATTCATTATAGGGATGTGTTAAGGAGATCCATCAACCTAAGTCTAGTACCAATTGGTATATAAAATGGTGGCCCATCGGTTGTTATGCTTGTGATGAGCTAGACCTATTGATAGGAATCATACTTAGGTAGCCCTAAAGTTTCATCAACCAATTATAGCCCATGTAATGACAATAGCTACTTTCCCTAGGTTCTATAACTATAATAACTCTTACTTGCTTTGTGGGCCCTTATTTATTGAACAAATTCAAATAAGTTAGGAAGGTATGAATCAAAGGCTATCATACCTCAGTAAGCCTAACCTCGATTTATTCAAATTATTTAAATACATGATTGCTAAGAAATTATACATTTGTGCTTTTAATTAAGAGAGGTTATGTTGTTGTTATCCTTTATGAACCATACGAGTCCATCGGGTTCCCTGCTGACCTATAGGCTAAGCCCACCTATAAAAGAGAATACACTACCTCTTATGTGGGAGTAATAAGGTTGGAAGGTTATGTCTTGCTTGAATGTTATTGTGACTTACGTATAACAACACATTTATACATTTATGCACCACATATATACCATAATCATGCATTATCACCATGCATCATCTCTGACACTTGAATTTTGTAGCCATCATAAATTCATTTAGATGGTCCAAAAGGTCAAATGGTCACCTTGTTTAGAAATCCATGTTTGAGCTATCAAGTCTAAGATTAGGGTCAAGTTTAGAGATAGGGTCTGAGATCAATTCAGAGTCTAGTTCAAGTGAGTTTTTAGAAAGAAGTCAAGAGGCAGCATCAAAAATGGATGCTGAGATACTGCCAATCGAGATGGGAAAAGTTACAGATAGATTGGAAAAGTTAAAGATAGGCAGCAAGGATCACATCTTGAAGGGAAAGGCTAACTGCTTCTATTTATAAGTCTCTAGTGCTATGAGATAAACTAGATAGAAGGTTGGATAAGTGATTACAAGAGTTTAAGGAGAGGTTGTTAACAATGATATATGGTCGGATGGCTTCTTTAACACCAAATGTTAGAACTTAACCTAGTGGAGCCAATGCATGTTGGGGATGCTACCATAACAAACACTCTAGTACCTCGAGCACCACTAGTAGAATAAAAAAGAGAAGGGACGTATAAGCTTGAGAATGATTATATAGAAAAGGATGAAGAGGAAGACCCTCTTATGGTATTTGTAAAGAATAAAGGCCCTAGTGCTAAAGATGTCGTATTCAAAAAGATGGAGGAAAGGATAGAGGCTGTGGCCCGAGTATCATCCACTGGAAGGGGAATGAACCCTAAAGATAGGGACTTATATGAGGATAGGCTACTCCTTTAGAGATTTAAGATGCCAGATTTGCCCAGGTTTGATGGTACTTCTGAACCTTCTATGCATGTTAAGTAGTACACTTGGATCATGAAGGAAACCACCTTGACTAAGAAATAAAAGGTGGAGTACTTTTGCTTAAGCTTAGTGGGTTTGATGATAGATTGGTATCATGGGTTAGATAACATATAAAATAAGATAGGGGTTTGCTGATAGAGGAGTTCTTAAAGTAATATGATTGTAGCACCAAGATAGGGGTCACTCTGAAAGATCTAAAGTTGTTACGACAAAAGCATGATGAGTCCTTTCATGAGTACCTAACAAGGTGGAGGAACATGGTGATGGAAATGAAAATGAAAGCTAATACAACTGACCAAATCAAGCTCTTTATTAGGAATGTAAGTCCCTAGTTAAGGAATGGCTTAAAGATGAAAGGATTAAAGGATTGGGAGTCCTTTAAAGATATAACCATAGAAGCTGAAGGTGAGTACTTAGCCAAGAGGGCTAGTAATGAGGGTGCGAGGAGGAATTTTGGCAATAATAAGGCTGCTAGAAATTAGTAGTGGAAGTAATATAAGTGGTAAGATGGCTGAAGTGTCTGCTATGGAGGCCAACCAAAGCTATTAATCTAACCTAAAAAAGTCCTTATCTTGGGTGTTGGACAAATTGAATAAGGAAAGGAAGCTACAATCGTTGCTAATAAGGCCTACTAAGAGTTAGAGGTTGCCCTACCATAGAGAAGATCAATACACACCTTGAGAAATAAGATTCAGGATCTAATAGGCAGCAAATAGATTTTAAATCCTGAGAAGAGAGAGAAAATAAAGAAAGAAGGGTATAATGTAGTACCGTTACTATTAGTTGAGGCAATCTACATTGCATACATGGAAGCTGGTTGAAGCTTTGTGTGAGTCTACTATCACTACTACTATGTCACCATCTGGACTATTAGATTTGGTTAAAGGAGAAACTAGAAAGAATGTTGTATATTCTAATACATAGCTACCCACTGAAGGAAGGAATCATAATCCCCCTCTATATATCAAGGCATAGGTGAATAGGAAGCATACATCTTGTGGATGGTAGACGAAGGTTCCTCAATTAATATATGTCTACCAGTTATGATCCCTACCTTTGGTTTGAATGAGATTATGTTGAACAAATATGATCTAACCATATCTACTTATGACAAATCAAAAAGGTAAGTTGCAGAGACATTTAAGGTTGTGGTGAAGATAAGGCCAGTTGAAACCGAAGTTGAGTTTATGGCATTGCTTGTGAGGCCCCTATTTGTACCCTAGGAGAATTGCTATGAAGTGGTTAGTATATGTGTTTATTTATGATTTCTATATGTTTGTTAAATTGATGCTATTACAAGTTGGGATTTGGAAGAAATTGTTTACTAAGAAAGAGGCAAAATGGTCATTTCATAGTAAGTCATATTTGTGCATTAATTGATAGAAGATATGGAATTTAGGGACTCAATTAAAATGAGGAAGTGTAATTTTTATGGTAAGAATGAGAAATTGAATAAAATTAAAGGCAATTGACTAAAGTTAACAAAATGGATCAATAATATGTTAACACTTAGTTTCTCTAGATTTTCATGAAATTGGAAGAAAAAGTTAGATATTTAGGGAGAGAGTTGGCCAACTACTCAAGGGTAGAGTTACAACTACTCTTCTCTCTAAATAACCCCTAAATAACATATAATAAACCTCCCAAAAAATTCAGCTTGATATTAAAGAGGAGAGAGAATTTAGTGGTTAAGTGTTTAAGGTATTAACTCTCTTTCTCTTCTCTTCTTTGTACCTGTGATGAGAATTCAATTAAAGGAAGATATATATGTTTATACTTGTACTCTTTTCTATGTAGAATGAGAATCAAGTAGAGGAAAGGAGAATGAAATCTATAAAGAATAAAGAAAGTGTTATTTTGGCTTGAAAGAGGTATGGGAACTTCTCATAAATTTTAATTGCATATGCTTGTGTTGGTTGCATAGGGATTAAGTTATTGGATGCTAAAATAAGGAATTAACATGAAAATTAAGCTAAAAAAATTCTTGAGAACCAAAATAGGCAAGATGGGTTTGAAGTCACCAAATTCTGTCTCAAGACTTAATTGACCAACCCAAATTATTTTAGTTATAACTCGAGATACAAGAACCCAAATTGATTAATTCTAGTTAGATTATAAACTAAACTCATAGACCTTAATTTCATATGCAAAATTCAAAAATCGAATCCCCCTATATGATGATGAAAATTGAGTTTGAACTCTGACTGTGTCTGCTGCCCTATCATTAGGAGCAGTCTACATCATTTGTTGAATATCTAAAAATTTATAGGCCCAAATAGAATAATTTTTAATGTTTTGGAAACTAGAAATTTATAGGATTACCTTTGTAGAAGATCACTTTTCCTAAAAAAGAAGTTTATTTGGTCTAAAATAATATAGAAGTTGAACTTGACAATCTATCTTCAGTCATATATGTGTATTAATTGATAGAAGATATGTAATTTAGGGACTTAATTAAAATGAGTAAGTTAAGTTTTGTGGTAAGAATGAGAAATTGAAGAAAATTAAAGGATTAAGTGCAATTGACTAAAGTCAACAAAACGGATCAGTGGGATGTTAACACTTAGTTTCTCTAGATTTTTTCATGAAATTGGAAGAAAAAGTGAGATATTTAGGGAGAGAGTTGGATGGCCACTCAAGGGTAGAGTTACATCCACTTTTCTCTCTAAATAACATATAATAAACCTCTCAAAAATTCAGCTTGATATTCAAGAGGTGAGAGAATTTAGTAGTCAAGTGCTTAAGGTATTAACTCTCTTTCTCTTCTCTTATTTGTACTTATGATGAGAATTCAATTAAAGGAAGATATATATATTTATACTTGTACTCTTTTCTATGTAGAAAGAGAAGCAAGTAAAGAAAATGAGAAGGAAATCCATCAAGATTGAATAAAGTGTTATTTTAGCTTGAAATAGGTATGGGAACTTCTCATAAATTTTAATTGTGTATGCTTGTGTTGGTGGCATATGGATTGAGTTATTGGATGCTAGAATAAGGAATTAACATGAAAATTAAGCTAAAAAATTCTTGATAACTGAAATAGGCAAGATGGATTTTAAGTCACCGAATTTTGTCTTAGGACTTAATTGACCAACCTGAACAATTTTAGGTATAACTTGAGCTATAGGAACCCATATTGAGTAATTCTAGTTGGATTAGAAACTAAACTCATAGACCTTTATTTCATATGCGGAAGTAAAAAATTGAATCCCTCTACATGATGAAGAAAATTGAGCTTGAACTCTAACTATATCTGCTACCCTATCATTAGGAGCAATCTGAGTTGTTCATTGAATATCTAGAGATTTATAGGCTTAAATAAAGTGATTTTTAATTTTTTGGAAACTATAAATTTATAGAAACAACTTTGTAGGGGATCACTTTGCCTAAAAATGATGTTTCCTTGGTCTAAAATTATATACAATTTGAATTTGACAATCTATCTTTAGTATTTTTGAAATATAATAGACCTCAAAATCAGTACCATTTTGGTAATAATCGTGAGTCAGTCTAGAACTGAATTGACACCTATCTCATGGTTAGTACTTATTAGTTAATAACCGTGACCTCCCTTGTTTCATCCTAGACTTAATTTTTAGGTCCCAAATTGATACCAAAGAATACCTTTACCTCTTCGAGCACTTTTAGAACAATTTAAATTTAAAATTAAAGATGATTTATGACATTGAACATGTGAAAAGCGTAATGAAATACAAGAATAAAGTTATAGCATATTACATATATGTATGTTTATATAAATGAAATTATACTATAATTGTTACACAATTGTAAATGTGGTTATGCAATGATAGTTAAAAGAACAATACTATAATTGTTTTGAATAATTATATCTATAATTATGCAATATGATGAGTTATGTACAATGGAAGAAGTGATATGGGAAATGAAAAATGCCTGTATATAGAACTTGGTGTTGGATAGATAGGCATGCCTATAGGGTCATAGTTACAGCTACCATTGTTTTGACTCCACTTAGGTCCATAGTATGTCCCCATTTGGGACCATAGTTTTGACCCCTTTTGGGTCTACATGTTTAATACCTTCGAGTATTTATATGTTTGATACCTTCGAGTATCTATAGCACCCATTATCCACACCTATAGAACTTAGGTAGGCATTCAAAGGATATGATAAATA
The DNA here is from genome assembly GCA_037975025.1 of Excoecaria agallocha. NCBI lineage: Eukaryota > Viridiplantae > Streptophyta > Magnoliopsida > Malpighiales > Euphorbiaceae > Excoecaria > Excoecaria agallocha. The sequence goes on from CM075807.1 coordinate 104,714,391, forward strand.
GTAAATACTTGGTGCTAAAGAATAGTATGTTATTTATGACTGGTCAAATATACATAAATGTTACATAACTAATTATGATATATTGTTTAATGATATAAATGTATCTTATTATTATTACATGTTGTGTGTGCTTGAGAATGACTATTGTGAGTGGTTGTTCACATACTTATTGTTCCCCACTAAGTTATATAGCTTAGCACGAGTGTTTATCAGTGTAGGTATCTAAGATAGGGTTTTTCAGTAGATGCAAACTTAATAATAGTAAAGCCAACACAAGGTTAAGGAAAAGTCAAAGTATGAAGATAATGTTTTCTTTTGGCTATGTTTTATTATTGTGAATTTCACATTTTACTAATATGATGTAATGTAAGAATGTAATGTAAGGAATGAACTTATTATAACAATGATGTATAAACCTCATCTTATATAGTATACTCTTTTACAAGAATACGAGCATAAGTTAGATATGATATGATATGATATGATATGATATGATATGATATGATATGATATGATATGATATGATATGATATGATATGATATGATATGAATATGCTTATGATAACAAAAGTGGATATGATACGATATGCAAAAGAATGTGATGTCATATTCATTGTTGTATGAAAGATAATATACCAAGTAACAGGAATCAAAAAATGCTAGAGTAATCCTTACATTGCCTATCCCTTCTAAATTCTTAATGTTTCTTGGAAGGCCACAGCTTCATAAGTTAGAGGGAGTGCCCTTTATGCTACATCAAATGATTAAGATAACCCATGATGGTTAAGTGGTCACCATCAATGTGCAGACATTGGGTCCTGAGGTAACTCCTATCAGAGTTACCTAATGAGGATAAGGTTGATCTAAAATAGCAAAAGAAAGAAAGAATTACGGACCTATCTTGTGTTTATTTCTTAAAAATATTTTTTGCGAGCTATTTTTTAAGGTTTTTGGGGGTTAAAAATAGTATTTCAAAGTTTTAACCCTTTCTTTTCTTTCGAACAGAAGAAAGATGCGCATTTAAGGGATAAAAAGGGACTCAGAGATGAGTCACGACAAGCTTCTGATTCACACCTAAGTCATTGCCTTTAAGTGCCAGTCACTCCTTTGCCTTCCTTCCTGGTCACATATATCACTGGGCATGAGTTAAGGCCATGACTCATTGAGCTAGGTTGTGACTTGCCCCAGTTGTGCTTATGGAGAGCATTTTAGTATTTTTCCAAGGCCCACCTCCAGTCACGCCTTTGACTCACGAGTCAAGGCCGTGACTGGGTGTTTTTATTAGATTTTCAATTTCTTCTCACTAGTAGGGGATTAAAATTTTCTAAAAAAATCTTCATTTTTTTCTTAGCTTAATCTAAACATTTAGGGCTCATGATGTTTTTTTAAATATCAATCACTTTACCTTTTTGAGTGGGGAGGAATTTTGGAAAAAGTGGAGAAAAAAAAGACAAAATAAATGTTCTCTATTTTATTGGAACTTGAAGGAACTGAGGAAAAAAAAGGAAAAGGAAAACCTAAAGGGTGTAAGATTCTTTTGGTTTAAAGCAATTGAACTTAAGGTAATATAAAGAGGCTAAAGAACCTTTAATCTTAAGTAGATCTTTGAGTTTCTTTCTCTATCAATATTTGTATTTTACTTGTATATATTCTGTTGTAGTTTTTTTATTTAATTTTCTTGTTTATATTTAAGATTTTACTTATGTGGTTGTTTGTGTTCTCATTTTGTTTATATTTCGGTTTTAATGGTTAGTTCCTCATTTATGCATATTAGTGTTTTTAAGAGAGGTTGTATGGTTACTATTCATCTTTTCCTCTTGTTCTATTTTTTTCTTTATTTTATATTCTTTATCATTTCCTTTTCTTTTGCTTAAAACAATATGCAAATTGCTTATTAATGTGTATTATTGAGTTTTAGATATGAATCTCTTATTTTTATAAGTATTTGAGCTTGGAATGGGTAATTTCATCATCTATGTCGTTATCTTTGAGTTTTAGACCTCATATGGTGATTCATGATTTTATGTGTTTTGATCTTACTTTATGCCATTTTCATGCATGAAATGAAGTTTTTGTGAGGAATGGACCAATTCCATGCATTAAATGATTGGAATATGTTTATTTGGTTGTTTTATAGTGCTTATGGCATCGTTCTAGTAGCTGCTGGGTGACTCAAGGCTGTCTCATGGCCTTAAGTTAAGAGCGAGTCATGGCTCTAACATAGGACTCGTCTTTGACTCATCGTGATTTTCCCAATTTGCTTTGTGACCTACCATTTTGCCTATGACTAGGCATAGGCCCTATAACTAGCTCTTTGGGCCTTCATCTTGCCCCATGACTCACCTTTCCTGCCTTGTCACTCACCCTTTTTGACTTATGCCTCCTTTTCCCTTTCATTTTCTACTGCTTCCTTTTCTTTCATTTTATATGTTTTTCTCTTTATGATTTTTTTCTATTACTATATCATTGTTATTATTTACTTTTATTATCATAACTATAATTGCTATTACTTTGTTATTTATATGAAATATGCTATGTCATTTTTATTATTTTATGTAAATTTATTTCCTATTTATGTATTTCCTTTAATTAATTTATTTAAATATTATTGTCACTATTAAATTATTGTAATATTAATATTATTTATGTCTATTATATTTATTAATTTATCTTATTTAATCATATATTACTTAATTATTATATGTATTTATCGCTTTAGCATGCACATATCAAGTACATGCTGTGTGAATTTCGAAATGAATCATGCATTTTATTTATTTATTTATTTATTTTTGTCTTATTTGTTATTTTTTAGTAACTTTCCTATTTATATGCTATTTAATTTTGAAATAATATTGATTATTTATTACTTGTTTAATTTAATTCATTGATCATTTTATTAATTGATATTATTTTCTATCCTTTTAATGCCTATAATACTTTCACATGTCAAATTAAGTTAGAGAATTAGAGAATAAGGCAGAGCAGATTAATCTGGGATTTATTTTTTTATTTATCTATTTTGGGGTTGTATTATTTTATTTCATGCTTTTTATGCAATTGGTTGTAATAGCTTACTAATAAATGATTTTTGCAAAATAATTGAAAAATTCACATTAAATATTTTCTACTCAATTAATCGATTTTTCACAAAGGATTTTTTCCATTTAAAATTAATTAAATGATTCTTTCTAAAGTCGCGAAGGATCTAATTTCCCATTTTATCTAAAATACACCTAAAACTCTGTCCTTTTTATAAATATGCATGCGAGGGCTAACGTCATCATCTAAATAAATTCAATAAATTCCCTATTTTATGAATGATTTCTTTTAGCAATGTATATTTATTGTAATTTTAATGTAATATACAAATTGCTTTATTGTTTTTCTGATGTGCTTGAAATATGCCTTTCAATTCTTTGCCATGAATACGTGTGAATTGAGGATTAAAATAATTAATTATAAATACTTGTTTATATAAGCATTAACCATGTTATAAATAAGAGTTAGGTCCCAAACTATCTCTAATTTTGGCTTCATAAGGTTAGAACTCACTTTTTCGATGTTTTATTAGATGGCGACTCCATAATACTACCTTATGGTGCCTAGCAGACATCATTATAGGTTGATTGTCAACAATAAATGAAAGTAAAATCCTGTCTATTATGAAGTGACCAACCTTTATGAGTTAAATGAACCTTTGTTTGGTCCTGAGCCCTAAAAGAGGGTTTTCGAGAGTAAATTGGATGCCTATGGGTTACGGTGCGTGTCACAATGGTGACTTCATTGGGGACCTAAAGATTTTACTCCAAAAGTAACTTGGTTATCTTAATATAAACAAGTTTTAATAGTTAATTATTTTAACACTCTTTGAATAAATAGGATGCATTAGAAATGCTACAGCCTTAAAATTAGGATAGGCATCCCTATTTAACCAATGGTGCATTGCTGAAGCATAACCATATGTTCATTCAATGTAGGAAAGTGTTAGGAGATAATCACCAGACCAAGCCTTATACCATTTGGTATATTAAATGATGACCCGACCAGTCACCATACTCATGATGAGGCAGACCCTTTGGTAAGGATCATACTTAGATAACTTTAAAGTTCTATTACCAAATTGATGCCCCATGTAAATGACATGGATACTTCCAATTAGGCTACATGAGCCATAATACATTATTTGATAAATGGTCCATTATTTATTAAATCTAAGTAAACTCAATATATTAGATTCCAAAGGTTTTTATGCCGTAAAGGGTTCATTTTAATTTCCTTGTGATATTAAATACATAATGGCCAAAGTACATGTGCTTGCACTTGAAACAAAGAGTTGTTATACTACCAATTTTCCACCATATATCATACATATTCATAGAGTTCCCTGATATGGGAAAGTTTGAAAGGAGGATGAGATCAATGATGAGTGAAATGATGTTTTTTTTGGCACGCCTACTGGATAATGACCTGTAGCCCCTACTATTGAGCATGTAGAGCCATATGCTGCCAGGGGTACCTCTACTATGACTACTGCTATGGTATCTCCTCTAGCTATCAAGACTAGAGGTATGGCATCAAGAGTTTTACCCGTTGAGCAATAGAAAGATAAAGGTGTTTCCCCTGAGGAGGATTTGATTCCTAAAGAGGAGGAAAAGCTAGTGGTGACCCAAGTTTTGAGAGGTAAGGCACCCAAAATGGAATACTCCATTTTCAAAAAGATGGAAGAAAAGATAAGAGCTATGGCCTGAGTTTTATCTGTAGGGCATAGAATCATCCTCGAGGATAGAGACTTAAAAAGTGAGTATGTGCTATCTTAGAGGTTTAAAATGCCATACTTGCCCAAATTTGATGGTATATCTAATCTGTTTGCTTATATAAAGTAGTACACACTGGTTATGTAGGGGACTACTCTTACTAAAAGATAAAATAAAAGGTTGAGTACTTTAGCTTTAGCCTTATTGGTCCATCTATCAATTGGTATCATAGGCTTGATAGAAGGGTTAAAAAAGAATATGATCTACTAATGGAAGAATTCCTAAGGCATTACAATAGCAACACTCTAATGAAAGTCACACTGAAAAACCTTGAGCTATTTTAGAAAAAACCTAATGTGTCTCTTCATAGATGGAGAAATAGGGTGATGGAGATGAAAAGGAAACCCCACACCTCATATCAAATTAGGTTGTTCATTCATAATGCTAGCTTGAATTTGAAAAAAAAACTTGAAAATAAAGGGATTGAAGGATTAAGAGGCCTTTAAAGATATTGCCATTGAAGTTGAAAGTGAGTATCTGGCTAAAAAATCGAGTTAAATAGGTATTGGAGGTTTTAGTTCTAATTAGTGAGGTTATAGAGGTAAAATAACTAGTAAGGCTATTGGAGCTAGTTGTGGAGGCAGTACTGTGAAAATGACTAAGGTATCTACTACCAAGATAGCTTAGAGGCATTATTTAAACTTGGGTAGATCCTTATCATGGGTAATAGATTTGTTGATAAAAAGGGACAATTGCAGCCATTACTAGTTAGGCTTGCCTGAAGTCAAAGCTAGCCTAACCATTAGGCTAATCAGTATTATGCTTTCCACTAGTATACTGGGCACTTTATAGACTACTATTGAACCATGGGGGATAGGATCCAAGACCTTATTAATAGCAAACACATTACTAACCTGGAAAAAAAAAGAGAAAAAGAAAGTAAATTACAATGCAGTGCAACTATTGGTGTTTATAATTGGTTCAAGCTTGCCTAGATGGTATGGGTTATTTGACTTGTACACCAATGAGTACCTAGCCATTACCCATCCTGCTTAGCTAGAAATAGATCAAAAGGAATGAGATGTAAATATTTTCACAAGTCTAGGGACACTGTCTAAAAAGGGCAAAGATGAGCCATTGGTTTGTGTAATTGACTGATTGGAATTAGCTAGTGAGAATGAAGATGATGCCAAAGAAGACCCTACAGATTTATGTGATTTTGAAAATGAAGGAAAGAAAAGGAAGGTAAAGTTGATCATTTGAAGAGGAAGGGTAGCACCTGAAGTAAAAAGATGGCAAGATCCTATACTGTTGTCTCTAGGGAAATAGCAAGAGGAGGATTAGATCCTTAAGTAATTTTAGAAAAATCATACTCCAATTTTTGTGTGGAATTTGCTCAGACAATCTCCTTCTTATAGATAGAAAGTAGTTAAAGGTTTGTGTGAGTCAACTGTGGCAACCACCATTTCTCCTCCAAAATTGCTCGACTTAGTAAGGGGGAGCTCAGGAGAATGTATCATTTACACTAATGGGAATTTTCCTGCTGAGGATAGGGATCATAATCATCTCTCGTATATAAAAGGCTAGGTCAATGGCAAGCATACAACCTATGTACTGATCGATAATGGATCATTTATCAATGTGTGCCCACTCGTAGCACTTGCCACCTTCGGTTTGAATGAGTCAATATTGAACAAGTTTGATTTGATTATCATAGCTTATGATAATTCTTATAAATAAGCAATATGTACTTTTAAAGTTAAGATTAAGACAAGGTCGATAGAGACAGAAGCAGAATTTACAGTATTGCCCATGCTGACCAATTTCTTTGTATTGTTGGGATGGCCATAGTTTCATAAAATGGGAGGAGTTCCATCTACTCTATCCCAAATTATAAAGATCCTACATGAAGGGCAAGTTTTCACCATAAAAACTGCTAGGGAGAATTAGGTTTCCACTTTGGGTATAGCCAATCAGCCATTTAATAGGTTTCATGTAGCCACTATTAATGCCAATGATGAGGTTGATCAGGGGCTACCTCCTTAAGTAGTTAACATGATTAAGAGGATGAAATTTTTTCCATGTTTTGATCTTAGGAAGGATTCACAGGATCCTCATAAAGCGATTACCATGGTAGAATAGAAAAATAAAATAGGGTCAGGTTATGAAGAGTTTAGCAAAGAGAAGAAGATTCAGACGAAGTCTCTTATATTCTAGATCGCTGCATGCCTGTGACTATAGAGCCTTAGTATTATGGTGAAATTACACTTATTCTAGTTGGAGGGGACATTATCATTGGCTTTGATATGTTTAGTGACATTTTCAACTAGGCCAATAGAGTTATTAAGCCTGTTAAAGGGTTTTGAATGAAGAAATAATGATTTAGCTGTTTGAATGGGAAGAAAATGTTCCTGAGGAGATCATAACCCTACATTTGTTATCTGCCAGGGTCATGGGAAAGGAGAAGGTAAATTTAGAAGTCCTAGTGCTAGATTTAAATGAAGATGCCTTAGAAGTCATCATGGAGTCTCAGTCATGTATAGAGAGTGAGGAAGGGTCATCTGTAGGATCAAACTCATTAGATGTAGATGAGGATGCTTTTGTAGATATACTTTTTGTACTTAAACTTTCTAATAATGATGTATGTAGTTCTTCCTATATGAAAAATAGGAACAACTTTGCCTATTTGTATGATGTTTCCCATAATTTCACTACACATGATCATGACCATAAATCATTTATATTTGATATTAATTCAAAAAATACCACTCCATTTAATCTTGAAACCTTTGAAAATCCAAACGAAATCTTGATTGCATCCGGCATCATCCCTAAAGAGAGAAAAATTTGAAAGAATATTAAAAAAATATGAACAAGTCTTTACCTGGACCTACGAAGACATGCCAGGTATTGATCATAATAATGCTAAACATGAAATTCCCACTTATCCAAATTACAAACCTATTAAATGGAAGCTTGGGAGGCTCAAGCTAGAACAAATAGAAAAGGTTAAAAAGGAAGTGTGAAAGTAGATTGAGGCAAAATTCTTATTAAAAGTCCAAAATCCTACCTGGCTAGCCAATGTTGTTCCTCTAGGCAAGAAAGATGGAAGGGTTCACATGTGTGTTGATTATCAGGACTTGAATAAGGCCTGCCTAAAGGATGATTTCCCTTTGCTCCATATAGATGTGCTTGTTGATAGCACTGCTAGGTACATGATGTATAGTTTCATTTATAGATATACTAGTTATAATCAAATTCTCAACAAAATTATAGATAAAATCAAAATAGCCTTTAACATAGAATGGGGGACTTTTGCCTCCAAGGTGATGCCTTTTAGGTTAAGGAATGCTTATGTTACCTATCAGAGGATGGCAACTAAGATCCTTGATAACTTGATGTATAAAGAAGTTGAGGTTTATGTAGATGATATGATGATTAAGTCAGCAACTAGGGAAGGTCATTTTGAGACTCTAGAGAAGTTCTTACAAAGGATCAGTAAGTACCGACTTTGCCTTAATCCAAAGAAGTGCATATTTGGGGTTACTTAAAAAAGGTTACTTGGCTATATAGTCAGCCAAAAAGGGATTAAAGTGGATCTAGATATGGTAAGGGTGATTAGGGAGATGCCAATGCCTTATAAGGAGAAGGAAATTAGAGGGTTCTTAGCTCGACTCCAGTATATTAGCTAGTTTATTACAAAGTTTAGCTTGATATGTGTGCCTATCTTCAAGCTATTAAGAAAAGATCAGTTGTCTGAATTGAAGTAGGATTGTCAAAAGGCCTTTGACACCATTGCTACAACTGCCACTAACACCCAAACCCTTAATCCTATATCTATCAATTGAGGAAAGCTCGGTTGGTGTTATGATTACCCAAGAAGGCAAGTTTAGGATCAAGTTTGCTATCTACTATCTCAGTAAGAAATTCTTACCTTATATGGCAAAGTGTACAAAAGGTGAAAAGATTTGCTTAGTGGTTATTTGGGCTGCTAAGAAGCTAAGACATTATTTCCATTCCTACAAAGTTCAAGCAGTAGCCAAGCACAATCCCCTCAGGTATCTTTCGATGGCACCATCATTGCTAGGAAAAATGGGAATAAGGCTGGTATTGTTGTAGGAGTTTGAGGTTGGGTATATCATCAGGAAAACTATTAAAGGTCGAGCAGTGGCTGAGTTCTTAGCTGACCACCCACTAGAAGGGGACTGAGTAGAGTATGAGTTCCCTGATGAAGATATTAAAGCCATTATGATTTAGGGGTGGCAAATGTATTTTGATGGAGCTATTAATAGTAAGGGTGCTGGGGCAGGTGTAATCCTTATCACACAAGATAGAGAAAAAACTCCCTTTAGCCAAAAAGTTGAGGTATAAAGCTATCAATAATGAAGTAGACTATGAGGTTTTTATCCATAGATTAGAAGCATTGCTGTCTCTAGAGGCAAGGATAGTAGAGGTGTTCAAAGATCATCACTAGTAATCTACCAGATTTGAGGTGAGTAGGCCATCAAAGGGGGAAGATTACTTTCTTATATGGAATGCATGAAAAATTTGGCTAGCCAATTTGAGTTTGCACCTTTATCTTTGTGCTTAGAATTGAGAATCGATTGGTAAATGCCTTGGCAACTTTAGTTTCTATATGGGATAACATGCAAGAAGTAATGATGAAGTCGGTAGTAATTACTAGTTCTGATAGACCTTACTTTGAAACTGAGTAGGTGATGGATGCTGAAGTGAACGATGAAAAACTATGGCATTATAATGTTTAGAACTACCTAAAAAGATCAATTTTCCTTAAGAAAGCCACTAAAAAGGATAAAAAAATGATTCATAAGCTGTCCACCTAATTCATCAGTGTGAATGGAGACCTATACAAAAGGCAACCAGATGGCATTCAATTAAGGTGTTTAAATGAGAAAAGCCATGAAGATCATGGAGGAGACTCATGCCGATATTTAGGGCTCATATGAATGGTTTGATGCTTGTTAAGAAGACTATTCATTAGGGGTTCTTTTTGCTTACCATAAATATGAATTGCTTTAGATATGTGAAGTAGTATCATTTATTTCAATAGTATGCAGATCTAAAACACTTGCCAGTTTTAAAATTGTGTAATCTCACCTCTCTATGGCCATTTGCAACCTGGGGAATTGATATTATAGGAATGAGTCATCCGCCAGCATGAAACAGACACAAGTTTATAATAGTTGCATTGATTACTTGACAAAATGGGTTGAAACTGAATCTTTTAAGGAGGTGGGTGTAAGGGAAATGGCTAGGTTTATCAAGCAAAATTTGATATGAAAGTATGGCCTAATCCATCATATTATGTCTGATAATGGGGCCTAGTTCTAAGCAAAAATGAAGCACTAGCTCAAAAAGTATAAGATAGAGCATTATAAGTATTCTCTTTATCATCCACAGGCCAATGGTGCAATCAAGGCAGCAAATAAGAATGTGAAAAATAAAGTTTCCAAAATGGTGCAAACTTATGAGGATTAGGCTGAAAAGTTACCTTTTGCACTATGGGCATAGAGAATAACCACTCGATCCTTGATAGAAGCCACATTATTATCTTTGGTTTATGGAACTAAAGTGATGCTACTTGTAGAAGTAGAGCTTCAATTTTTGAGGGCGATTTTGGAAGCTAAACTGCCAAAAGTAGAGTGGCCAAAGTAGAGGTTATTGTAGCTAAATTTCCTAGATAAAGATCGAATGTGGGCTTATTACCATAACCGAATTTATCAGAAGAGGTTGGCTTGATCATTCCAAAAGAAAGTTAGAAAACATCCTTTGAAAGAGGGTGATCTTATCTTTAAGTAGATGAGGCTAAGCATCCAAGACTTCTGTGGTTAGTTCAGGCTCATATGGTAAGGCTCGTTTGTGTTAAAGAAGTAGCTATCCAAAAAAGTAGCGATCCTAAGTGATAGTGATAGGAATGAGTTCAAAGAACTGATCAATATTGATAGATTAAAAAGGTTCAATAGCTAAGATTGGAAAAATTAATCAAATAAAAATCAAAAGAAGAGAATATAGCCCTACAGTCGAAAATTAAAAATAGATGGCCTTACTAAAATTAAGTACCCCATCAGGGTGAAAATAATAAAAAAAAACCTAGGCAAAAGTTAGTGGCAGAGTTAAAATATTCAATAAGAAAAACTCAAGAGGATTGATTGATAATAGGGAAAATATGCTTTCAAGGTTTGATTCGAGATTAAATGGAGTTTTGTATTATTGAACTTAATGTTAAATAGTGGTCATGTATGATGAAATCATGTTGAAATATGCATATATGTAGTGCAAATCCATACATTAATATAAATAAGAGCGGTTATGTTACATACTTGAAGTTATCTTGTTCTATGTAAAAAGTAATGAATAATTCTTATTTTATATATACAAAACCTACGAGTTATCATTTACTACTTTTTCCATAAATTTGACTTAACCAATTCTCCTTGTTATCTACTGCAGGGCTAGTAACCCATCTCTCATACATGACCAAGTTAATGAAGTCACAATCCGTAGGCCTTCGGATATTAGATTTCGCATATAGCTGACCCCAAAGGTAGTGATAGTTAGAGATAAATGCAACAGATAGGGTACCACCTTGGAAAGATAGTGCGAATCCAACAATATCTTACCACTCCCTAAATTATATAGTGCAACAAAAGACAATCAGAAAGTAGCCTTATGTAAACTATATAGTGGTACACATCCAGAATGCCAATATTGTGTTACACAATAAGGCACCAACCATATGCACATAAAATTGATGTTATCATCTGCCACTATGGCTAGCCATAAATACCTCTCTGAGGAGAGTCAAAGTGGTATAGTTATCTTTTGGAAAGGTAGCATCTAAGAGAATATGTTCTAATTACCCTTGAAGGAGGTTCTTTTAACAACTTCAACTTCTTTTGTAGCCATATTTGTAAAAGAAAAAAAAGAGAGAAGAAGAAAAAAGAAAAGAAAAAAAGAGGGAAAAAACAAAAAACACAAAAAAACAAAACAACAAATAAAAGCTGCTAGAATGGGTTGGGTCCATTTCAGGCAAAAATAAGGTATAAGGTTACATGAAAATCCAAAAAATGATACGTCTCCTGCTAAGAAAAGCTAGTGTGAAAATCCATAAGGAGCACACTACCTTCAAAATAATGATTATTACTTAGAGCAATAAGGGGCTGCTAGATAGAAAGGCAATGGTGTCAGTGTAGATTACGTCCAAGCCAATGATGGTCTCTACTAATATGGGAGAAAATGAGCCAGGCCATTGTAAATGCCCTCGACAATGCCGAATAGTTTTTAGCAGCTAGTCAAACCTTTCAAAGTTAATATTAAATATCTGGTGAGATAGATCAGTAGAATAACATCGGTGGGAAGGTAGGCATATCAAAAAAGTCATTCAGGGCATCGAGCAAAGTTTTTAAGGGAATAGGACCACTTGAAGGCACCAGTTTGATAATGGCCGAAAGTATAATTCTTGAAGCCTAGGCTACATCCCTTGGATAATTTTGCACACACATAAGGCAAAGTTTCGAGGATAAAATTTGCAAAAACAATTATAGCAAATTCTTTAGCCAAAGGGCATAGTTCTTCATGGGTTAACCTGAAGACATGAAATCTAGGGTTCCAGTATCGACTAGCTGCCAACAATAGCCTTATCTCAAGCCAAACCCTTCTGAAGAATCTTAATTTGAAATGCAGAGCCAAGACAGTTTTTTTTCCAAGTTATGGGGGCATCAAATAGCCTGTGTAATTTGTTGAGAAATGGTGTGTTCATGGCAAAGTATCAAACTGTACAAAAAGATAAAATATATATAAAGTAAAAAATAACAAATGAATGATAATAAATATGTTTATAATATAATGTAAATGAGATGCATAAAAATAACAATAAAAATAATGGCAAGCAATAAATAAAAAATAAAATAAAAATAGTGAATAGCATTATAGTATTATATAGAAAAATGAAAATGAAAATGAAAAAATGATGAAAAAAAGAAAAAATGAAAAAAATGAAAATGAAAATAGAAATAAAGAGTAAACAAATAAAAATAATAAAAAGAAAGAAAAATGAAAGAAAAAAATATGAAAATAAAAATAAAAATATAAAATAAAAAAATTTGACAATGTGAGAAAAGAAAAAGAAAAGGAAATAAGAGTTAGAAATAGAGGTAAGCATGGATTGGTTAACTAGTCCATTAGCAAAAAAAATAGCCAGTCAATTAGTATTGATTTTTAAAATCATTAACCATTAATCAGTTCGTTACATTCGCTTAACCAGTCCATCGGTTTTAATTTTTTAGTTTGGTTAATCAATATTTTTTGGTTAACCATTAAAATTTTGAACATAAAATTATAAAAAAAAATTAGAAAAAGTTCAATTAAATTTTAAATGTGCAAAGTAATTTAAAATAAAAATTATAAAACAAATATAATTTACAAGCCAAAATTCATGTTCAATAAATTGATAGCTAATATTATAAAATAGATTTAATATTAGTTGAAAATTAATATGCTTAATTCCAAGACAAATAAAATTTTGAATAATATTGAATATTAAGCCATAAACTCTAAAATATAAAAGAAATAATAAAATGCTATTATATATGATAAAAAATATGTAAAAGTTAATCAGTTACTACATATAAATATTGCTATATAATTAAGAAAATGACATAATATAAATTTTGTTTAAAGTATTATATAAATTTTATAGCCAAATATAAAAAATTAAGGTATAAAAATAAAATATATTTTAAAATATTATTTTATGTATGTTTTAGAGAAAAATAGAAGAATAAAAATAAAAATATAATATATATTATATATGAACCGGTTAACCGTTGACTAACGGTTAACCGGTACCTTAAAACTTAAACAGTAATAAAAAATCTAAAATGTAAAAATTAAAAATCGTAATCGAATTCACCGGATCGATTAACCGTAAAAATTGATTTGATTTTGGATTGATTTTATGGATATTTTTTGTTTTTGTTTTTTGCTCATCCATAGTTAGAAAGAACTTATTTGGGAAAAGAAAGCCACCCCAAAAGTTCAGTGCATCAGATAGAGGGTTTCAAGCCTTATTTATTGGCTAAGAAATGAGTCACACCCTTGACTCACTTGGTTAGTCATACCCTTGGGCAGTCATACCCTTGGGCCGTGACTCGCCTCTAAGCCACTTAGGTACAACACTCTACAATAGACATGCATTTCATGCATCTATTTTGCAAGTACTTTTGTGAGTTTTGCAGGGAAATCTCAAGGAGGTCATACAAAACCAAGGCAAGCTATATACTTCAGGGAGTATTATAATAAAATAAATAATAGTAAAAAAAGTAATAAAAGGAAAATAGTGAGAAATATTAATATAGAAATATAACAAAATGCTAATTTAAGAATAATATACTGGTAATAATATATAAAAGGAAATTTATAAACAATAATAATTTTGTCAATTAATTAGTATAAAGTAAAATAATATTTAAAGAGGGAATTATTTAATTAGCATTTCAACATTAAGGATATTTATGACAAATAATTGCTTTTATGGAGTCTCATGCTTGTCAGATGTCTTTCTCCCTCTTTCTTGGTGAGTTACAGCTCAAGTACGTGACTTGTTAAGTGAGTCATGGCTCAAGCCTATGACTGTCTTATTTATCCATTTTTTTCCACTTTTTCTCGTGAGTCATGGCTCAAGCCCGTGACTCACCAAATTTCCCTTAAAATGAAGCATTTTCTTCTGCTTCCCTATCTGCTTTTTCTTCTCTCTTATTAACAACGATTTAGGCCCTTTAAGTTTAAATTTTTGCTCATTTTCTTCCATTTTTGCTTCGTTTCACATGCCATTTTTTTGAAGTGATCATGGTTGAAGCATACATCTCTTGAGACCAATTTCTTTGAGTTTCATTGAATATTCCTCATTTTTCCATAAAAAAGCATCAAGGTTAGTTTTTTTTTATGTTTTACACCTATTTTTGATTTATTAGGGTTGTTACTTGAATATTATGTTGCTATGAAGCATTTTTGTTTGAATTTAGTCTATTTATATTGAGATTTACTTATTCCTTGATCGGATGGCTTTTTATGCCTTGGCAATTTGTTGTATTTTATTATGCCTTAATGTATTTCTACAGTCTGTAGGCCTAAGTTCAAGCTATCAATTTGTTAATTAAGTAGAAAGGAAAGGGGACAGTGGTAGAAGCAAAAAAAAAAAAAAAGAAAGAAAAGCAAAAACCAAAGAGAAAAAGGGGGAGATTGAAGTAGTGGGTTAATAAGGGCATTTAGATTCGTTTCACTATTTTATTGGTAGTTATTTATTGATTAATTCATTCTCTTTGTGAATAATGCTACAAAAAAAATAACGGGTAGTAAATTATGCATGTTAGATTAAATAAAGAAAAGAGAATAAGATTTAGCAATTGAGATAGTATGCCAAAAGTCAGACAATGATAAACAATATAGAATTATTAATAGGTATAAAATTGTAAAAGTATTACAATAAGAAAAGAAAAAAAAGTGCAAATAGTTAATATAAAAAATAAAAAATGATGAGATGGGAAAATGATGAAATATTAAGAATAATAAATAAGTAATGGTAAGGATAAAAAGGAATAAACTAATAATTTATTTTTATATACAATTTTATATCTTATATTCGTATAATTGCCTATAATGATCAACTGTTATAGATATTGTATTAATTGAGTAGTTTTGTGTAGGGGGCCCTAAGTTTTTAGCCGTTATACTGCCTGTTTTCTGAGCCAGTATCATTGTTTATATACGATTTTTTATGCATAGATTGTTGTTACCCACTGATGGGTTAAATTAATTTTTTGATTTAAATTTTTAGACTTGTTTACATGTTTTTCCATATAGGCTGCCTTAATGAATAATTACTCGGCATGCTATCAAAATTCATGAAAAACTTGGAAAATTTAATCTGCTAAATTTAATTAATCATAGCATATATATGCCATTTTTATTTAATTTGATTTTTTTAGTGCCTCAGTCATTTTTTATATATGTTTAATTTAATCGATCTTTTTTAAATGTTTGAATAAATCTAATTATGTTGTAACTTAGTATGACAAATAGATTAATTACTACCTTATGTTTATACAAATGTCTCCATGTAGATTTTCGCTAGCTGTACAACCATCAGCTTAAATGATAGAGAGACAGGCTAACCGGTATAGAGCTTTGGGCAGCATACGTATCCAGCCAAGCTAATTCATGAGTTGCCATTTCCTCGAGGGTATGGGGATTTGGAAGAAGGACTAAGAGTTATTAGAGCATGTTGGTTAGCTTGAGTTGTACACTCCAGCCTTTACCACATACCCAAGATTGTTAAGCAGTTTTTGGCCACATTTCAGTATGACAGGTTTTAGCTGTTAGGCATAAAGGAAGAGGTCATCACATTCTGAGTTCTCAATAAGCATTTAAGCCTTACATTGAGGCAAGTTGTCATGGCCCTGCAGTTGCCAGTTGGCAAGGATGTTATCACCACCAGGAGGTTGGCCAGTCCGGAGTAGTGGGCTGTTATAGTCCAGCCCGATACACCTTATGATCCTTGATAATGGTGATTGATATGATATTTTTAGTATGTTTTTAGGTATTTAATTGAGTTAATTTTGTGTTAATTAGGTTGAATTTGAGTTTAATTAGTTAATTTTATTTTTTGGAGTTAATTGTAAGTTTTGGTGTTTTTTCAGGGTTAATTTGCAAAAAAATAGCTTAATTGTAAAAAGGTAAGAAGATTTGAGCCAAAGCTGTGAAAAGAGAAAATTAATGCTAGAAAAGATGTGTGGAGTCTGGTAGACTCATAAGTGGTCGTGTATTTCATTACTTAAAAACTTAAGTGGCCATGTATTCCTTCTTTTCTTCTTCAAGTTGGCGTATGTTTCATTATGTGTGTGCTTACTTGGCCATGCATTGAAGATGTGAAAGGATGAGTGGCCATGTGTCACTTTTGGCTGGAGAAAATCTTAAGTGGCCATATGTTTTAGTTCAATGGAAGATAAGTGGTTGTATACTTCATTAAGAGAAGATACACGGTAGTGCATTTTTATAAGAGAAAAATCAAGTGGCCATGTGTTTACACTCCCATGTTGCGAAGGATTTCCCGATTAAGAAGACTTCTATTCCTACTTTAATTCAGGAAGTTTAGAAGAATTCTACAACTTATTTTGCCTATAAATAGAAGACTCTAACACCAAAGAGAATGATTAATTAGAAGCATCAATCATCAAGAACTAGTAGAGTTCATTAGTTTTAGGTTTTTAAGTAGTTTTTTCTATTTTTGTTCAATATTTTCCTTTTCAACTTTGTTTTAGTTTTTTTTAACGTTGTTTATTTTTTAACCATGTTTAGGAAGTAGTTTTTTTTTCTTTTGCTAATGGATATTTGAAATCTATTATTTTCATTGTTATGACTTTATTTTGAGCTTTAATTTTAATATCAGTTGATTATTTCTTGGTTTTAAGCATATTCTTATTTTTGATTGTATTGAGATTGATTGTTGGTTTATTGAATAAATAATTAAGAATTGATTTAGACACTGTCATTGATTTGCATGTTCTTAGATTAACTCTTTAATATTTATGCGTGATTATTTTCTGAAATATGAGGTAATTATGTGTTAATTTTATTGATTAATATTAAGAGAGGAGGAACTAAGAATAAATTGGAATTGAATTACTTGAAAAAGAGTTTAATGAAAGTTTAGGAAGTTAAACTGGATTTTCATGTTGAGTATTAGATTTGTCTATAAGTTTAATACTAAGAATGATATACCTGAATAAAGATATCTGGCTTTATTACTAGTTTTTCCATAATCACTGGTATTCTTATTGAATTTAAGTCATTACAATAAAAGTTAAGGTGGATAGTTCTTTTAGCAAGAGAATTTTAGTCATTGTTTTGTTTTTAATTCATGTTAATTTAATTTTAGTTTTTGTTTTGTTTCATTGTTTATTTTGTTTAATTTTTGCTTTTAAATCAAAAATATTTGGGAAATAATTTCAGGTTAATTTAATTGATACTTAGATATTATCCTTAGCAATCCATGTTCCCTTGGGTACGATATTTGGGATTTTAATTTATATTTTTCTATATTACTAGTAGATCTAGTACACTTGCTAGACACCAGTTAATCCTTTTATGGCACTATCTTCCTAGGTTTTGCAGTATTTGTAAAGAGTTTTCTCATGCTCATATATAGGGTGCTCTAACAGTCTAGGGTCACTCAACGTTGTGGATATTTGGAGCTTATGTTCTATAAGTATAGGACACCACCTGGACATTAGTCATGACATCCTTCATAACATTAGTAGGGTGGCTCAGGCATCGAGTTCCATTGTAGTGATGGGTGGTGTGATCACTTGACTGTTGTTTGCTTTTAGGGTGGCAGAGTTAGAGATGGGGCATCAGGCAGATGGTAGCGTAGTGGTTAGTTTTGAGACTGCGTTAGATATACGGATGGTCATACGAACTTTAATTGGTCATAGATTGCTTACCCTAGGGGCGGTAGATCAGAGACTGCACATACATCCGTGATAGCCCATAGAGGATTAGAGTAGTTTGAGAAGAGGCTACTTGGTGACCACTCTCCTCCCCATTAAGCCCACTCCGTAGAGACCCAAGGTGCAGGTATGCGAGCTGACCTAGACCATTCAGTAGGGTATGCTCGACTATAGCCTATGCTACTATGAGGTTCTGTAAGGCTTTATGTGCACTCCCAACATCAGGCTCACAGGTTTTGCCCACTAGGTGATCTAGGCATATCTACTTTCAAAGGTCCAGTGCCTCCTCTTCTAAACTTTACCACACTTACTCTTATGGATATAGAGGGAAGGCTAGCCCACCTCAAGGCTGCTGTGGGGACTTTAGGTTGAGACCTTCAAAGTCTACATGGTATTATTGCTGTTGCCAGTCGATTCACGGATCGTAACATTTAGGTTCTATATGTGTCCATGTCTGTTGTGACATAGATATCAAAGAGAGATAAGATTATGATCTCTAGCATTAGACATGGTTTAGTGGAGAGTTAGGAGTGGCATACAAGATACTTCACTTAGGTATATATGACCTTAAGCTGATAGGATGCCACCATAGAACAAGTACATACTGAGGTCATCTATTTATTAGGGCTTATAGGTCAAATCCTGACACTACTGGTTGAGGTGATACGTTTCCAATTTCAAGTAGCTCATCCATCACTATCGATAGACCCATTCCAGGCAAGACCATCCCATCCACCTAGACCACTAGTGGATCCTCCACGTCTACTTGATCCCCTGTCTTGACCGCTAAGTCCTCTAGATTCGAGCCGTCATAGAGGATATTTTGGATTGCTTTCGAGGAGATGTATTCTAACTTTGGGTTGTATAAAACTATTATTTGCTTTTCATTTGTATTTACATTTATTATCTTTGTAGTACTTCTTTGTGTTATTTATGGATATTCTCAAATGATATTTAAATGTGTTTGTTTATCTTAAATATATTATAAACACCTAATATATATGTGATAAAAGCAAGTAAAAATAAAAAAATAGATAATCACACATATGTATGATACTGTTACAATATATGAAAAGGAAATATTGGCAAAAAATTAAAATATTGATAGCTTTAAACAATATGTCATCATTTAATCCATTATTCTTTCATTTAATCAGCGAAAATTCTAGCACAGTTCTATACTAGGAGACCACCATCACAACTATAAAGACACTACAAATGCTGGGCACTTAGATCAAAATGAAGCCCCATAGATCAAAATTATGCCAACATCAGCCTTGTACAAACATGCTGACAAACCGGCATTCATAAAGTATCAACACTGATGTGACATTTCGATAAATTAGCATCAATCAATTTAGTAAAAGGAGGTTCGACATGCCAACAAGCTGGTATTAATTATCCAAATCATCGTAGTTTGACATGCTAACAAGTTGGCATCAACCAAACATCTTTTCTGATTATACGTGTTGACAAGCTAACGCTAATTAGATATATATGACTTATTTTGTTTCTGTATGCCGATAAGCTAGTGTTAATGAAGATGACACACATAGGGTTAACACATTAACAAGCTGATGGTAATTACCCAATCAGAGATCCATAACTTAAATAGTATATGTTCATCAAAATTAAAAATTTGCTACCTCAAGTACGTGTCCTTGATCCTTTCACTCTGAACTTTTGCAAACCTAGACACCAATGCATTAGCTTCCCCAAATTTGGGGGTAACTATAGACATTGGATCTTGAGGTAGTCCTTATTAGAGTTACTTAATGAGGATAACATTGTCTAAAATAGCAAGAGAACGAAAACACTACGGCTCTCTCCTGTGTTTATTTCTTAAAAATATTTTTTGAGAGCTTTTCTTTAAGGTTGTTGGGGGTTTAAAATGATATTTCAAAGTTTTACCTTTTTTTTCCTTCGAATAGGTGAAAGATGCACATTTAAGGGCTAAAAAGGGATTTAGAGGTGAGTTAAGGCCTTAACTTATGGGTTAAGTTGTGACTCAGCACCGAGTTATAGCCCTTAAGTGACAGTCACTCCTCTGCCTTCCTTATTAGTCATTTGCATCATTGGGTGCAAGTCAAGGCCGTGATTCACTGAATTAGGCCGTGACTTGCCCTAATTATGCCTATGAAGATTATTTTAGGTTTTTTATGGCCTACCTCCAGTCACTCCTTTGACTAATGAGTCAAGGCCATGACTAGGTTTTTTCCCAGATTTTTAGTTTTTTCTTGTGAAATAGGGGATTAAAATTTTCTAAAAAAATCTTCTATTTTTTGCTTGGCCTAATATAAACATTTAAGGTTGATGATGTTTTTCTAAATATCAATCACTTCACCTTTTTCAAAGGCAGGTGTTTTGGAAAAAGAAGAGATAAAAAAAGACTAAAGAAATTTTCTTTATTTTACTGGAACCCAAAGGAACCAAGGAAGAAGAAGGAAAAAGAAAAGCCAAAGGGTGTAGGATTCTCTTGGTTTAGAGCAATTCAACTGAAGATAATATAAAGGGGCTAAAGAATCCTTAATCTCATATAGATTATTGAGTTCCTTCCTCTATAAATATATATATTTTGCTTGTATTATTCTCTTGTAGTTTTTTCTCTAATTTTCTTATTTATGTTTAAAATTTTACTTGCGTTGTTGCTTGTGTCCTCATCTTATTTATATTTTCATTTTAATGGTTAGTTCCTCCTTTATGCACATTAGTGTTTTTAAAAGATGTTGTATGGTTACTATTCATCTTCTTTCTCTTGCTCTATTTTTCACTTTATTTTGTGTTCTCTATCATTTCCATTTCCTTTGCTTTAAATTATGTGTAAATTTCTTATTCATGTGTATTATTGCATTTTAGACTTGAATCTTTTGTTTTTATATGTATTTGAGCTTGAAATGGGGAATTTCATCATCTATGTCTTTATCTTCGAGTTTTGGACCTCACATGGTTATTTCATGATTTTATGTGTTTTAATATTACTTTATGCAATTTTTATGCATGAAATTAGGTTTTCGTAAGGTTTGAACCAATTCTATGTATTAAATGATTAAATTTTGTTTATTTGGTTATTTTTTGGTGTTTGTGGCATTGTTCCAATAACTGCTAGGTGATTCTGGGCTGACTCACGGTCTTGAATCAAGAGCAAGTCGTAGCTCTAGCCCTTGACTTAACCTTGCCTTGTTATGACTCGCTTGGTTTGCTCCGTGACCTGCCATTTTGCCTGTGACTCAGTCTCATAACTCGCTCTTTAGGCCTTCATCTTGCCTCATGACTTGCCTTTCCTATCCTATCACTCACCCTTTTTAACTCACGCCTCCTTTTCAGTTTCATTTTCTGCTGCTTCCTTTTATTTCATTTTATTTGTTTTTCTCTTTATGTTTTTTTGCTATTACTATATCATTGTTATTGTTTACTTTTATTATCATAATTATAATTGCTATTACTTTTTTTATTTATATTAAATATGTTATGTGATTTTTATTATTTTATATAAATTTATTTTCTATTTCCTATTTATGTATTTCCTTTTATTTATTTATTTAAATATTATTTTTACTAATATATTATTGTAATATTAATATTATTTATGTCTATTATATTTATTATTTTATTTTATTTTATCATATATTTACTTAATTATTGTATTTATTTATCGCTTTAGCATAAGCATGTCAAATACATACTGCATGAATTTTGGAATACATCATGCATTTTATTTATTTATTTAATTTTATCTTATTTATTATTTTCAAGTAATTTTCCTATTTATATACTATTTAATTTTGGAATAATCTTGACTAGTTATTAATTGTTTAATTTAATTTATTGATCATTTTATTAACCAATATTATTTTATATCCTTTTAATGCCCATAATACATCCACATGTCAAATTGAGTAAGAGAATAAGGCACAGTAGATTACCCTAGGATTTATTTTCTTGTTTGTCTATTTTGGGGTTGTATTATTTTATTTCATGCTCTTTATACAATTGGTTGTAATAACTTAGTAATAAATGATTTTTGTATGATAATTGAAAAATTAACATTAAATATTTTCTATTTAATTAATCAGGTTTTTTCACATAAAATAAACCAATATCCACTTTTTAGCCCAAAAATCACACAAAAGAGTTTCATGAATGAGTACGAGGGAACCAATATTCACAATCTAATAAATAACCCGATTTATGTATGTCATTTTACTTTTCTAGATTTTTATACATGTTACTTCACTTTTTAAATCAAACATTACATGCCAAATTAATTTTAAACACTTTATACAAGTTTGAGTGAGATTTTTCTGTAATAAAAGGGACTAATGTCCTATTTTTCATCCATAAAATAATATTTGAAAATTACAATTTTTCTTTATGATCACAAAGGATTTTTCCTATCTAAAATTAATTAAATTATTCTTTCCAAAGCCTTGAGGTATCTAATTCCCTATTTTATCCGAAATACACCTAAAACTCTGCCCTTTTTGTAAATATACATGCAGGGATGAATGTCTTCATCCAAAAAAATGCAATAAATTCCCTATTTTATGAATGATTTCTTTTAGCAATGTCTATTTATTTTAATGTTAATAACTATACAAATTGCTTTACAATTTTTTTGATGTGCTTGAAATGCTTCTTTCAATTCTTTGACATAAAAATGTGTGAGAAAAGTGTTAAAATAATTAATTATAAATACTTATTTATACAAACCTTAACTAAGTTATAAATAAGAGTGAGGTCCTGAACTTTCTCTGGTTTTAGCCTCCTAAGGTAAGAACTTACTTTTCTAATATTTTATTGGATGGTGACTCTGTGATACCTACCTTGTACTACCATGCAGATGTCCTCATAGGTTAATCATGAAATATAAATAAGAATAAAATCCTATCTATTGCAAAGTGACCAACCTTCATGAGTTAAATGAATCGTTGTTCAGTCTCGAGCCCTAAAAATAAGATTTCGAAGGCAAATTAGATGCCTATAGGGTTTGGTGCACGTCACACAAGGGTGCAAGGGAGAATTGGGTATTAGTGTTTGAGATTGTAAAGTAACCTTTTATTGGATTTCATGTGTCTGTTATTGATGATGATGAGAATAGGGATGGTTTAGCCGATAACACATAGGTGATGAACATACTAAAGAAGATGCACTTTTTGCCTGGAGCTAGGTTGGGTAACAATTCTCAGGGCCTTAAACTACAATCACCATTAAGGGTTAGAAAGATAAAAAAGGCTTAGGCTATATTAGTTCAGAAAATAGGAATAAGGAAAAGGGGGAAATAGGTGGAGTTTCTCATGTTTCTAAGAGTTTTGTGCCAGCCTCAGGAGTTTGCTTTTATTATGAGGAGAATGAGCCTCAAATGATTGGAGATAAGATTGTGCCCGATTTTTGGCTATTTAATTATTTCTTTGATTGTAGAATAAGGTATTATCAAGCTAGTTGATGATTTTTAGGATAAAGAGATCCTTCTCTATCACTCAGCTTAGGATAGGGAAGTGCCAGAGGAGATAGTGACTAAGAAGCTACTTGCTGTTTAGAGTAAGGGCAAAGAAAATGTGGTAGTTGAAGCATCAGGGCTAAAAGAGGAAGCTAGATAGACATCTGTAGCTAAGCCAAAGATTAAAGATGGTGTTTTTGATGATATTATTTATACTCTAGAACTTTTTTATGAGAATAATTCCATTTTTTTATTATATTAATGATATGAACAATTTTTCTTCCTTGTGTGATGTTTCTTCAAATTTTGATATGCGTAATCATGATCATGAATCATTCATATTTGATATTAGTTCAAATAATACATGTTCATTTAATTTTGGTATGAAACAAAATCAAAAAAAAATCTTATCAGCATCGAACATAACTCCCAAGGAGAGAGAACAATTTGAAAATATATTAAAAAAGTATGAAAGAGTCTTTGCTTGGACTTATGATGACCTGTCGAGAATTGATCAAGAAATACCAGAAAATGCCATTCCTACCTATCCAGATTATAAGCCAGTCTACCAGAAGCTTAGGAGACTTAGGCCAGAGTGGGATAAGAAAGTTAAAAAATTGATGAGGTAGCAAATAAAACCCAAGTTTTTAGTGAAAGTTTAATATCCAATGTGTCTACCGATTGTAGTCCCTATAGCTAAGAAGGATGGAAGAATTAAAGTCTGTGTGGACTATAGGGATTTGAATAGAGCTTGCCATAAGGATGATTTGCCATTACCTTATATAGATGTCATAGTAGATAATGTATCAGTTTGTACTATGTATAACTTTATAGATAGGTATGATGGATACAATCGGATCTTAAATAAGATTATATATAGGATCAATATGGCCTTTATCACTGAATGGGGTATTTATGCCTATCAGGTTATACCATTTGGACTTAAGAATATAGGTGTCACTTATTAGGGAATGGCAACTAGGATTCTAGATGACTTGATCCATAAAGAGGTGGAAGTCTATGTTGATGAAATGATGATCAAGTAGGTTACCCAATAGGGCCACTTTGAGGCATTTAAGAAGTTTTTTCAGAGGATTGATAAGTAAAACCTTCATCTTAACCTGAAGAAATACATATTTGGGGTAACATTAAAAAAGCTTCTAAGAGATGTAGTAAGTCAGAGGGGGGATAGAGATAGATCTTAGTAAAGTTAAGGCTATTAGGGAAATGCTTGTACCCCAGAAGGAGAAGGAGGTTAGAGGATTCTTAGCCAGGCTTCAAAACATCAACATGTTTATAGCCAAGTTAACCTCAATTTATAATCCAATATTCAGGCTACTTAAAAAGGATAAGCCAGTGATATGGAATGAGGATTATCATAAGGCATTCGATACTATTAGAGGATAATTATTGCATCCATGAATGTTGAGACCGCCATAGGAAGATAAGCCTTTAATTTTATACTTGGCCATAGAGGACGGGTCAGTAGGACCCATGATGGCTTAAGAGGATGACTTCGAGATTGAGTACATAGTGTAACACCTCAACAAGAAGTTCTTGCCATGTGAAGCTAAGTATGTAAAGGTGGAAAAATCTGTTTGGTAGTCATCTAGGCTTCAAAAAAATGGAGGCATTACTTTCATTATTATAGAGTGCAAGCAGTAGCTAAGCAGAACCCTCTTAGGTATCTTCAAAAAGCACCTTTATTGTTAGAAAATATAGATAGATGGTTAATCCTCTTATAAGAATTTGACATTGAATTTATCACTAGGAAAAAAGGAAAGAGTTGTACTAGAATTCCTAGCTGATCAATTGTTATAAAGGGAAGAAGTGGTCTACGAGTTTCCTGATAAGGATATTGAAGTTATAATAGTTTCAATGGGATAGTGAACAATAAAGGAGCTAGAGTAGGAGTGATTTTGGCAACCCTGAAGGGAGATAACCTGCCTTTAGTTAAGAAGTTTAAGTACAAAGCCAAAAATAATAAAGCAAAGTATAAATCCTGTGTCTTTGGGTTAGAAGCTTTGCTAACTATAGGGGTAAAATCTGTAGAGCTATTTAGAGACTTATCTTTAATAGTCTATCTGGTGAGAGATGAATGGTCTATAGAAGCAGAATGGCTGATGCTTTACATTAAGTGTCTTAGCATTTTGAGCAGTTAGTTTGAGGTGTGTACTTTTGGATATGTGCCTAGAGATGAGAATTAGCTAGCTGATGCCTTAGCAACTTTTGTATCAATTTAGGATAACCTAAAAGGGGCGAACATGAATTCTGTTCTAATCTCTAGTTCTGATAAGCCATACTTTAAAGCTAAGCAATGATGGATATTAAGGTGGTTGATGGCAAGCCTTGGTATTTTGATATTTAAAACTACTTAAAGAAATCAATGTTTCCAAAAGAGGCAACTGAAAAAGACCAAAAAATGATCTATAAGTTGTCTACTCAATTCATTAGTGTAGGTGGAGTGTTTTATAAGAGATAGCTTGACAATATTCAGTTAAGATGTTTGAATAAAAAGAAAGCTAAGGAGGTCATGAAGGAGGTACATGTAGCTGTGTGTGGAGCTCACATGAACAGTTTAGCTTTAGCAAAGAAGATCATATGCCAAGGGTTCTTTTAGCTTATAATAGATACAGACTGCTCTAAGTATATGAAATAATATCAGTTGTACCAATAAAATGTGGAGCCAGTTTTTGAGGCAACCTTACATCACCCTAGCTATTTGTTGCATAGGGTATAGAGATCATAGGAATGATCCATGGCTTTAAATGGACATAGATTCATCATCGTTGCCATGGACTAGTTCTTAAAGTGGGTGGAAGAAAAATCCTTTAAGAAAGTAGATGTTAGGGACTACCAAGTTCATTAAGAAGAATTTGATATGCATATGGGTTACCTCACAGCATAGTGTCAGATAATAGGATATGCAGTTCTAGGCTGAAACTAAGCAGATGCTTAAAAAGTATGGAATTCAGCATCATAGGTCTTCACCTTATCGACCTTAGGCAAACAGTGTGGTTGAATCAGTTAAAAAAAATGTCTAAATGATTTTAGCTAAGATGGTTCTAACTTACAAGGGCTAGGCTGATAAGCTACCTTTTGCATTGTGGGGTTATAAAACTATAGCTAAAACTTTGTTTGGAGTCACCCTATTTTTTTTGGTTTATAGGATAGAAGATGTGCTACTAGTGGAGATTGAACATCAATCTTTAAATATAGTCTTGAAAGCCGAGTTACCAAAAATAGAATGGAACAGATAAAGGTTACTATAGCTTAACCTGCTAGATAAGGATAAGATGCGAGCTTACTATCATAATTAGATCTATCAGAAAAGGTTAGCTTGCTTATTTGGGAAGAAGGTTAGGAAGACTCTTTTGAAAGAAGGGGATTTGGTGTTCAAATATATAAGGCCAAGAATTTTAGAGATTTGGGGAATACTTGGGAATGACCTTTCATGTTAAAGAAGTTTCTGTCTAAGGAAGTAGTTATCTTAACCAACAGTGATGGCAATGAGTTCAAGAATCCAGTCAGTATCGACTGACTAAAAAGGTTCCATTGCTAGACTCAAAGAGAAAAAGAAGAGAATAATAGCTAGGCAGGTCGAAGACCAAAAAAAATAGCGACCTTGCTAAAATTGGGTGCCCTATTAGGATGAAAATAGAAAAAAGGCATTTTGAGCAAAAAATAGTGGCTGAGAGAAAATAATCAATAAAAAAACCCGAGAGGGCTAATTGATAATAGGTGTTTTGATGCTATTAAGATTTGATTATGGGATTAGACAACTTGTATTTTTAAGTTGAATGTTAAATAAAGATCATGTGTACTAAAATCATATAGAAATGTTATATTTGTATACAAATGTTTTATTAATATGATCAAAGAAATTTATCTAATATGTTCAAAGTTAAATGTTTTAATGAAAACGAAAATACTATGTCTCTATTGCATCTAACTCCTTATCTATCCTTAGCTACTATCAGTAAGCCTTAACCAATATGATCTATTGTTGACCGTAGGCCTAGTGACCCACCTCTCGTATTCAATGGTAGTGGTGAAGTTGCAATCCAAAATCTCTGGAAAGATAGTTTACATGGGTTGTTGAGTCTAAAGCTGATGATAGTGAGAAAGAAAACCAACAGAGAGGGGACAACCATAGAAGGACATACGGCCTTTGATAATGGCCTGTCACTCTCCATACTATTAGGCACAACGAGTAGTAATATAAAAGGTGGCTTGATGCAACCAACATAAAGGAATACATCCAGAAAATCCATCATCAGTCATATAGTGGAGAGGTATTATCGGGCATCGAAAAGTAATCTCATCATCTACTATAAAGGACAAACAAATAACCCCTTCATCAGGAGAGAAAAAGTTATACAACTTCTATCTATGTGAAAAAATGGCCTAAGTTCTTGTTGTTAGAGAGTATGCCTTAGAGCCCATGTAAAAGGGATGCATTTCATATATATATATATATTCATGCTATTAATGAAAGGCATCATTCATTTATTAATGCTATGTTTAAATATATGTGTTTGTATATCTTAAATTAATAAATGAAGTCCAAGATATTATAAACATAGTACAAAGGCAATCGTGAAAGTGTTCATGATATGAGATGTCTGTTGCATGCAAATGTGATAATATCTTAATATCCCTAGTCATAGAATGAACAAGATAAGACATTGTTAATCTGGATAGACTAGCACATGTTATGCTTCTTGAATAGTTCAAGCAGTAGTTCGTATAACTGTGATTATGGGAGATGATCAAAGCTAACATATGGATACTTGTTAGAAAACCAAGTTCATCGGAGACCTGAAAAGAGAATCCTCACATGGATATTAAATCTATGTCAATGAGGAATCTCTTCATAGTGGTTGTGCAAGTATCCTTAGACTTGAGATCACCAAGGTTATCTTAAGTAGTAAGTGATATTCTTTAACTCCATAACTGATTACTTTGAATTGGGAGTGAACATAGTCAGGAGGTTGGGTATATGATGACCTACTTGAAAATAGTTGAGTAATCGATAAAGGATTCACCATCCCAAATTTATTAAGGGAAGTTATCTCACATGATTTTATAATTGCCATGTTCACAGAATCTCTAGCTAGAGTAATATGCCAAGATTGATAGGGATCCATAAAGGACATTTTAGGAAAAATGGTTAAAATTAATAGAACATACATAATTATATTTATATGAGTTGAAATAAATCCATACTCAGAATCTAATTGAGATAAGAGTGGTGAAAGGAGTAACTGCACGGTAACTGTTTCTATGGAAGGGTATAGTTAGAACCACTTGACTTTCTTAACATTTGTATAGTCATGATGCTTAGCTAGAGGACGCTCATGACTTGTATAATAGTGTATCATAAATATCAATAAGCAATTGATAAAATGATTTAAAGAAGTCTAAATCATATGAGTTTTGAATATAATTCATAATTACATATTATACTGCCAATATGGACAGGAACCCAATAGGTCAAACACATATAAAGTAAAGGATAAAATGGTAAATTGACAAGGATAATAATATTTGATATTATTATGGGGGAAGAGAAATATATAAGAGAATAATTAATTAAAGAGTTTAATTAATTATGCACAAGTATAAATGTTCGTAGAACTTTTTGGAAATGTTCTGCAAAATGGACCTAATTGAAATATTGTATTTCATAATTAATTATTATTGGACTATAAATGTTATAGGGCTGATATAATAATTAATAGATCCATTGGAGAAATAATTAGAGGCCTAGGGATTTGGTTTTTATGCAGAAGCCCACCACAAGATGGGTTCCACGTGAATTCCATATAGAAGGCCTTAAAAGCCTAATTCTTGGACTAAAATAAATTAAATATATTTTATAAGTGTTATGGAGCCTATATATTTAATTTGGATGGATTTATAATTAATTTGGGTGATTAAATCCAAGTATATGCATAAAGAGCCTGGTTTATGGGTTATGTGCAGGGTCGTCTATGAAAGGACTTAAATTGAATTTAATTGAGACCAAATAATTAATAATATTTTTAAAATCTCAATTAATATTTCTCCAGCAATTTTAAAGAGCCCAATCCCACTATGAAGTTGGATTTTTTAACCTAGCTATAAAATCAAAGATAAGGTGATTTAGGGTTAAGTGAGTTTTAAAAGAAAAGAAAATTTTCTCTTATTCTAAAAACCCTAGCCACCACTCTCTCCTTGCTAGCATCAAGGATAATTTGGCCACCTTGTGATTCCAATAATCTTTGGTTCATTTTATCCTTCTCTTGTGTGGATTACGATTGAAGGTGTTCAATTTTGGACTCTGTGGTTTGCGACAACCCAGTGAGAAGAAAAATAACTGTTCAACAAAAATCAAAGGTGTTTTTTCTTATTCTCATTAATATTTATATTGTATATTCATGGCAAGATCAGATATATTGGTTAAAAATTTTAATTTTCACTTATACATGTGATGTATGTAATCGATTAATTCCCAACAATAGTGATCGATCACCCTAAGAGGAGGTTTTATCAATAGCTTCAGGGTTTTTTACAACCAGATCTATAAAAAAAGCCATTGGGGTGTGTTGGAGTCATCTCAAGCAAAAATAATGCAAAGAAAATTTGTGAAAATTCAAAAGGACATATTTTCCAATAAGAAAAGCTAGTGGGAAAACCCACAAGGGGCGTAAGACCTTTAAAATAATGATGTACCTTAAGTAATAATGCGCTACCAGTAATGAAAGTTATGGGATCAGTAGATATAGCATCAAAACGCATGATAGTCTTCTCCAAGATCAGAGCAAATAGGGTCAGTCTATGGCATACTCCCTTACAATGCTAAATAATCGGTAATCTCCTATTGAATTATCAAGGCTCACTGTCAAGTTCTGAGAAAAAATACATAACAAGATAACATTGATCTAGTATCTATGGTGCTCAGGTAAGTCAAACATAGCAGCAAGCATATCAGCCAAGAAGAAGGGAACCCCTGAGGATACTAGTCTACAGGCAGTGGAAGGAAGGATACCCAAGGTATGTATCACCTCTCTCGAGTAATTGATCATGGCTTTAGACATGTAAGGTAAGGTACTTAAAGAGTATCCTAAGGTTAAGATCTCAACAAACTCCTCAACTAGAGGGCACAACTCTTGGTGTGTGAAATAGAAGATATGAAATTAAGGATCCTAATATCGAGCAGTAGATAAGATTAGAGTGGCATCAAGCTTTACTTGCCTCAAAAATCCCAAAAGGCTTTAAATTTATTTGGCTTATTTTGTGCCCCTATAAATTTCGTTGATTCATTACATATTGAAAATATAATAAAAAAATAACAATAAATATATATATAGGGATTTTTGAATTATGAAATTTGGATTTTCTTAATTTAGACTATTGTGTTGCTCTAAACTTGATGTAGCTAGTTTAATTTGAGCAATTTAATTGTCAAATATTATTATGAGGTAGTTTTAATACTTTTCATATGCAATTAGATTATTAATTTAAATTAGCTTAGTCTTTTAGAAATAGTTGTAGTAGAAACAAAATGAGCCTTATCTAAGATCACAGTAAAATAATTTTTTGAACTGGACTACATGGTGGTCATTGGGCCTTTGGGTTATTGCCTCTTAAACTGTGTTTTTTTGTAAGGGAAAGCACATTTCTACCTGAAATCTTGCTGAAATTTCCAAAAATTTTCTATATGTAAGTTACAATTTTTAATTTCTCACTTGTCATGCATGTTTGCTAAACACCCATTGATGGACTTAGTATTTGTGATATACTATGTGGTGCTCAATGCACATTTCATTATAGGTTAACTAGCACCTGTTTTAAGAGGCATGCTATCAAAATTTTGACAAAAATTCATACGAATTTAATTTATGCAATTTCTTGTAGTGCAAGTCATTTTCCAAAAAGACTAACTTTTGACTTTTTTAGAGGTCCATGTCATGGGTCATAGGATACACAAGCTCCATTGACTTTTGGGTGGATGACTGAGCGAGAAGCTAATATGTATTGCATTTTATCTCAGATTCAGTACCAAGCCAGCAAATTTATATGCCGCCAATTCTTGCAGAGCATAGGCATGTTAGGGAGGTAGATGGGTTGTTACGGGCACATGATGGACAACTTTCTTTGCTCCTTCTTTTCTCACTTACGGTGGTGAGGGAGTTTCTAGCAACTTTACGGCACAGAGGATTCTAGTGATTGAACATAAAGGAAGTTGTCATCACCTTTAAGGTTCGAGGCATCCTTATAGCATCACTTGATGCTAGTTTACTGAGGCTATATGGTTGTTTATTGGAGCAAACATCTTGACCCCAAAAAGAGGAGTAGAGAGGCAGCATTAGGATTAGATCACCAATAGCACAATGTTAGCTACCAAAGCATACCGATACATCCAGAGGTTTTTTACCACATTGTATCTCGACCATACCGATAGCCTAGGCTCAATTAATGCAATTGATATTTTCTATCTATAGGTTATGTATAGTTGCAAAAGGGTGGACATTAGTTATGAGATCATCTCCACCTTGGTTAGAACAGCTATACCTTATAGATTTTCATAGAGCGAGTGGTGACCTACCTATTACTACATTTGGGGGCGGATGAGAGCACATTTGGGCTACCACTTAAGGAGGAAACCTTTCTAAACTTACATGTGGCCTTTATTATAAGGATGGTCAAGCCAACTCACGGATGAGCCAGACAATACAGACTACTGTCAGTCTCAGAGACTAGTGTGGTTTATAGATTGCCACCTATTGTGTTAGAGCCACCAGTAAAGGATCAGGACCAGGATCAAGCACCCCAAGCACCTCATCCAGAGCAACCTTCACAAGTCAAGCTACATGAGCCTCAAGGGATAGGTATGCATATAGATTTTGGGATGGATATGCAGGTAGATTTTGATAATCTTCTTTGCAGTTCACCTCCTCCTTCAATGCCTCCATGATCTCCCATACGATAATGACCTTCACCATCTAGAGCATTATGCAGATTTTTTCCTTATAAAGATCCAGGCACATCTACCTCTAATGCTCCACAACCATTATAGCCTGCTCCAACACCTACAGGGCCACCTTTTGATGATGTCTCTTAGAGATTAGCTCACATAAAGGCCTCCATGATCAGTCCATAAAAACTCAGCATCAGATAGATGTTTAAAAGATATGGGCAGATTTACTAGCAGTAGGTAAGAATTTTGATGATGCCTTATAGGTGCTTGATGATTCCATCACTCAGATTAGAGAGCAAACTTGTCGTATTAAGGAGAAGGTCCCTAGAGGCAGAGAGGCTATAATTTAGATTGATGAGTAGTTGAGAGCCTACATCAGGAACCTGAGAGACGATCTCATGAGGCATTTGGAGTGGCATATCCGATCACTTTTAAGTGGAGGAGAGAGCTTAGATCATTGCATAGATCCTATAGCCATTATCTGCTACACTATAAGGATTTGAGTTTCAATTTCGGCAGCCACATGAGCAACTATCAGCACTACAGCAGGTACTAGCACCATATAGAGCTCCTAGGCTATTGGCTTTCCATCCGTTGCTTGGACTATCATATAGCAGGGGACCTAGGCCATCATAGTAGTCATATATTTTGTTCAGGGAGTTTGAACTTTTTTGACTTTTTTGATGTATATAACAAAACTATTGATTTGTATTTATGTTTATATTTCTATTTATGTTTTTAATTATTTTTGTATTTATATTTATGTCTATTATTCAATTCAAAACTAAGATAAATAAAAAATAATAAAAATTAAAAACAACAAAAAATGAAAATGACAAAAATAATAAGGTAAATGAACAAAGAATGAAGATGATAAAAATGAATTGACCATATTTGACCATAATTAACCCCAAAATGACTCAAAATAAAACGAAAAGTATTCCAAATTTTAACAAGCAATGCATTAATACTACACCTTTCTCACAGGCACCAAAGCCCTCCTAGGAGGCATATATTCCACATTCTATACAAACAACCTTGATGATGATAGTTTCCCTATATTAGAGACATAGCAATTGTAAAGTGTCGGAATCTATAGTGGACATATTGTTTGCTTATGAAATAGAGAAACTTGTTGATAGGGAATGGCTAGGAGTCTGCAATAATTCTTTTTCCTTTGTTATTGCTCTAAGACTATTAGGAACCCATTTGGACCCTAGTAAAAGTCATGATGATTATAGGTAATTTTGGATAAATGTGCTAGTTAGCTATTTGAGGAATTAAAGGTTAAAATGTAGTGAAGGGTGAATGGTAATTTCACTATATATGTTGTCTATGAAGTTAAAATGGTCATTTTATTTTAGTATGTGTGAGTAATTAGATCAAAAGTTACATTTTTAAAGACTAAGTATAAGTAAAGCAATAAGTTAGGGTTAGATTGTGAAATGAAGATTTTATAAGGATTGATGTAGGAATTATCTTGTGATGATGATGTCACCATCCACTTACTTGAGTGGAGTCACGTGATAGAGGTAAGAGAAAGTAAGGGTTTTTCTTTTTAAGGGGAGAGTTGGTCACCTTGAGAGGAGATATTTCTCTCTCTCTCTCTTTTTCGCAGAAATTGAAGAACATTCCAGATCTCCATGGTTTTGCTCAAATGGGGAGTTGAAGAAAGGGTGTTCTTAAGAAGAAAAGACAGCTAATAAGGGTAAAGGAAAATTAGTAAAATGGAAGAGGTTTTGAAGACAGATTTGGGTTACAAACAAGTATGGGAATTAGGTTTATATTTGGAAATTTCATGTGTCAATTTTACACATGTTTTAGTTAATCTTGCTGAGAATGTAATTGTAGTAAAGTATCTAATCTTGCCCATAAATATCTCTATTTGGGTTGGATAATGGTGGGGTTAATTCATTAGAACTAGGGTTAGGGTTACAATGACTGATGCTTAACCATAAGAATATATGAGTTAACTTATCAATGGAATTGTTAGATACTTATGGGTTTTAATCAAATGATTTGGTGGTGTTATTGGTTGTGATTGAGGGGTTTTAAGTTTTGTTAGTGAAGTATTGCTTGTCTTTGAATTGAGGACTGGAGATGGCATTCAAATCCAAATTAAAAATTCTAGGCTTTTTAATCCTATCTGTGCCAAGTCAGGACACACGGCCGAGCGCCTATCTCCTACCTCCTTTCAAGTCACATTTTTGCAACCTTGCATCACTTAGCTGAGTGATGTTAACACTCACCCAAGAACAAACTATCACTCACCCAAGCTACTTTTGCCAATCACCCAAAGTATGAGACAAGGCATAATGCATTTTTCTCCCTTATTTTGGTAAAGTTATAATGGGTCTTAAATGAAGTCTAATGACCTTATAACAGCCCCAAATATTTAATAAAACCAATTATCTTATAGTTCATAAATAATTGATATTATTAGGCTATACGTTGCATGCTTACTAAATGTAGTTTGGTTAATTGGTTGAAAAAATAGTTCGGTTAGATTACCTAGTAAAAGTTTATCCTTGTTATAGATTTGGTAAATGGCCTTTTAATCCTTACTCTGTATTATGAGAAGGTAAACTATTTTATTTCATTCTCTTGTTTAAAGTCTCACGTTTGACTTCTCCTTTGACCAAGGATTAAGTGTTATTATATTAATTGAATTAAAGGTTTAGGAACTTGAATTCAATAACGTTTAATACTATTTTGCTAAGCTATAATAGAACACAAATACTTTGTACACCATATAGGCATGTAAAGAGAAAATTTTAGGATTTTAAAGGTATAAATTACAATCATGGTGCATATGGTCAAGATTAAGGCATACTGTCGTATGGGGTAGGTTATTTTACTTAAATGTTATATCCTCTTATCGTTTTGTAAAATTTTAAGTAATTATTATTGTAATATAAGAGACTATAAAAGAGAACTAATGGTTAAATACTATGCACTTACACATGGTTGTTTTGTTATATAGGCGTTTAAAGATTATGCACTTATATATGTAGTTACGATATGAAATTTAGATGCATATATAAATGATAAGACATATAAAATGACATGAGTAGATATCAATCTCAAATTGGAAGCATCTTTATTAGTTGTAATGTATTGAATACATACATTTAATGTAGTAGTTGAGTATGGTTATATGATGATTAAATTAAGTACAAAGGAATGTGAGAGGTGGTCACGATGAACCATGAAGGTACGTCTTGCTGAAGGGATTATACGTTTGCATGTTATATCATGCACTATTTGTTTAAATGATTACATTCAAATAAACCATCTTGAATTGTGTAAGTATTGTCAGCATTTAGTTTCAAAATTATATTATTTGACTCATGACAACACGCTTGATGAATGGATATGCTTGCATTAACTAGATTAAGAAATTCAAAGAACATATCAAGTAAGTATTACACAATGTGTATATATATGCTCGTGAGTGGTTTGCAACTACAAATTGTTTATGCTTAATGATGTTTATTGCATCGGGTTCATAGAATATTAATTCTTATGCATGTGTTGCTTGACACTCCATATATTGTTATACAATGATAAATATATGATTAAATCACCAGTAAAGCATGGATTGATAATAGAAAGAGGTTCTTACATGCATTTGTGTCTAGGTTATGGATAGATATGCATACCTAAAGGGTAACTTGCAGCTGCTATCGGATATTGATGGTCCCATTTGGATCATAACAACCCCATTTGGGTTATAGCCAACCCCTTTTGGGTTCACTGACTAGTCGATTATATTGTTTGGCCTTGATGGGTCTTCTGATTTCATATCTTTGGATATGTTTTGGTATCTTCGGATACGTTATGATTTCATATCCTCTGATATGTTCTGGTACCTTCAGGTATGATTGTTATATCTTTAGATGTGTTATGGTACCTTCAGGTACATATTAATTTCATATCTTCGAATATGTTTCGATACCTTTGGGTACATATTGATTGGATCCACTTCATTAGGATTATAGTATTCATGCTTAATTTAAAGTAATAAAAACCATCTTGTTGAACCAAAGAATAAAGAAACTTGATGGTGTTTAAGACTGATATTATAGTATTTATTACAGCATGGTTTAAAACCTTGATGTGATTAAGAATGCATCTCATATTTTAAGATTGTGTGACTTATGTGAAGAAATTATGCCTATCAATACCTTCTTTGGTTATATTTTCTGATGGATTTATTGCAAAATTATTTAGTCTTGCTTGTGTGTGTGTTAATGGCATGTTATCCCTTTTTACGTTATGATTAAATTTTAAATGCACCATTTTATACTAATGTAACTGATGTGTCAACTAGGGTTTTATGCTAATGATATTCATGATATATAACTTCATAATTCATGGAAAATGTAAGCTATAAACTAATGGGAAATCAAGAGAGATGAAAAGCTTGTTAACATAAATGATCAGTAAAGCATTATAGAAACTAGATGAGTTCACTTGAAGTTTTGATTTATTATGAACGTTGTATCTATTATCGATGTGGGAAACCTATATGTTATTGTTCAATTTTGTGCTTGTGATAATTGATGTTTCTTGTTAAAGATTACCCTTAGAACATGTTTTTACCCACTAAGCTTTATAGCTTAGCACGAGTTTTATTATCCATGTAAGTTTTAGGATAGGCTTCATTCTGGAGTGTTGGCTACAGTGCTTAACCAGCACAAGAGAGAAAGAATTAAAGTGTGAAATCCTCACTTTATGGTTTTATAGTTGTGATTGGAAGGCTTATATGTAAATGTTTAATTATATTATTTTTGAGTATTGTAATGGCTAAGAATTCTTATTTGTAATTATGGCCATAAACATTAATGTTTATTTGATTTTCTTAGGATTTATACCTTTACAGGTGGTTCTATATGTCTTATGGATTAGGGTGTTACAATTAGTGGTATCAGAGCACCTAGGTTTGGTCATTTCTGGCTAATAGGAGTTAGAAATTATTATAATAGAAAGTGTTAATTGTTGGTCTAATGCATATATTCTTGTTTTGTTTTGTTATAGAAATGAAGATGGATAAATTAGGAGGTTCAGGCAAAGAGCTTGGTGAAGTCAATAATTCTAGGGTTTTGAACACTTCTGCCTTTGATTTTATGCAATTAACTCATAATGAAATACTAGCTTCTTTACTATATGGACTAAAGGAAATGAATTACAAATTGAAATAGATTTTACATGAATTTACTGAGCATAGGGTATCAGGAATAGTTGAAGGAAAAAGGGAGATTATAAGAAATAGAATTAAGAATTCCGAGGAAGTGAAAGCCAGAAAAAGAAAGAAGATAATGAAAGATAGGTATGTAAGTGAAGCATCACAATCTGCACTTGGTTTAATAAAGCAAAGTAAAGGAATTCAAGCTCCTAAATGCTCTAGAAATCATTAAATTGTATGCAGATTTCAAGAAAATGCTTATTTTAATTGTGATAGTACAAACCATTTTGTTGTAACTTTCCCAAAGCCCTAAAAGAAAAGCAAGACTAAGCTTTCAAATGATGCAAGATAAACATCAAAGGAACTTTTTGGTAATTATTTTATTCTCTTCAGATTATTATTTATATGTTTTGATAAATTTTGATAATGAAAATGCTTATACGTGCTTGAGGAATGTAAGATTGACCGGAGTTTTATAGGTATTTCTAATGTATGATAGCATTTTAGCAAAAATTTGAATTTCAAATTGAATAATAAATGATATGCTGAAGTTGATTAAGGTTATATATATATATATATATATATATATATATATATATATATATATATATATATTTGTTGGATATTTCCTAATCAATGTGTAATTGAGCACATTTCATTGTATTGGGATGGGACAAAACATGTACCATACACAAGCATACACATTTTTATTCTATTGCATACATGAAATCTTTCACGCATTGCCTAAATCCCATATCATCTGATAATACATGAATAACATCATAGTATATGTATGGCCCTAGCTTAAAAGGAAAATTAATAGAAAATATAACGAGCATAACCATCATTTGGAGTTGAAGCATTGATATGAAGGTTTTGGTTGGAGTTCGTTAAAGTTACAGTATAATCATAAAAAGTTGGTTCTAATAAAGTTACAGATTTCAAGTTTGAATTTCAAGGATGAAATTTCTTAAGGGGGAGAGAAATGTCAGGATCCTATTTAGACCCTAGTAGAAGTCATGATGATTACAGGTAATTTTGGTTGAATGTGCTAGTTAGCTATTTGAGGAATTAAAGGTTAAAGTGTAGCGAAGGGTAAATGGTAATTTCACTATATATGTTATGCATGAGGGTAAACTGGTCAGTTGATTTTAGTATGTGTGAGTAATTAGATCAAAAGTTACATTTTTAAAGACTAAGTATAAGTAAAGGAATAGGTTGGGGTTTGATTGTGAAATGAAGATTTTATAAGGAATGATGAAGGAATTATCTTGTGATGATGATGCCACCATCCACTTATTTAAGTGGAGTCATATGATGGAGGTAAGGGAAAGTAGGGTTTTGGCATTTTATGGGGGTGGGGGGAATCCGTTACATTGAGGGGAGATATTTCTTTCTTTCTCTCCCTTCATTTCTTTCTTTTCTCATAAATTGAAGAAAATTCCAGATCTCCATAGTTTTTCTTGGATGGGGAGTTAAAGAAAAGGTTTTCTTAAGAAGAAAAGACGGCTAATAAGGGTAAAGGAGAAAAAGTAGAAAGGAATAGGTTTTGAAGAAAGATTTAGGTTACAAGTAGGTATGGGACAAGGTTTATATTTGGAAATTTCATGTGTCAATTTTACATATGTTTTAGTTAATCTTGCTGAGAATGTAATGGTATTAAGGTATCCAATCTTGCCTATAAATCTCTCTATTTGGGTTGGATAATGGTGGGGTTAATTCATTAAAACTAGGGTTGGGGTTACAATGACTGATGCTTAACCATAAGAATACATGAGCTAACTTATCAATGGAATAGATTATTATGGGTTTTACTTAAACTATTTGGTGGTGTTATTGGTTGTGAGTGAGGGGTTTTAAGTTTTGTTAGTGAAGTATTGCTTGTCTTTGAATTAAAGGTTAAAGATGGCATTCAAAACCAAAGTGAAAATTTTGGGTGTTATGATCCTATCGTGGCCGAGTCAGGACACTCGGTCAAGTGATCTAGTCACTTAGTTGAGTGAATTAGTCAGTCAATCGAGTGCTTATCTCCTGCCTCCTTTCAAGTCACATTTTTGCAGCCTTTCATCACTCAGCCAAGTGATGTTAAGACTCACCTAACT
Organism: Excoecaria agallocha; assembly: GCA_037975025.1. Classification (NCBI taxonomy): domain Eukaryota; kingdom Viridiplantae; phylum Streptophyta; class Magnoliopsida; order Malpighiales; family Euphorbiaceae; genus Excoecaria; species Excoecaria agallocha. Next base: position 104,754,366 of record CM075807.1, read on the forward strand.
TACATCATCACTCACCTAAGAACAAACTATCACTCACCCAAGCTACTTTTGCCACTCACCTAAAGTATGAGACAAGGCATAATGCATTGTTCTCCTTTATTTTGGTAAAGTTATAATGGGCCTTAAATAAAGTCTAATGACTTTATAATAGCCCCTAAGATTTAATAAACCCAATTATCTTATAGGTCATAAATAATTGATATTATCAGGCTATATGTTACATGCTTGCTAAATATAGTTTGATTAATTGGTTGACAAAATAGTTCCGTTAAATTACCTAGTAAGAGTTTATCACTGTTATAGGTTTGGTAAATGGCCATTTAAACCTTACTCCGTATTGTGAGAAGGTAAATTGTTTTTGTAAGGATCCAATCCTGACCCTAATCAGATTATGGTAAATTAATGAGAATTAAGGTTTAATAAAGCAAAATTAGATTATTTTGCATTATTAAAGTTAAATCATATAAAGGGTATATTGATAATTATGCATATGTGTATTGGAGTGTAGCTAAAATATTAAGGAAGGATGTAATTGAATTAATTAAGAAGTTTGGGGGTTAAATGTTAAGAAAATAAGTTTTGAGGGTTAAAAATGTATAAAGGCAATCTTGGAATTTCCTAAGTAGGATATTTACCCCACTCACACTTTTAAGGCTTCTTAGAGAAGGTGGAGATCGAGATAAGGGCAGAGGAGATCTCTCTTTCTCTCTCTCTCAAATTGCTGCTTGAAGAAGATGACAGCTTAGGGTTTTGAGAGCTAACATCTTTAAGGTAATGTCTCATTTCTTCCTCTTCTTGGTTTGAGTTAGGGTTTTGAGGGATTAAGAAATCCTGTTGTTCTCACCTTGTGTAAAGAAAAGAAAAAGAGAGTTGAATCAATGGATCTTGAAGGAGATAAAGCGTGAACATCAGGTACGAGAATTGTTATGAGTTGTTATTGTATATATTTTCCCTCTTTTGTTGTATGTGTTTTTTTAGCTGAGATTAAGGGTTCAATCTAGTAAATTAGATGAGTTAAGAATGTTTTAAAGCTTTAATGTTCCTAGTGAAAACAATTTGGGTGAGAAACACTTGATCTGAGAAATTGGTGAACCCTAGGTTGCTTGAATTCCCTTGCACGGCCACTTGGCCATATACATCATGAAATGTACAGCCACTCATGGAATTCCTTCATGTTTTGCATGGCTAGTCATGGAATTCCATCATGTTTTGCACAGCCACTCCAGGAATTCCTTCATGCTTTGCACGGCCACTCCAGGAATTCCTTCATGCTTTGCATGACCACTCAACTTCTTTGTATTCTCCAAGCACAACCACTTAAAGTTTTATGTTCTTTCCATGCACGACCACTCAAGCTTCTTATACTTCCCATGTACGGCCACTTATGGCCTCTCTCCTCTCCTAGCATGGCCAAGTAAGGCCTATGGTTATCGATGCATGGCTAAGCATGTTCTTCTCTTCTCCACTTCAAGGCCACATACACTTCTTTTATTTATTTGAGCCAGCTCTCACCCCAAGATTTAGCCATGTATTTAGATATTGAACACATTATTATATGGTTCATAAGATTATTAAGCGAACAAGATTTGAGGTGAATTGACTATAGGAAGTAAAAACCGATGATAAAAAGTTATTAAGTGATTACTGTTATATGAGTTAATATCAATGGATTAATAGACCATAAAGTCTCTCTCTAATGCTAAAGTCCATAAAGATATGGTTTAAAAAGGCATGAATATAAGATGGAGTATTATAGAAATTTAAAAACATAAATGCTATTGTAAGAGCAAGAGGATGAAACTAAGCTGTAAGTTATCCAAAGTCACCTGTAAGATGAATAAAACATGACCACTTAATTGGAGAACCCTATATATACACACACACACACAAACACACACATGTAGTAGAGTAAACAGCTTTAGGATAATAAACCTATAAAGTCATGATATGGAGTCCACTTGAACTCTAAATTAAAGGGTCTTAAGCAAGGCAATGCTAATATGAATTATGTGTTAAAATTTATTTTAGTATCTAACTAACACTAAGTTAAGAAAAGTTAAAAGAGGTAACCTAGTAACCTTAAATTAATAAGCTAATTTAAATTAATAAGCTAATTAACATGTTTATAAAGTTGGTATGCTGTTTGAACCCTGACAAAGTAAATGGTTTTGGCCCAAATATGGCATACCAATATTCCTTGGACGACATGAAAATATTATGACACAGTCTAGTAACCATAAGAGAATGGTTGTAAAGTCATATGTCTAAGCTAAGAAATAGGGAATGCTATGTAACGCTTAATTATAAAACAATTGAAGTTTGATCATGCTTCAAGTCATATCGAGGATTAATGATTAGCCTTGATATAAAGGAATATACTTACCTGGTTGCCCTATACCCTATAGGGTAAACACGAGATGAAATAATCTTACATAACTTACCTAGGTATAATATGTTATAAGATGAAAGAGTATTAGTAAGACGATTGAAGCATGTATGATCAGGTAGGAGAGATAACTTGTTGTCCATGATCTAATAGACTGTACAAGTGATCTAAAGGGGATTAATGATGAACAAGTGATAACATTTATCTAGAAAGAGAACCTAATCATATTCTTATTTAGATTATAAATGTACGAGTATTGTTTAAAGTAATTATGTGTTGATGAGAGTTAAAATGTCATATGGAAGCTACTCATGGCAAACAAGAACAAGGTACGCCATTGAGAACTATTGATGAGTTAATTATGCCTAATATCTTGTAATTGAAATTACTATGCTAGTATAAGTAGTCTAATTCAGTATGTGAACAAATATGCATAATGAAAGCATGTATTTCCATGATTTAAGCTGCATATATATGTATATGTGTATGTGGTCCCGCGTAATGCTAATTATGAAAGATTACATGTTATTATTGTTTGCATAAACCTGTAACCATCATGACATGAATTAAAGAAAGTTGATGCAACTATATGATCATATGATAGCATCCATGTGTATTGAAACCTAGAGCTCAATGAGTGAAGTATGATAAGAATAATGCGCACTCTTATGTGAATGATGGCATTAAGCAAAGATGCTGTATTAAGTAAAGAAAAGTATATGGAATCAAAATATGCTTAAGAACGGTAAAGCATGTGGATCATAGTTCAGTTATGGATTAGATAGGCATGCCTAGATGGATATAGTCGCAGCTTTCATAGTTGACCCCGTTTAGGTCTTATTCCTTAATGGAACCATCGTTCACTCGTTTTGGGTCCATAGTTTATTCCTTGCTGGAACCATTATTTGACCCCATTTGGGTTCATTGTTTGATATCTTCGGATATCCATAGTTTGATACCTTTGGGTATCCATTGCTCCCGTTATCCATCCTTTGAACTAGTACTTAGGCAGGCTATTGAAGATGACAAAATATACATAAGATAAAGTAAAACATACATTAATTGCTTCACTTATATAATGTAAGCATGATGAATGGCCTATTGTGTTGTTTATCTTAAATTCCCATTTAGCTATAAAACTGTCTCTATTAAATGAAATGCTATGTTCATTATGACATGATTTTGATATCTCACATCTAATTGAGGAAAGTTCCCATATGAGTGCCAGTGCGAGTTAGTTCCACCAATGGGTTCCACGATGAATAGTTAGGCCATTTGGGCCATAAGCTTACAATATTATATTAAAAGTTATATAAACCATAGTATACATAATGATCTTTATGTATGTGGAAGTTATGACATGTTTGCATATGGTATGAAGACTTTGTCTGTTAATCATGATGTGTAATACCTATTCGTTGAAATGGCATGCAAACCCATTAGTATGTATATGAACATTTGCACATATATGTGCATACATATAATTCTGATATAAACCAAAGTGCAAAACATGATATAATATGATGTTGTATGATGTTTAAATTACAATGATAAGATATCATTAAGGGATAAGTGTGTATGAACCTGAAATAAGAATTGTGTAAAGATATATAGAGAAATCATGTCTAACAATAACTCTATGTTTGTTACAGGGCATAAGCACTCCATGTGCATGGATTGAATGTTGAATGCATAATTTATGTAACAATGTGATTAATGTATTAAGTTAAAGTTTTGTATGATCAATAATCCAGATGTCTAAATTCTGAAGTAGTAAGAATTAGGAAGGGTTGAATCAAGCTAGTCTAATGAAAGAAAAGAAGTAAGATGGTGATAGTAAATTGACAAGTTTTTGGAATAAGATAATTTACAGAATGCTCTAGACGCTAATAAATATGGTATTTTTATTAAGTTTGAGGATTTCCCCAAAATGTCCAATTATGAAATTATCAATATAGTAGACTCATATGTTATTCTGCGTTATATAGGTAGTTATATATGATAAGATGAATTATGGAAATAATTTATCTATAGAGCTTTCTGTTCCCCACTAAGCTTTTTAGCTTAGCACGGGTTTGTTTATCCATGTAGGTTTCAAGATAAGCTCCAGTGGATTGTTAGCTATAGTGGCTTGACCACCATTGAAGAGAAGATCTGGCAGATTACGGCTACCATTGATGATTTCAACATGATTAAAAGGCCATTTATGTTATGATTCTTTATTTATAAGTTTGATTTATTTATATTGTTGCATGTAATTATGGCATGTCCTCTAATTACTATTATTATTTCGGCCTGATCTTTACTAGGTTTATGATGATGATTGATGATTATCCATAGTTCGTGGATTAGAGTGTCATAGTTAGTGGTATTAGAGCCCAGGTTTAGTCTTTTCTCGGCAATAAAGAGCTAAGAAATTATTCTGGAAGGCTAAGATGAATTGGTCTAGACCCAAATAGCCATATTCGATTTTATTGTTATTGGGATACATGTTTTGATGATTACGATGGATGATTGACTTACGATTGATAAATATTGGAGTACTAGTAAGATGTTGGTTTAGAGATTGTGAAGTGATATTAGAGAAATTCCTAGTATGTCTTGCTTCTTGATATTGGAAGTGTAAATGCTTTGATGTCCTATGATTGAAGTATAGTATAAGTTTGATTGTTAGTACATTGGGATTGGTTATTATTTATGAAGGTGTTTGAGAAAAAGTTTATATGATTTGTGCTATGATGATATGAGATTACAGGTTTGAATTTCGAGTATGAAATTCTTTTAAGGAGGAGAGATTTGTAAGGATCCGATTCTGAACCTAATCAGATTATGGTAAATTAATGAGGAATAAGGTTTAATAATGAAAAATTAGATTATTTTGCATTATTAAAGTAAAATCATATAAAAGGTATATTGGTAATTATGCACATGTGTATTAGACTATAGCTAAAATATTATAGAAGGATGTAATTGAATTAATTAAGAAGTTTGGGGTTAAATGTTAAGAAAATAAGTTTTGAGGGTTAAAAATGTATAAGGACAATCTTGAAATTTCTTGACTAGGATATTTACCCCACTCACACTTTTGAGGCTTCCTGGAGAAGGTGGAGATCGAGATAAGGGTACAGAAGATCTTTCTTTCTCTATCTCTCTTTCTTTCTCAAATTGCTGGTTGAAGAAGATGACAGCTTAGGGCTTTAAGAGTTAACATCTTTAAGGTAATGTCTCCTTCTTCCTCTTCTTGGTTTGAGTTAGGGTTTTAAGGGATTAAGAAATTCTATTTTTATCACCTTGTTTAAGAAAAAGAAAGAGAGAGTTGGATCAGTGAATCTTGAATGAAATAAAGCATAAATATCAGGTACAGGAATTGTTATGAGTTGTTACTGTATATGTTTTCCCTCTTTTGTTGTAAGTGTTTTCTTAGATGAGATTACGGGTTCAATCTAGTAAATTATATGAGTTAAGAATGTTTTAAAGATTTAATGTTCACTAGTGTAAACAATTTGGGTGAGATCTAGACATTAAAACACTTGATCTGAGAAATTTGTGAACCCTAGGCTGCCTGAATTCCCTTGCATGGCCACTTGGCCATATACTTCATGAAATGTACAACCACTCATAGAATTACTTCATGTTTTGTATGGCCACTCATAGAATTCCTTCATGTTTTGCAAGGACACTCATGGAATTCCTTCATGCTTTGCATGACCACTCATAGAATTCCTTCATGCTTTGCACGACCACTCATGGATTTCCTTTATATTTTGCACGGCCACTCAAATTCTTTTGTATTCTCCATGCATGACCACTTAAAGTTTTATGTTTTTTCCATGCATGGCCACTCAAGCTTCTTGTACTTACATGTATGGCCACTTATGGCCTCTCTCCTCTCCTTGCATGGCCAAGTAAGGCCTATGGTTACTGATGCATGGCCAAGCATGTTCTTCTCTTCTCCACTTTCGGGCCACATACACTTCTTTTATTCATTTGAACCAGCTCTCACCCTAAGATTTTAGCCATGTATTTAGATATTAAACACACTATTATATGGTCCATAAGATTATTAAGCGAACAAGAGTTAAGGTGAATTGACTATAGTAAGTAAAAATCGATGATAAAAAGTTATTATGTGATGATTGTTATATGAGTTGATATCAATGGATTAATAGACCATAAAGTCTCAATGTAATGCTAAAGTCCATAAAGATATGGTTTAGAAAGGCATGAATATAAGATGGAGTATTATAGAAATTTAAAATCATAAATGCTATTGTAAGAGGAAAAGGATGGAACTAAGCTACAAGTTATCCAAAGTCACCTGTAAGGTGAATAAAACATGATCACTTAATTGGAGAACCCTCTCTCTCTCTCTCTCTACATATATATATATATATATATATATATATATATATATATATATATATATATATATATATATATATATATATATATATATATATACACACGTAGTAGAGTGAAAAGTTTTAGGATAATAAACCTATAAAGTCATGATATGTAGTCCACTTAAACTCTAAATTAAAGGGTCTTAAGCATGGCAATGCTAATATGAATTATGTGTTAAAATGTATTTTAGTGTCTAACAAACATCGAGTTAAGAAGAGTTAAAAGAGGTAACCTAGTAACCTTAAATTAATAAGCTAATTAACGTGTTCTATAAAGTTTGTATGCTATTTGAACCCTAACAAAGTAAATGGTTTTGGCCCAAATATGGCATACCAATGTTCCTTGGCAACGACATGAAAATATTATGACACAGTCTAGTAACCATAAGAGGATAGTTGTAAAGTCACATGTCTAAGCTAAGAAATAGGGAATGCTATGTAACGCTTAATTATAAAACTAAAGAAGTTTGATCATGCTTCAAGTCATACCGAGGATTAATAATTAGCCTTGATATAAAGGAATATACTTACCTAGTTGCCCTATACCCTATGGGGTAAATACGAGATGAAATAATCTTATATAACTTGCCTGGATATAATATGTTATAAGATGAAAGAGTATTAGTAAGATGATTGAAGCATGTATGATCAGGTTAGGAGAGATAACTTATTGTCTATGATCTAATAGACTATTAAAGTGATCTAAAGGTGATTAAAGATGAACAAGTGATATCTTTAAGCTAGAAAGAGAACCTACTCATATTCTTAAATAGAGTATAAATGCATGAGTATTGTTTAAAGTAATTATGTGTTGATGGGAGTTATGATGCCGTATGAAAGCTACTCAGGGCAAATAACAACAAGATACGCCATTGAGAACTATTGATGAGTTAATTAAGCCCAATATCTTATAATTGAAATAACTATGATAGGATAAGTAGTCTAATTCAGTATGTGAACAAATATGCATAATGAAAGCATGTATTTCCATAATTTAAGCTGCATATATATGTATATATGTATGTGGGCACATGCAATGCTAATTATGAAAGATTACTTATTATTTTCCGCATAAACCTATAACCATCATGACATGAATGAAAGAAAGTTAATGCAACTATATGATCAGATGATAACATCTGTGTGTATTGAAGCCTAGACCTCAATGAGTGAAGTATGATAAAAATAATGTGCACTCTTATATGAATGATGGCATTAACGAAAAAGATGTTGTATTAAGTAAAGAAAAGTATGTGGAATCAAAATATGCTTAAGAACGATAAAGCCTGCAGGTCATAGTTTAGTTGTGGATTAAATAGACATGCCTAGAAGGATACAGTCACAGGTACCATAGTTGACCCCATTTGGGTCTTATTCCTTAATGGATCCATCGTTCGGCTGTTTTGGGTCCAAAGTTTATTCCTTGCTGAAAACATTGTTTGACCCCATTTAGGTCTATTGTTAGACATCTTCGGATATCTATAGTTTGATATCTTCGGGTATCCATTGCGCCCGTTATCCACCCTTTGAACTAGTACTTAGATAGGCTATTAAAGATGATAAAATGTACATAAGATAAAGTAAAACATACATTAATTGCTTCACTTATGTAATGTAAGCATGATGAATGGCCTAATGTGTTGTTTATCTTAAATTCCCCTTTGGCTATAAAATTGTCTCTATTAAATGAAATGTTATGTTCATTATGACATGATTTTGATATCTCACATCTAATTGAGGAAAGTTCCCATGTGAGTGCTGGTGTGAGTTAGTTCAACCAATGGGTTCCACGGTGAATAGTTAGGCCATTTGGGCCATAAGCTTACAATATTATATTCAAAGTTATATGAACCGTAGTATACATAATGATCTTTATGTATGTTGAAGTTATGACATGTTTGCATATGGTATGAAGACTTTTTCTGTTAATCATGATGTGTAATACTTATTTGTTGAAATAGCATGCAAACCTGTTAGTATGTATATGAATATTTGCACATGTATGTGCATATGTATAATTCTGATATCAACCAAAGTGCAAAACATGATACAATATGATGTTTAAATTGCAATGATAAGATAGCATTAAGGAATAAGTGTGTATGAACCTAAAATGAGAATTGTGTATAGATATATGGAGAAATCATGTCTAACAATAACTCTATGTTTGTTACAGGGCATAAGCACTCCCGTGTGTATGGATTGAATGTTGAATGCATAACTTATGTAACAATGTGATTAATGCATTAAGTTAAAGTTTTGTATGATCAATAATCCAGATGTCTGAATTCTAAAGTAATAAGGATTAGGAAGGGTATGAATCAAGCTAGTCTAATGAAAGAAAAGAAGTAAGATGATGATAGTAAATTGACAAGTTTTCAGAACAAGATAATTTACAGAATGCTCTGGAAGCTAGTAAATATGGTATCCTTATTAAGTTTGAGGATTTCCCCAAAATGTCCAATTGTGCAATGATCAATATAATAGACTCATAAGTTATTATGTATTATATAGGTAGTTATATATGATAAGATGAATTATGGAAATAAGTTATCTATAGAGCTTTTTGTTCTTGACTAAGCTGTATAGCTTAACATGGGTTTGTTTATCCGTGTAGGTTTCAGGATAAGTTTTAGTGGATCGATAACTATAGTGGTTTGACCACCATTGAAGAGAAGATCTGGCAGATTGCAGTTGCCTTTGATGATTTCAACATGATTAGAAGGCCATTTATGTTATGATTATTTATTTATAAGTTTGATTTATTTATATTGTGGCATGTAATTATGGCCTATCCTCTAATTACTATTATTATTTCTGCCTGATTTTTACTAGGTTTATGATGATGATTGATGATTATCCATGGTTAGTGGATTAGGGTGTCACTGTTTATTGCATTCTTTTGTTTAAAGCCTCATGCTTGATTTCTCCTTTGACAAAGGATTAAGTATTGTTATATTAGTTGAATTAAAAGTGTAGGAACTTAAATTCGATAATTTTTAACATTGTTTTGCTAAGCTATAATAGAACACAAATACTTTGTACAATAGATAGGCATGTATAGGATTTTAAAGGTATAAATTACAATCTTGGTGCACATGGTCAAGATTAAGGCATATTGTCTTATTGCGGTAGGTTATTTTTCTTAAATGCTATATCCTCCTATCGTTCTATAAAATTTTAAGTAATTATTTTTGTGATCTAAGAGACTATAAAAGAGACCTAAAAGAGAACTAATGGTTAAATATTATGCACTTACACATGGTTGTTTTGTTATATAGGTGTTTAAAGATTATGCACTTATATATGTAGTCACGATAAGGAATTTACATGCATATATAGATGATAAGACATACGAAATGACATAAGTAGATATCAATCTCATATTGGAAGCATCTTTATTAGTTGTAATGTATTAAATACATGCATCTAATGTAGTAGTTGAGTATGGTTATACGATGATTAAATTAATTACAAAGGAACATGTGAGGTGGTCGTGATGAACTATAAAGGTACATCTTACTAAAGTGATTGTACGTTTGCAAGTTTTATCATGTACTATTTATTTAAATTATTACATTCACATGAACCATCTTGAATTGTGTAAGTATTAACAGCATGTAGTTTTAAAATCATATTGTTTTACTCGTGACAACAAACTTGATGAATGGATAGGCTTACACTGACTAGATTAAGAAATTCAAAGAACATGTCAAGTAAGTATTGCATAATGTGTGTGTGTGTGTGTGTATATATATATATATATATATATATATATATATATATATATATATATATATATATATATATATATATATATATATATATATATATATATATATATATATATATATATATATATATATATATATATATATATATGCCCATGAGTGGTTTGCAACTATAGGTTGTTTATGCTTAATGATGTGTATTGTACGGGTTCATAGAATATTGATTTTTGAGCTTGTGTTGCTTGACACTCCATATATTGTTATATAGTAATAAATATATGATTAATCACCAATAAAGCATGGATTGATAATGCAAAGAGGTTCGTGCATGCTTTTGTGTCTAGGTTATGGATAGATAGGCATGCCTATAAGGGTAACTTGTAGTTGCTTTTGGATATTGATGGTCCCATTTGGATCATAACAATCTTGTTTGGGTTGTAGCCAACCCCATTTGGGTTTGCTTATATGTCTATTGTATTGTTTGGCTCTGATGGGTCTTCTGATTTCATATCTTTGGATATGTTCTGGTATCTTCAGACACTTTTTGATTTCATATCCTCGGATATGTTCTCGTACCTTCTGGTATAATTGTCATATCTTCGGATGTTTCGATACCTTCGAATACATGTTGATTTCATATATTGGGATATGTTATGGTACCTTTGGGTAATATTGATTGGATTGTTATCCACTTTGTTAGGATTATAGTATGCAGACTTAATTTAAAGTAACAGAAACCATCTTATTGAACTAAAGAATAAAGAAACATGATGATGTTTAAGACAAATATTATAGTATTTATTACAGCATGGATATAAACCTTGATGTGATTAAGAATGCATCTTATATTTTAAGATTGTGTGATTTATGTGAAGAAATTATGCCTATCAATACCCTTTTTTATTATATTCATTGATTGATCTATTGCAAAATTATTCAATATTGCTTGTATGTGTGTTAATGGCATGTTATCCCTTTTTATGTTGTGATCAAATGTCAAATGCACCACTTTGTACCTAATGTAACTAAATGTGTCAACTAGGGTTTTATGCTAACGATATTCATGATTTATAACTTCATAGTTCATGGAATACGAAAGCTATAAACTAATGGGTAATCAAGAGAGATAAAAAGCTTGTTAACAAAAATGATCAGTAAAGCATTATAAAAAATAGATGAGCTCACTTGAAGTTTTGATTTATTGTGAATGTTGTATCTATTATCAATGTGGAAGCCTATATGTTATTGTCCAATTTTTTACTAGTGATAATTGATGTTTTTTGTTAAAGGTTATCCCTATAACATGTTCCCCACTAAGCTTTATAGCTTAGCACGAGTTTTATTATTCGTGTAGGTGATAAGGTAGGCTTTATTTTATAGTGTTACATGCAGTAGGTTGACCAGCATAGGAGAGAAAGAATTAAAGTGTGAAATCCTCATTTTATGGTTTCATAGTTGTGATTGGAAGGCTTATATGTAAATGTTTAATTATATTATTTTAGAGTATTGTAATGGTTAAGAATTCTTATTTGTAATTATGGCTGTAAGCATTAATGTTTATTTGATTATTTTAGGATTTATACCTGTACAGGTGGTTCAATATGTCTTTTGGGTTAGGGTGTTACAAAGACACCTACAACACCACAAGGAGTGACCTGAATAGGTTAAAATCAAAAAAGATACACGAAAAAGAGAAGTACGGATATTTTTTGACTTTGGAAGGGTTTTTCCACCTGAGTAGGTTGGAATCAAAAGAGATGTACAACTAAGAGAAGTACGGATATTTTTTTGACTTTAGAAGGGTTTTGCCACCTAAATAGGTTGAAATCAAAAGTAAAGCACATGAAATATAAGTGTGGATATTTTCTAACTTTGGAAGGATGTAAAAGGGATGGCTATAATCCTTTCCATATCTTTTGGATAAGGGAATTATTGAACTAATGAGAAGGAAGACAAAGTAAAACACTTTACCATTGATTGATCCACATGGCTAAAAACAAAGCGAAACACTTCACCAGTGACTGATCAACATGGCTAAAGACAAAGTTAAACACTTTATTATTGATTGATCCCTATAGCTGAAGACAAAGTGAAACATTTCATGAAGATTGATCCACATGGCTGAAGACAAAGCGAAATACTTCATCAAACATTGATCCATATGGTTGAAGCTAAGATTATAGTATAAAACTAAAGCACACTGAAAGCCAAGATCACAGTATAAAATTAATGCACACTAAAAGCCAAGATCGCAATATAAAACTATTTCACACTAAAAGAGGGATAGTCCATAAGGTTATTTTAACTTCCAATGATGAGGAAAAGAATTATGTTATAATATCTTTAAGGTAGATCTACATATTGGAAGCAAACTATAGAGCATCCTATAGGTGACTCATCACAAATACATATTTGCTAGAAATTTTCCAATAATAATATTGATTCGAAAAAGGTTAGTCATACCTATAGATTGTGACTACCACACAACATTAAGACCAGATATGCCAATAGATGGCATCAACCAATTGACAATTTTACTTGATTTTGCATGCCAACAAGTTTGCGCTAATTAGATATAAACAACTCATTTTGATTATGCATGCTGACAAGCTAACGATAATTAAAAAGTCCTTTATGAGTTAAAACATTGACTAACTGATGGTAATTGCCTAACCAATCAAGGGTTAACACATCGATAAGCTAACATTAAATACCTGACCAAAGATTCACTATCTCAAGTGGTACGTATCTTATACAATAAGAGATTCATTGCCTCAAATGGTATGTGTTTTAAATCAATCAAATAGAGATTTGCTACCTTAGGCACTTATCTTTTATTCTTTTACTCTGAACATTAATTCCTTAGGCACTAATGAACTAGTTCCCTAATATTAGGGATAAATATAAACACTGTGACCTGAGATAGCCTAGATCAAGGTTACCCAATGATGAGGAACCATTTATACTTCTGATAGAAAGCATAAATCCTGAGTTTTGGCCTTAATTTTCACAATTTTAATAAAGTATTTTTATGGGTTTTAACTTCTATCTTCCTAGAGTTTTGAAAAGACTTCAAAAATCTTGAATTTTGCCTTATACTAGTGACAGATGGTCATCTATCACTAAAAGATGGCCATCTATGGTTGTCTTCTTCAGGGTGTCTTCTACTAAATGTCCTTATCCAGACCATCTAGGATTGTCTATGGCTGGTGATAGAAGGTTCTTTATTTATGGGTTCAAGGGGTATTTTTTAAAATTTTGAAAAATCATGTAAGGGACAGCCATCTGTCATTAATAAATGCACATCTGTAGGGTTTTTCTCTAGATTTTCCATATTTTCCAGTTTTGAAAATATTTGATAGAGATCAGATTTGAGAGATCTAATCTGGGGATAGATTTTAAGGGATTAAAACTTCCAATTTTTAGGGATAAGATTTAGAATTAATCTTTAACTCTTCACTAGATATTTAAAGAAAACTAGGCTTTTCAAAAGGGATTCTGACTTCTGGAAAAAGAGAGGCAAACTTTTGAGAGTGAGAAATTCAATTCTCTATTTTTAAAGGTCTATGTCTTATAAATGATGTTCTTTCACACTAAATGAAAACTTTTCTTTATTTTGAATGCTGGGAATCAAGGTCGAAGGCTTAAAAGTGCACTTTCCATAGTCATAAAATCATATTTTTGAGGGTAATATTCTAGGCTTCAATGATTTTTTCTCTCTAAGTTTGTATTCTACTTATGTAGTTAAACATGTTTATTCATCAATTTTGATACCATGTTTCATGTTATTATTCTAGTTATTTCATTTATTAATGAAATTTATGATGTCATGATAATTTAAAATTATTTAACATGTGTCAGAATAGCATGATAGGATTTTTTTTATGTTCTTCCATTGATGCATTAGGATAGCTTGATTTATTTCTTGTAATAGTACGATTCCCACTATGTTTACATGATTTAATTCATATTTTATCTTTTTTTTTAGATTTGGCATATTTTAAGATCTTAGAATTGCATGTTTAGGAGTTTGGCTTGGTTTTCTCCTTTTTTTGATGAATTTTCTATATTCTATTTGTTCCTCAAGTGACAGATGAGAAAAAGGCCCATCAGAAATGGATATTTCTTTTATGGGTTTGGGGTTATTTCTCTCAATATTATATGCATCTCAATTCTTGAAGAAGAAAATTTTATTCACTACAATTTCTGTTTATGCACGGAGCTTGGATTGAAATCCAACTTTCATTGATAGGTCACTATGATTTTCATTCTGGAAACTTTGATCAAACTGAACAAGTGCTTGGTTGATCTAGCATTAGTTGTTTTGTTTCCATATCATTTTATTATCTAGTACTTTAATATATTTAAAGAAGTGTATTAGGTTATTTGCAGTTCATATTAAGTATTATTTTTTCGTATTTGTTTTTAAAAATTTTGGTTTGATTTTTAGTTGAATCACTCCTAACTTTTATTTTAGTTCTATTCTTTAATACATTAGTTTTATTCTTTGAATAGCCCTACATCGAATTGGTAAGCAATTATACTACTGAAAAAAATTACAGAATTGGAGACATGTTCAGACAAACAGAAAGAAGTTTGAAAACACAAGGAGTTGTTGTTGGTGTTCAATCAATGGCAAGTCTACTGTCCCCTTTTTCCCTTTTACAATGAGTTCCTTGACGTGTGAGTTGTGAATGTCGTTGGATTCAGTATTTGTAATCTTTTCTTTTATCATTTGCTTAGGTTATTAGCAATGATATGTTCTTGTAAATATATATATATATATATATATATATATATATATATATATATATATATATATATATATATACACACACACACATTAAATATTGGGTACCCTATAAATATAAATTTTTATTTTTTAGTTATTATTTATTATTTAAATAATAAAATCTCCATATTAAATTAAAAGAAAATTTATTTTAAAATTTAGCAAGTACATTATCATCGCGATATATATGCTAACATTTAGCAAGGATAAATTTCATGCCAAATTTAGCAAGAAAAATATTTCTCACAAAAAATGCAAGCTAAAATTTAGTGAGGTATTTATCCTCGCTAAAATTTAACGACAATTTTATCCTTGCTAAAATTTAGCAATTATAATATTGTCAAGATATTCATATCAATATTTAGCGAGGATAAATCTCTACCAAATTTAGTGAGAATAATATTTATCACAAAAATGCATGCTAAAATTTAGCAAGTTAGCAAGGAATTTGTCCTTACTAAAATTTAGCGACAATTTTAGTTCTCGCTAAATTTAGCGACAAATTTTGTCCTTGCTAAAATTTGTCACTAAATTTAGCGACAACTTTAGTTCTCGCTAAATTATGCTAGGATGACTTTTGTCACAAAATTGTTTCCCTCGTTAAACAGATTTAGCTACGAAAAGCCATCATTTAACGATAATTTTTTCCTCGCTATTTTGCATTTTTTTGGAAGTGATGAGTTAACTATCAATAATAAATTGGGCGTAAATCCTTTTTTATTGTGAAGTGGTCAATTTTGTGAGTTTTAACAAGCCTCATCCGGTATTGGGTCTTAAAAGTGGGCATTTGAGAAAGTAACTGGATATGAACGGGCTCCAGCATGCATCATAGTTACACCATATACGGTGTGGTATAATAAGAAACCAATTCTCTCTTCTATGAAATTATAGGGTTATATGTAGAGAATAATATCAAATAACCCGAAGGCTAAGTTTGATATTTATGGAGTATCTAAGAGACTTTTTAGGATACTAATTCCATAATCATTTGGAATAAAATATATTTATTTTAAAGTATGTTATCTTTCTAGAGAAAGATTTTCTTCTAAAAAAAGATAATGGATGTATAATTGAACTTGTTAAATTCTAAAACCTATAAGTAAAAGTTGATCAACCAATTGATCTTGAACCTATTACCCATGCTAGTGAGATAACAGAAGAGCCTATTATCACATAAGCTCTCATATGTTCAACTAAAGTACCTATTATTTTAAAGAGATTCAAATTTCCTATACATAAGAACAAAGATATTATTCTAGTAAAAGATAATGAGCCTATAAACTATGATGAGGTTTTAAAGAGTTCAAAATTAAAATTATGGCTTAAGGCCATGAAATCCAAAATGGTTTCCATGTATGACAACTAAGTTTGGAGTTTGGGTAATCCACCTAAAGGATAAAACCCATTAGGTGTAATGTGATTACTTATAAGGCACACATTATTGCAAAAGACTATTGTTAAAAGCAAGGAATTAACTTTTATAAAACCTTTTCACCAATGGCAATGCTTAAAATCATAATGATATTACTTGCCATCGCCACCCATTATGATTATGAGGTGTGGAAAATGGATGTGAAGATAACTTTCCTTCATGAAAATCTAGTTAAGGATGTGTATATGACATCCTAGGGTTTCACATTTGGAGATGGCAACAAAGTATACAAGTTTCAAAATTCCATTTATGGGTTGAAGTAAACATTTAAGAGCTAGAACATCTATTTTGATGAGATAATTAAAAAGTTTGGTTTCTCAGATATTGTGGATGAAATTTGTGTATACAATAAGGTTAGTAGGAGTGTTATTATTTTCCTTATGTTATATGTCAATGACATATCACTCATGGGAAATGATATCTTAATTCCTCAACCTATCAACAATTTATCATAAAAGGAATTAGGAAAGCAACCTATATTTTTGAGATTAGGATCTATAAAGATAGATTTTAAGAGGTGGTCAGGTCTTTTACACCCTACATACACAGATAAGACATAAAGAGGGTTAGCATAGATCTCTTCAAAAAAGGATTGATTCCTATGATACATAGGAAATTCTTTTCTAAATCTTTGTGTCACAAGAATAGATAGAATGCATAAGTAGGATCCTATATGCATTGACTATAGGATCTATTATGTAACTATGTTATTTACACAATCCGATTTATCATTTATTTTGAGTGTCATGAGCAAATACCAATCCAATCATAGATAGGAACATTAGAGTGCCATGAAGAACATTTTAAGTACTTTAGAAAGACTAAAGACATGTTTTTACTATATAGAGAAATGACATATATGTAAGTGGGTATACTAATTCTAGCTTCCAATATGATAAAGATGATTGTAAATCTTAGCTGGATTATGTGTTCATTTTAGAAGGAGCTGCAGTTAGTTGGAAGAGTTCTAAATAAGAAACAATTACAAACTCAAAAGTTTAGGTTAAGTATATTGCAATTTTTAAAGCAGATAAAGAAGCTATTAGGATCAAACGATTCATTATTAAACTAGAAGTGACATATAGCATTATTGATTCGATACCTTTATATTGTGACAATAATAGAGATTGCACAAATAAAAGAACCATAATCTCATCAATAATCCAAACATTTTCTCAAATACTACCATTTAATTTGAAAGATCACCGGTAAAACTAATGTAAAGATTGAAAGAGTTCCGACATACCATAGTATCATTGATCATTTCACTGAGGCATTAGCAAAGAGCAAGTTTAAATATCATGAAAATACTATATGTATAAAGTATAAGAGGGATTGGCTTTTGATGTCAGTAGTTTAGTTTATATCGATTTAGTGTTTTACATGTATGTTTGTTGAGTAAGTGTTCAATTTTAGTTGTTTATATGTGAAATTTGGTACATTTTATGTTTTTATGTGTTTTGGTTGATTGTAGGAGTAAATTGGAGAAAACTAGGAAAATAAGGCATAATTAGAGCAAAGAAGGCCAAGTTCCTATCATGGGCATGGCATGCCTCGCAAGCATAACCTAGCAAGGAAGTAGAAGAAAAGTCAAATGAAGAAGAAAAGTTAACTATTGAGGAAGTGCATTCTATTGCAAGCATCACAACAAGGGACATTTGGGTAGTTATTTTTCAAAAGGCACCTCAAGAGGCATGACTTCCACTAAAGGTTGTGTACCTCTAGAAGGGTACTTAAAGGGATACACTACTTAGCAAGAGGACTATAAATACATGGGTGGTTAAAAAGAAAAAAAAATATAGAGAAATTTTTAGAGAACAATTATCATTATTTTTCTAAAAAAAGTAGAACAATTTTATATTTTGAAAAGAAGACAAAAAAGAAGAAGAAGAAGAAAATCTTTTCTAGAAGTAAAAGGGTTGGGAGATCACTTTTTATCATCTTTCACTTATATCTTCTTTTATGTAATTGTTGGAATGATATTTTTTAAGAACTTGAGTAACTTTGTTAATATATGTTAATTCTTATTAATATAAGTAGTCTTTTATTGCAAAATTTTCTATTAGTATCTTATATATGATCATTGTAAGTGAGGATGTAGCCAAGAGATATATTCTTTCTTAAAGCTAATATAAGTTCAATATCATAACATTACTTGAGAGATCAGAATGTTAGGATGATTGTTATAGGTTGGTTGTTATTCTTAGAATATATGTTTATGATTAACTAATTTATTATTGAGAGTTAAGGGTTAGAATTATATATGCATGTTTTAGGCCTTTTATTTCATGTTGAGAGAGTGAAATAGAACTTTAATCTAACTTGGATTGCATTATAAAGTTTGCATTTTAATCAAGAGAATAATATCAATTTTCATATTTGTTAACTCATAATCATTAATCTTATTTGTCTTCTTTGACTATAATTAAAGTAGGTTTAATTAATATTTTAATATTAGTATAACATTAGTAGTTTAATTTTGAAATCTAATTACTAAACATTGTAAACAAGATTGAGATCAAGTCATAGTGAGTGATAATCAATCATTGTTCTCGTGGAAACAATATCTTAAGTACTAATCAATAAACCATGCACTTCCGGATTTAGCACAACAAGTTTTTGGTGCCATTGTTAGGGACCATGATTTGTGTATTATTGCCATTATTATACTTGACTTAAGATTTTGGATTACAATATTTAATTATTTTTTGCTTGTTTATTTTGTTCTGTAGATTTGATTGTTCAAGTTTATGCCTAGGACAAGGAGTTCTCAAGAAGAGCTTGAACAATTGAATATAGAGATAAAAAGATTTCTTTTAGGAAACCGAAAACCAAAGAAAAATCAGAATAAGAGACCTACCATGGCTGAGAATGAACCACTAAGATTGATGGACTTTGCTACACCTACTCTTAGTGGGGCTCAACAAGGTGTAGTTTGTTCAACGGTAAATGCTAATTAGTTTGATATCAAGCTTTCATTATTATAAATGGTACAAAATAGGATACAGTTTTATGGTTTATCGAATGAGGATCCAAATGCTCATTTAGCAAATTTTCTAGAAATATATGAAACTTTTAAAATAAATGGAGTATTGGCAAAAGCAATAAAGCTTAGGATTTTCCCTTTTATATTGAAAGATAAGGCAAAAGCTTAGTTAAATTCCCTTACAAGAGGTTTTATAACTACTTGGGACCAATTGGAATCAGCTTTTCTATCTAAATATTTTCCTTTAGCCAAGGCTACAAAGATAATTAAAGATATTACTACATTTGTTCAAAATGATAGTAAGTCTTTGCATGAAGCTTGGGAAAGATTTAAGGAATTACAACGGAGTTATCCACATCACAATCTTCCAAGGGAGTTACTCATACAAACATTCTATAATGGTCTTAATCCTATAACTAAAGGAATGATTGATGTCGCTACTGGTTGATCCCTTATGTGAAAGACTACGGTTGCTGTATTTGAATTACTTGAGGAAATGTCTATAAATAATTGCATGTGGTCGATAGAAAAAGTAAAAATATCACCTTCTTTCCCTATTAAAGGTGTTTATTCAATTGACTCGGTTATTGCTTTATAAGCATAAGTTGCATCTTTAACTTATAAGATTGACAACTTAAGTATGGAAGGAACCCCACCAAATGCTTGTACCATATGTGGTCAACAGGTCATGCTAGTGAAGGTTATGGTTAGGGATTTGCTAGTACAAAAGAGCAAGTGAGTTTTGTTCAAGGCCAAGGACGTGGTAACCCCTATTCTAATACTTACAACCTTGGTTGGGAAAAGCATCCAAATTTTTCATGAGGTAATAATCAGAATAGATGAGCTATGGGATTTAAGACACCATAAGATAGATTTGGAGCTTTAGAAGTTAAAATGGTTAGGTTTTTAGAAGGGGTAAATTTGAAGATTAATTATCAAGATGAGAATAATAAGAGGCTTGAATCACAGTTTGATTAGATAGCAATGAATCAAACATCATCCATCCATAACTTAAAAGTCCAATTAGGATAACTTGCCAATACATTACCTTCAAGATTTCATAGGTGTTTTCCAAGCAATACGGATGATAATTCAAAAGAGCAAATGAAAGCAATTACATTAAGTTCAGGTAAAAATTATGTCAATGATTTTGTTTCAATTAACAATAGTGGAGTTTTATAGGAGAAAAAAGTTCAGGAGGAAGAAGATCCTTTTGTCATGAACGCAACACCACTTATGGGTGTGATAGTGGCAAATTCGAGCAAAGTTACGAGTATGACTCTTGGCACGAGTGCAACAAAGGGGGCATATAAAGGTAAAAGTTTTCAACCTTATCCACCATTTTTGCAAAGATTAAAGATAAAGGACATTGATAAGCAATTTTCAAACTTTCTTGATAAATTAAGAATTTGCATATTAATTTATCCTTTATTAAGGCAATAACTCAAATTCCTAACCATGTTAAGTTTTTGAAATATTTGATTTCTACGAAAGAAGTTGGGAGGACATATCTACTATTGCAATAACTGAAGATTTTAGTTTAATAATCACAAATAATCTACCAATAAATTTAAAAGACCCTGATAGGTTTACTATTTCATGTAAATTAAGGGATATGGAGTTTCCTAGGTGTCTATGTGACTTAAAGGCTAGTATAAATCTTATGCCATTTTTTATATTCAAGAAGTTAGGACTAAAATATGTTAAATCTACTTCCATGGTGTTGCAATTAGATGATCAATCTATTAAAAACCCATATAGCATATTAAAGATGTGCTTGTGAAGGTGGATAAATTTATCCTGCCAATTTTGTGATTTTTAACTTTGCATATGATGCTAATTGCTCTTTAATTTTGGGTAGACCTTTCATGAACACTGGTAGGGCACTAATAGATGTTTCTAAAAGGAAGTTAATTTTAAGACTAGGGGAAGATAATATTGAATACCATATGGATAAGGCATTAAAATACCTTATGGATGAAAATATATGTATGAAAGTTTACCTTATTGATGCATGTGTATTGGAAGTTTTAGACACTAAAGATCAAGAGAAAGCAATCATTGTAGAGAAAGCTCAAAAAAGGTGGAGTAAAATGATCATAGGCCTGAGTTATTGCATGGGAGTGAGGAGCCACTCCCACCATCCATTGTAAGTCCATCTATTAGTGAGTTAAAAGAGTTGTCTAGCCATTTGAAGTATGCATTTCTTATTGCTAATAACACTCTACCTATTATAGATTTTAATAAGCTTACTAGAATGCAAGAAAAATTATTGTTACAAGTTGTTAGGAAAAGAATTAAGAGCATAGGTTGGCAAATATCTTATTTGAGGGGAATTAACCCTAATGTAGTTATGCATAAAATCCATATGAATGATGAATATCAACCAAGGCTGATAGGAAAATAAGACTAAACCCAAACATGAAGAAGGTAGTTAAGAAAGAAGTTATAAAGCTATTTGATATAATTTATCAAATTTCAAATAGTGCATGGGTTAGTCCTATATAATGTGTTCCAAAGAAGGAAGGCATGATTATAGTTAGAAATGAGAATGATGATTTATTTCCTACAAGAACCACCATGGGTTGGAGGGTTTGCATTAATTATAGGAAATTAAATGTAGCAACTAGGAAGGATCATTTTCCTTTTCCATTTATAGATCAAATTCTTGAAAGAATTGCTGGTCATTTTCACTATTATTTTCTAAATGGTTTTTTTGGTTACTTTCAAATTTTTATCTATCCTAGTGACCAAGAGAAAATAATATTCACTTGTTTTTATAGAACATTTTCATATAAAAGGATGCCATTTTGAGTATGCAATGAACCAACCACTTTTCAAAGGTACATGACTGCTATTTTTAGGGATATGATGGAGGAAATTATGAAAGTGTTTATGAATGATTTTTCTATTTATGGTGACTCATTTGAGTTATGCTTGCATAACTTGGTTAGAATAATGGCTAGATGTGAGGAGTTTAACTTGGTGCTTAATTAGAAGGAGTGCAATTTTATGGTTAAAAAGGAAATAGTGTTAGGCCATAAGATTTTAAGAAAGGGCATTGAAATATATAGGGCCAAAACTGAGTTGATAGAGAAGTTACTTCCACCTACTATAATTAAAGGTGTGAAGTCATTCTTAGGATATGTTGGTTTTTATAGAAGGTTCACTAAAGATTTTTCTTTGATTGCTAAACCTTTGACTAATCTTTTGGTTAAGGATATACCTTTTAATTTTTCTACTACATGTATAGAAGTTTTTGAGGGTTTGAAGAAGGATCTTATAAGTGCACCTATAATTACTTCACCTGATTGAAGTCTTCCTTTTAAGATAATGTGTGATGCTAGTGACCTAGTTATTGGTTGTGTGTTAGGTCAGCGTAAAGACAAGCATTTGCATGTGATATATTATGCTAGTCATACGTTATTGGGTCCTTAATTGAATTATACCACCATAAAAAAAAGAGATGTTAGCTATTGTTTTTACATGTGATAAGTTTAGGTCTTACTTATTAAGGTATAAAGTTATTATATATATTTATCATGCAACCCTTAATACTTATTTGCTAAAAAAGATTCCAAACCTTGTCTTATTCATTAGATCCTTTTATTGTAAGAATTTGAGATTGAAATAAATGATAAGAAAGGATCTAAGAATTAATTTGGTGGCTGATCATTTATCAAGATTAGAAAATGATGAGGTACTTATAGGGATAAGCATGAAATTAATGAGGGATTTCCCAATTAGGCTTTAATGTTAGTTAGACACTTAAATAGTCCTTGGTATGTAGATTTTGCTAACTTTATTGCTATAGGAATTTTGCCTCATGATATGTCATATTAACAAGGAAAGAAATACTTTTCAGATGTTAAGTATTACCTTTGGGAAGAGCCTTAATTAAAATTTATGGAGATGGAGTAATATGACGATGTATAGGTGAGGAAAAGTATTTGAATATTTTAACCCATTATCATTTAGCTTTGTATTCAAGTCACAATAGCAGCATTAAGATAGTAGTTTATGTGCTTGAGTGCAAATTTTATTGTCCTACATTATTTCAAGATGCTAAGAAGTTTATTGCTCAATGTGATTGATGCCAAAGGGTTGGTAACACTGGAAAAAGAGATGCGATGCCATTAACCAACATTTTGGAGGTAGAGATATTTGATGTATGGGGGATTGACTTCATAAATTCTCTCCCAACCTCATTTGGGTAGAATTATATATTGGTTGGAGTGGACTATATGTCCAAATGGGTGAAAGCAATGGCAACACCAACCAATGACTCAAAGGTGGTTGTCAAGTTTTTGAAAAAAGTTTTTCTATAGATTTGGAGTGCCTAGGGCCATTGTAAGTGATAGATGTACACATTTATTAACCATTCTTTTGAATCATTATTGCATAAGTATGGGGTACATCATAGAGTAGCAACACTGTATCACCCATAAATAAGTGGTCAAGTTGAGGTATCTAATAGGAAGTTAAAATGGATCCTTGAAAAGACTGTTTCTAATTTAAGAAAGGATTGGGCAGATAAATTAGATGATGCTCATTAGGCTTATCGCACCATATTCAAAACTTCTATTGGTATATCTCCATATAGGTTAGTGTTTGGTAAAGCTTGTTATATACCGATTGAGTTGGAGCATAAGGCTTATTGGGCAATTAGAGCATTAAATTATGATTTAAAATAAGCTAATTCTAAAAGATGTTTACAATTAAATGAATTGGATGAGTTACGTCTTAGGTTATATGAAAATGAAAGGATATATAAAGAAAGAACTAAGAAATGGCATGATTCACATATAAGACATAAGAGTTTTTAAGTAAGGGATAAGGTACTTCTTTTTAATTCTAGATTGAAGTTGTTCCTCGAAAAACTTAGATCTCGTTGGAGTGGGCCATTTGATGTGACTTAAGTCTTTGATCATGGGTATTTGGAGCTTAAAAATGATATAGGTAAATTATTTAAGGCCAATAGCCAGAGATGTAAGATTTACTTGGAGGGAAATTTTCATGGTAGAGAGGTTTCATGTATCTCTCTAAGTTTGATTGATGAAATTAGTCTTAAAGCTATTTAAATAATCTTTCTATTTCTATTTCTATTTCTATTTCTATTTATTTATGTTACTTAATTTGATTTTTTTTATTTTCATTTTTGTTGTTACTAATCAAGTAGTGCATGTTTTATAGGTTTCATTTGTGTTTAAGTGTTTTAGCCTTAGGATATTGTGTTAACTTTTATAAGATTTTCATCTTTCTATCTTTATCATGACTGCGACTCTATGCTATACTATTTTTGATTTGCTTCTGTCGCCAGCATTGTTGGGAATTAATTAGTTACATACATCACACGTATAAGCAGAAATTAAAATTTTTAACCAATATATCTGATCTTGTCATGAATATACAATATAGATACTAGTAAAAAAAAACACCTTTAACTTTTGTTAAACAATTATTTTTCCTTCTCACCGGGTTGTTGCAAACCACAGTGTTCAAAATTAAACACCTCTAATCGTAATTCACATAAGAAAAGGATCAAATGAACCAAAGATTATTGGAATCACAAGGTGGCCGAATTCTCCTTGATGCTAGCAAAGAGAGAGTGGTGGCTAGGGTTTTGTTTTTGAAGAAGAGAAAATATTAGAGAGTAAGCCATAGAGCCCATGTAAAAGGGATGTATTTCATATATATATATATCTGATATGCTTTTTCTAAAAGCTTAAATACCGCAAGTATACGGTGTACTGATTATAGTACTTTAGATATCGATCCCATGAGAAAATGTTGATTGAAATTACCCACTATTACTACTCAATTTTAATCTTGTTTACGACGCTTATAAGTGGAAATTAATTCTAAACTACTCTATTGCATAAATTAATTAAATCTTAGTTAAATATAATCAAAGAAGACAGTAATGATAATGAAATTCAATGATCATGCACTTGTTACCATTTATTTTAATTGATATGTTTTAATATTATTAGTAAGCCAAGTTGGAATATATTTCTAATTCACTCTCTCGACATAAAGTAGAATGACTAAAACATGCAATTAAAGTGCTAATTTTCAACTCTCGTTAATGAACTAGCATGCCTCTAATTACTCATTTTAAGATTAATTACCAACCTATAGCAATTATCTCCACATGTGATCTCTCAAACTATGCTTTGATAATGAATTTCCTATTAACTTTCAATAAGACGTTGCTCTCGCTAACTCTCTTATTTATGACCATTATGATTATTTTTAGAGAAGGAATTGGCATCTAAGGTCTTTTTCCTTAACCTATAATGATACTAATAAAATTTCAATAGCAAATTCTACATTCAAAGATCAATTATGTAAATGAAAAATAGTAATTATTCATATATAATCAAATACCAAAAATAAAATTCATTTAAAGTTTACAAGGAAGAAATAAAATTAAGAAAAAAAAGAAGGGGATCTCTCAACCGTTTTCCCTTCACAAAAAGTATCTTATCCCCTGCTTGTCTTCTTTTTCAAGACATGAAAATTAAATAAAAACACTAAAGAAAACTATTTTTCTTAAGATCACAAAATCAAAATCCAAAATTCATCCTCTCAAATTCTGTTCAACTTGATATATATATGTATCCTAAAGAGATGTCCCTTCAAAAATGACTCTTCACCAAAGTTGCAATTGTTAATGAAAAAGTGCACCTCTTCAAAATTCAACTTTCTCATCCACCCTCCGTCGCGCTCGCGACAAGACACGCCCAGGCTTTGCCTTGCTCCGCTAGCTGTTGTGACCTCCCTTGCATTGTCACGCTCGCAATAATGCCCTTGTAGCCCCACTCCTCCTTCTTCTCCAAATGATCTCCTTTAAGCCCCAAATCATTTCCTTTCTCCTAAAAAACAAGCAAAACATCCACAAGCACACAAAACACATAGAAGCAATAAAGTACAAATAAAATAACAAAATAATAAACACTATTCTCAACAAAACTACACATAAAGACACAATATTTATGAGCTTTTCAAGCTCATATCAACATTCGAGAAAACCCAAAGGTTTTTTTAGTGGGACAATATCCAATCCTTGATATGAAATTTGACCTTGACTATTGTCAACAAGTCAAACTCCATACCATTAAAAGGTAGGTATCTCTATACCAATTGTGTCTTTACACAACTATTGGATCATTAGGTTATCAACTCTTAATACATGCATATCATAGATCATTCCCTAATCTTTCCTTTATAAACATTAGCCTTGATTGCGGTCAACAAGCTGATGGGCCAGCCAAGATAACCCATTTAATTAGATTTGAACGTATTCGATATAATGTGAGCTTGGCTATGGTCAACAACCCATACTATAAAGAACTCTGGTTTTCCTCTAATTAATGGAAAGCTTATATACCTTAGTATTAGTTTTAGGAATTTTAGTTAATTAAGTCTCATCATACATGGTTGGCATACATTGGTATGCATCCTATATCTATCACATAAACATAAGCATACAAATATGGCATAGTTATGGACTTTACTAAATTGACCTCCCTGAGACAAAAGGGAAATTAAAAGGTCAAACCTAGGTAATATGCATGATTCAAACAAATATAAATAATTACATTATCTTCAATCTTGTTGGATCTCCATCCGGCCTATCTTGCTCCTTGATAGTGGTCCCCATATCTATATCTAACTCTTACATTATCTTTAGTTAATATATCATTATGCTCAATCACATTGGGCCTTGTCCATAACTATCCATCATGCCAATCATACACCCTTATATGCATTTCTAATACATAAAAAAACCATATAATGGAATACAAACTATGTTTCAATTCTTGAAATTTACTTTTAAGTTATTTTAATAATGTGATCAAATTTGGTAACTTTTTCCATTTTGAAAACTTTCCATTTTAGGCAACATTTTTGCATGCATGTGTTCTTGCCTTAATTATCAATCCAATTAATTATTTAAATAATTAATCACATTAAATAATTAAAAAATCAATTTTTGGCTTAAAATAATGGGTAGGCCGAAATCTACAATTTAGACCCAAAAGTGTGTTCATACATAAACTAGTTTTGTGTCTTTTAGACCATTTGGGCCTTTGAAATGAGCCAAGCCCACTCCGGACCTTAAAACCCATTAATAAACTTAATTAAAGTCTGTAATGTTTAATTTAAATCAGCTCCTTAGGCCCACCAAGTCATTTACTAATTTAAATTAAACCCGTAAACATAATTAAGCCCATTAAATAGCTTTAATGAATTAAATTTAATCTAATTAATTCAAGGCCCATGTTAATTAATCCAATTAATTACAAACACATTAATACATCAGATAGATCAGATTTATAAGATTAAAAATTTTTCTAAATATGAACTTACCAAGAACACACTAAGAACACATGAAGAGCACCAATTTATCGAACTTTTCGATTAAACTAGTTTTCATGCAAAACTTATTCGATTTTAATTTTGTTTGATCCTATGGATTAATATCACATATTAATTACATAAATTATCATCAAAATAATTTTAGAGTTGATCAATTAAAATTTTTATTTAGAACAGCCCCTTAACTATATTGAAAGAATTTCTCCATTCCTAGAGAACGATTCTTTACATTAAAGAATCGTTTTTAATTCTTCCATTTTATTTATTTAATCACATACATCCAGAAATTAATATTTCTCATTCATAAAAAATCAAATCTGATATTTTAAAGTTTATGAAGTAAATAACTAAAAAATTAGAATTATTTTGCAAAAATATAGAATTGTAGATTCAAAGCAAAACCGTGGCTCTGATACCATGTTGGGAATTAATCGGTTACATACATCATATGTATAAGCAAAAATTAAAATTTTTAACCAATATATCTGATCTTGCCATGAATATACAATATAGATATTAATGAAAATAAGAAAAATCACCTTTGATTTTTGTTGAATAGTTATTTTTCCTTCTCACCAAATTGTCACAAACCACAGTGTCCAAAATTGAACACCTTCAATCTTAATCCACACAAGAAAAGGATCAAATGAACCAAAGATTACTCGAATTACAAGGTGGCCAAATTCTGCTTGATGCTAGAATAGAGAGAGTGGCGGCTAGGGTTTTTTTTAATGAAGAGAAATTTTATTTTCTTTTAAAAATTCATTTAACCCTAAATCCCCTTATCTTGGATTTTATAGGTAGGTTAAAAAAAATCCAACTTCATAATGGGATCGGGCTCTTTAAAATTTCTAGAAAAATATTAATTGGGCTTTTGGAAATATTATTAATTCATTTGGGCTCAATTAAATCCAATTTAAGTCCTTTCATAAAGGACCCTACATATAACCCATAAACGAGGCCTTTTATGCATACACTAGGATTTAATTACCCAAATTAATTATAAATCCATCAAAAATAAATATATAGGCTCTATAACACTTATAAAATATATTTAATTTATTTTAGTCTAATAATTAGGCCTCTAAGGCCTTTTATATGAAATTTGCATGGAACCCATCATCTGGGGGGTTTCTTCGCAAAAACCAAATACCTGGGCCTCTAATATTTCTCCAATGGACCTATTAATTATTATATCAGCCCTATAACATTTATAGTTCAATAATCATTAATTATGAAATACAATTTTTCAATTAATTTTATTTTGTAGAACATTTCCAAAAAGTTTTGTGAACATTTCTACTTGTGCATAATTAATTAAACTCTTTAATTAATTATTCTCTTGTATATTTCTCTTCTCCTATAATAATATCAAATATTGTTATTCTTGTCATTTTAACATTTTATCCTTTACTCTGTAGGTGTGTGATCTATTGGGTTCCTATCCATATTGGCAGTATAATATGTAATTATAAGTTCTATTCAAAACTCATATGATTTTAACTTTTGTAAATAATTTTATCAATCCCTTATTGATATTTATGATACACTACTATACAATTCATGAGTGGCCTCCATCTAAGCATCATGACTACCCAAATGTCAGGAAAATCAAGTGGTTCTGACTATACCCTTTCATAGAAATAGTTATCATGTAATTACTCCTTTCACCACTCTTATCTCAATTAGATTTTGAGTATGAATTTATGTCAACTCATATAAATCTAATTATGTATATTCTATTAATTTAACCACTGTTCCCAAAATTCCCTTTATGGATCCCTATCCATCTCGGCATATTACTCTAGCCAGAGATTCTCTGAATAAGGCAATTATAGAATCATGCGAGATAACTTCCGTTAATAAATTTGGGATGGTGAATCCTTTATCTATTTGTCAACTATCTTCAAGTAGTTTATGATATATCCAACCTTCTAACTCTGTTCACCTCCAGTTGGAAGTAATCAGTTATGGAGTCAAAGTATATCACTTGCTACTTAAGATAAACTTAGTGGTCTCAAGTCTAAGGATACTTACACAACCGTTATGAAGAGATTCCTCACTGATATAGATTTAATATCCATATGAGGATTTTCTTTATAGGTCTCCAATGAACTTGTTCTTCTAACAAGCATCCACATGTTAGCTTTGATCATCTTCCATAATCATAGTTATAAGAACTACTGCTTGAATTATTCAAGAAGCATAACATGTGCTAGTCTGTTCGGATTAACAATGTCTTATCTTGTTAATTCTATGACTAGGGATATTTAGATATTATCACATTTGCATGCAATAGACATCTTATATCATGTACACTTTCACGATTGCCTTTGCACTATGTTTATAATATCTAGGACTTCATTTATTAATTTAAGATATACAAAAACATGTATTTAAACATAGCATTAATAAATGAATGATGCCTTTCATTAATAACATGAATATATATATATATATGAAATACATCCCTTTTACATGGGCTCTAGGACATACTTTTTAACAAGCATGACTTTGGTCGTGAGCTTTACCCTACACAAAAGAAAAAAAAAGAGCCCTTTTATCATGAGCATGACAAAGGATAGATTTTGAAAATTCTAGGGCTTTTCTAACCAATACAATATTTTAACTGCCCTATATATTGATTTTTGAATCTTTTCACACCTATTTTTTATAGTTTTCTCCCATTTTCTCTATAGACTTTTCATTTTCTCTCTTTTTCTACTAGATTTTGCTATGCTTTTTACTTCTATTTTTTCAGTTTTTAAATTTTTTTATTATATCTCGTTGTGAGTTAGAGTCTAAGTGCTATGATTTCCACCATGGTAAGATTGAAGAAGGTGGCTGATAGGAGCAAGGGTAAAGGAGTGTCTTCTTCCTCTCAAGAACTAGGTACTACAATTTTCTCTAACATGTTCGAATACCCTTTTCCTATATTTTTAAGATAAAGGTAAGAAATTCATACACTTTGCTAAAGAGGACATAATTGGCAATTGGCACTTAGATTTTTCTTTATTAGAAGATTTATGGATTTCCCAAGACTTTGGAAAATATTTAAAATGTATGAAATAGGATACTTTTGCTCATATGACTTTGCCTATAAAAAAGGAATGGGCTGTAAAATTTTTTATGACCTTAAATTATGTTGATGATAGGAAAATTAAGTTTAAATTTAGGCATAGAGCATGTTTTTGGTTTTGAGGAAATGCATGAGTGGTTTGGATTCCCTTTGAATGGCCAAACTTTTATTCCTCAACATTTTATAGCCTTTGATACTTGGAAAAAAACTAATTGGATTAAGTCATTTTGATAATAAAAATTCTACTAATAGGCAGATTAAGAATGAGATTTTGCTTTTGTTTTATATATATTTATGCCATACTTTGCTAGGAAGAGATGAGATTAACAAAGTCCAAGCAAAACATTTGTTTATCTTATCTTTAGTGTAGGCCAAAAAAACCTCATATTTCATTGATTTTATTTTTAATGGGTTATATCATACATCAATTGTAAAGTCCATGACAGTGGGTATAGGGCACATGGTGACCGGCATCATATTGGGGTGCTTAAGCCAGTTGCATAGGCTTGAGCCTGAAGAAGATGAAATTATTACCGTGTTAGATGTTAAATTTTTAAGAAATTCATAGTTGTTGAAAAGAAAAGGGTGGCCTCCAATTTTCATTTCTTATAATGACCATAATAGGAAGTTTGGCCTTAGGAAAGGAAAAGCCCCAGCCACTACTGATGAAAGTTGTGAGAGTAATGATTATGATAATATTGTGGATGAAAATTTGGCTATTGAGGTTGGAGAAAGAGGAAGTTCAGTATGTTGGCAAAAGGTCCTCGATCGGTTGGATGCGATGGATGAGGCCAACAAGAATTTAGCTATAAAGGTGGACACAATAAAGACTCACAAGAGTTTAAGTTGGAAGTTAACCAGTTTTTTTCTACAAGTAAAATGTGGATTTCAGCCCTTCTTCACCTGATTTTCCTAGTAGAGCTTCTTAAAGGGCAATTCTCTTTTAATCCTTTTAACTTTTTATTTTATGTTTTGTTTGTGTTTATTTTTATGTTGTGTTCATTTGTTGTTTTTTTTTTAGATTGTGTATGTTCCTTACACAATGAGGATATTATGCCCTGTAAGTATGGGGAAGTTAGGTATGCTTTAGTATTTATATTTTTAGGTTATGTTTTCGTATGTTTTTATTTTTTGAGCCTTTATACTTGTTGATTGTTGGGAATATTTTTTTTAAAGCTCTTGCCTTTTTAGTGATTTGTGGTCAAGTTGATGAAATTCTTAAGGAATATTGTTGGACATTGAGCATTAGGATTTGGTGTGCATCTATAGAGGGTCATAGTTGTGTAAAGCACTTTAGTATAGGTTCTTTTAAGTTATTTTTCTTTATATATGTATTAGTTTAGTGAAACATTTGTTAAAGTAATTAAAATCCTCACTTATGAGCTTTGGAGCCTAACAATGATGTTTTTTTCTTAATTAAAGGGCCTTTTGTAAATTTATATGTTATAGAACTTATTTTTGGTACTTTTTGAGGCTATATTGAGTATAATTTATGTATGAAACATGATGAGGGCACTAGTTATAACCAATTTTAACTTGCTTAAATGACCACCCCTTTTTATTTTAGGTAGCCATTTTGAGCCACTAGCCAATTTTCTTTGTTGATAGGTATATTTTTAGCCTTAAATCCTTTTTGAATCTTAAACTTTCTTCCATAGCCTTACTAGCTGTAAGGCAATTTCAACATATGTATTTTTTATTGCAAAATTATTAATAACTTTGCTAATAAATGATCATTTTTGAAGAACATGAGTGTGTGTAACAACAATAATAAAACCATCTATAGCCTTAATTGTATTAAACTTCACTGGTTATTCCTTTCAAGTTTGTTTAAAAACTTACCTTTAATAATTTAAGTCATGTAGCTAGTCACTTAATTACCTAGCTTATTCGATAGGTTTAAACCTTTTACACCCCTAAAACTATTAATATGGTATAATAATCTATGCTAATCATTTCATCAGTGCCACTCAAATAACATCCTCATACCTTCAAACTATGTTTACGAATTTGTTTAAGAATAAGAAAGGAAAATCATAATCCTTAAAATATTGAACGTCATAAGAAGGCCAAATAGGAAAGTAATTTGATCAGATCAGTGAGACTAAATAGACCTGTAATAAGAATTGCCCATGCAGACTAGGTATGAGCACTCTGAAACTTAAGTTAATAAAGCTTAGAAAGAGAAATTCTTAAGATTCATAGAGTTAACTTTGTGAGTTAAGCTATTTATAGTGTATATGAGGAAGTCTACCTCTAGCGATACTTAAGCCTCAGAGTGGGTAGAGTATAAATAGTTGATTTGACCTAATAGGTAGAGTGTGTTAGTCAACTTTACAAAATAAAACCCTTTGTTAGTCTAATTAAACTAGCCATGGAGAGTTGGAGATCAATTGGACTCTATCTTTAAGTTTGGTTTAAGCCTTATGCATTGGCTAAAAGTGGATCATACCAAGTAGATAATGGGTATTATCATTTATCCCCCCATAATATCCTATTAGGTTATCAATGGAGTTTTTCAATTTTACTAGTGGATTTTAAAAAATATTTTGATTTTGAATTTCAAACATTTCCTCATACTCTCGAACGTTGGACAGTTTTCAATTTTTCCATTTATTGCAATGCTTCATGTTCTAGGTCCATCACTCATTTGGCCATTCTTTTACTAACATATGGCATTAACCTCATAGAAAGCATACTTGACTTGTTAGAGAAACTTCAATTTTTGCCTATCAATAGGCAAACTCATTCCATTCATTTTCATCATTATTTTTTTTCTCTTTCTTTGAGTTATATGCAAGTGTCTTAAGTTTCAAGACTTTCTTCTCAAATCTTTGGCACTTTCACCAAGTAAGTTCTCTTTACTAAGATGTCCTAAAATTTTATTTCCATTTCATCTTTAGAAATTTCATCGCCATCATCATCTTCTGATACCTTAAAAAATACCTCTTGGGACCTTTTTATGCCTTCATCGTGATTGATCGATCCTTAAATAATAGACAATGAAAGATTGGATGATTGAAAATTCTCATATCCTAATCTTGAATTGGAAGATCAAATTGGATTATTAAATACTCTTATATATTGATATTGATTTAAAAAGATCAAATCATATGATCAAATATGCTTATGTTTCAATTTTGATTCAGAAAATCAAACATTTTATGTCTTCAACTTCTTTGATCAATCTATGAGAATTGAGAAATGAAAGAATCTCAAATCTGCCACGAAGAACAGATGGTGGAAGAAAATTCCATTAGGCATTCTTATACCTTTCTCTTTTTTCGATCCGTCATACAAAACTGATGGTTCTTTTCGATCTATCATGCAGAATTGATAGTGAAAGAAAATTTCTTTAAACATTCTTATGCCTTTCCCTCTTTTTAATCTACTATATAAAATGGATGGTAGAGGAAAATTACTTTAGCTATTCTTATGCCTTTGTCTCTTTTCGATCCACTATGGAGAATGGATGGCTCTTTTTGCTCTTTTATAAAGAATGAACAGTGGAAGAAAATTCCTTTAGGCATTCTTATTCCTTTCTTTCTTTTTGATCCCACCATGAAGAACATATGGTTGAATAAAATTCCATTAAGCATTCTTATGTCTTTCTTTCGTTTTGACTTATCATGGAGAACGGATGATGGAAGAAAATTCCTTTATGTATTCTTATGCCTTTCTCTCTTTTTGATCTGCCTTGGAGAACAAAATATGGAAGAAAATTCCTTTAGGCATTCTTATGCCTTTCTCTCTTTCTGATCCTTCATGGAGAATGGATGGTGGAAGAAAATTCATTCAGACATTTTTATACCTTTCTCTCTTTTCAATCCGCCGTGGAGAATAGACGATAGAATAAAATTCCTTTAGGCATTCTTATGCCTTTGTTCCCCCTTAAAAGATTCAATCGAATCAACAAGACTAAATAAACTTACAATAAGAACTGTCCCAAGCAGACTGGGCATGAGCACTTTAAAATTTAAGGCAATAAAGTTTAAAGAAAGAAAATCTAGAAAGAGAAGGTCTATAGATTCGTGTACCTAGCTTTGTAAGTTATTAGCAATTTATAGTGTCTGTGAGGGTGTTTACCTCTAAGAATACTCAGGTGCCTAGCGTAGGTAATGTATAGGTAGTTGATTTGATCTGGCAAGTAGAGTGTCATTGGACTTGACATGATAAGGCTCTTTGTCAGTTCGATCAGATCGATCATAGAGAGTTGGAGATCAATTGGACTCTATCCTTAAATTTGGTTTAAGCCTTGGGTTTTAAGATGAAAGTGGATTAGGTCCAATAGATAATGACTATTATTAGAAATAATAACTATTATCCCATGGAATAGGCAAAGAAAGTATGCTAAACAAAATATAATTAATTATTTTTGGAAGTTATGAAAGGTTCGGGCCAATTATATTTTGATTAATAAAAATAAAAGAGGATTATATATATCTTTATAGGGATTCAATCTTTGATTGGTTTAGAAGAAGTGAATGAAAAGGAAATTGTTAAAATATATTGTCAGAATATTGATACCCTTATTTCCATTATAATCGTTAAAGTTGTCATGTGTCACTAACATTATTAAGAAGTTTAATTAAAGCTAAAAAAAATTGAAAAACTATTAAACTGATTTAAAAAGAATAATTGAGTTCAAATTGACTTTAGCATTTAATCAGTTTAATTGAATGCGAACGAGACTTTTAGTTTTTAAAATCATGGTTAATAGATTTGAACATGGAATTAAATATCTAGTTGATTGGTTCATATATAATTTTATACACATATATGGACATGAGAAGTAGTAATTTTCACATGTATTCATATTTTGCCATATATTGAAAAATAGTCATTTAAAAATAGTTATTAGAAGATTGATAAATTAATATTTATATAATTTTTTTTAGTTTATTGTTATTAAATTTTAATAATGTATATTTTTATTTTTAAAAATTTTAAAATTTATATTTAAATTTGATGGATGGACTCAAAATTTTTTATATGAATTTTATTTTTTATTCTTTAATGATTAATTAATGGTTAAGGGTTAATCGCCCATATTCGGTGGTTAATTTGTTGTTAAATAATTGGACTTGAAAAATAGGTTATAGCTTGGTTAATCCTTGTATGTCCACCCGTACTTTTAATATTATGGATGAGCTTCTTATTTTTGCTTTATCTACTATTATTTATGTAACTATTACTTATGGGAAGCAAGAAATTCATATATTTACAATAACAGAGAGGCTCGGAGGGTTCAAATTTATTATCAAAGTATGACTGCACTTGCAGAATTTCAAATATTATCATAATTTTTTTAAATATTATTAAGATAAAAAAATGCCAAATGCATAAATTAACACTCCAACTTGACAATATTTTGCACTTAAATACCTTTACTATCTGACTGATCGAATAAGTATCATAACTTTATAAATTTAAGACTAATAAACACCTTTTAAACTAATCACAATAATTTAATTGTGCATGTAATACACATGCGTAATAAAATAAATTAAAATTCGCTCTGAACTCCTTTTTTGAATTCTCACTTGTACCTAATTTTTTCAATAAATAAACATTGTACTGTACGAGATGAAGGCAAAGGTGAAGTCTAGTACTAAAGGTGGAGGCTGAAGCGGAGGTAGAGGTTGAGGCTATAAGGTCCCTACTTATGCCCTAGGAGGATGTAAAATAGATTAAGTAATACTTAATGCATGCTTGTTGGTAATATAAAACAGGTAGGGACCTAGAGGTAAATGTTCTAAATGAGAAAGGGCAATTTGGTCATTGTACATTAAATCACACATGCACCTAATTAGGCAAATATGTGATTTAGGGGTTCAATTAAAAGATAAGAGAGAAAGATTTAGGGTTAGAATGAGAAATTAAAATAATTAAGGGAGCTATATGTAATTTCCCTAAGGTTGACAAATGGACCAATAGATAAAAGGCACCTAGTTTCCCTAGAGAATTCTTGAGGAATTCATAAATTTTGGGGTTTTAAGGGAATGTAATGGCTGGCCATCCCAAAAGACCAAGAGGAGACAACCAATTTCCTCCCCAATTAACCCCCAAACAACCCTTGAATCTCAACCCTAGCTTAGTGAATAGAGAGAATTCAGTATTTAGCCTCTTTCAAAGGTAGTAGCTCTTTCTTCTCTTCTCTTGTAATTTTATTCCTTGTAATTAAAACATGAATTAGGGAAAATGGATGAATCATCAAGCATGATACTTTGTGATTTTTATTATATAGAAGAAGAGAAAGCTAAAGGCGAGGATAAGGTAGTGGAAAGGGATTAAAGAAGGTGTTAGCAAAAGAGGTATGCGAACTCTTACATGGTGTATGTGTGTGTTTGCTTCTGTATATATTATTGTAATAATGCTTTGGATGTGTTGTAAGATGAAACATGGATGTGGTGTTGCTTTTTTGCATAAGAGTTGGGTTGTGAGAGTTTTCCTTGAAGAAGAAAGGATTCATTCTAGGATTCACTGGACCTAGTCATACTATTTTGCTTATAACTAGAGTTGTAAAAGCAAGGATTTAATGATTCTAATTGGGTTATAAACTAAACTCATAGACCTAGATTTCATATGAAAAGGTCGAAGTTTGGTTTCCTATATGAGATGACCAAAACTTAGCTTAAACTTTAACTGTGTCTGCTGCCCTGCCATTGGGAGCAGTTATTATTGTTTTAGCAATATTTGAAGATTGATAAGCTTAAATGAAGTGATTATTGATGTTTTAAAATCTAAAAACACATATGAACAATTTTTGCAGGAGATCACTTTGCTTAAAAATTTATCCGCTATGTGTAAACCTCAGTACAAAGTTGAACAAAGTGATTGCCCAAAACACTTTCCCTTCTACCACAATCATGATAGAGCATGTCTACCCAACACCTTCCCTTTTGTCATATTTATGACTCCTTCTGCACTCATAACAGAGCACGTCTGCTTTCCCATTTCTTTCTTTCTTTCTTCTTCTTGTCCATTTATAGCTGCCTACTTTTATGGGTCATTTCGTGATAGACCCTTGTATTTTTACTCACCTGTCTTCCTTTTTCTTGCTCAATCCCCATTACTCCCAACATGAAGTAAACATGAGATTTAACTCTTCTAACCATTACTCAAACTTATTTAAACACTCTTGTATCTAATTAGGACATGTTAGGTATGAAATTAAGGGAATAGATGATATGAAATGTATGTAAAATGCAAGAACAAAAAGAAGAGTTAAGTAAATACGTAGGTGTGTGGAGGCAAGTATAAACATATGCAAATGCACATATTGTTACACATGATTTGTGATATTTCAATTAGACAATACACATGTATGTACCTATGCTTAAATTATTGAAGCGATGCAATGATAACTATGTTACACTAATAAAATGGTATTTCAACAAATGTATGTTTAATTATGCAACATGGTGAATTAGACACACTTAATAAAATAATATGAGAAATAAACAATGCATGTGTTTACAACTTGGTTGTGGATAGATAGGCATGCCTATAGGGTATAGATGTAGTTGCTACAGTTTTAATCCCATTTGGCTCTACAATTTATCCATATTTAGGACCATAGTCCTCACCCTATTTGGGTCTACAGATTTGATACCTTTGGGTATCCACATGAATAATACCTTTGGGTATTCACATGATTCATAGCTATAGGTATCCATAGCACCTGTTTTCCACACCTATAGAACTTATGCTGGCATTCACAAGAAGTAATAAATAGTTCAATGAATGTTAAATGGTTAACGTTAAATAATGATAAATTATATATGGTTGCCTTACACTTTCAATCTTTATATATATATATATATGGCGATGTTTACTCAATTAATGGTAATATGACTTCTAGTTTATATGATATATCTTATTATTGTTGCATATTGTGTGCTTGGGAATAACCACTATGAGTGGTTGTTCACATATTGATTGTTGCCCCATTAAGCTATATAGCTTAGCATATGTATTCATCCATGTAGGTGATTAAGATAGGGCTTTTCAACAGGGAGGAGGCCAACAGCCGCAAAAGCCAGCACCAGCCATATGAAAATCAATGTATGGTGGAAGTTTATCTTTTTGTTCTTTTTGGTTTTTATTAATGTAAATCTTATGTTGTATTAGACAAAGTGTTATGTAAAGAACAATATTGTTAAAGAAATAATTGGAAAGGTTTTGAGTAAATGTGATTGCCTCAATGTTGGTTGGATTTGAACTTATTCATTATTTGACAGAACATTTTCAAATTATGTACGAGGGTTGAGTCTTTAACTGAGCTTTAATTGGTTGTTTCATCAATTGGGGAAGATTGAAGATGTCAAATTTTAAATAAAAGATATTTGATGAAAAAGAATGAGCAAAGCCATGAAATAAGCCAATAAGAACTCTACAGATTCTAACAGGGGACTCTGTTTATGGTTGTTTTTTTTACAACACAATGGCACATCATTTTCTGCTACAACTTGGAATTTCCTGGTTGGCAAAATCTGAAAAAAAAAATAAGAAGAAAGTGTAGGAATGCTTCATGTATCTTATGAGGGGAAGTTTTTGGCCACTGCTCCTATTTTTATTGCTTCCTAATCTGTCTTTAGGAGTTCTTTTTTATCTGATGGTATTTTTTATGTTAGCTGAATAGTTAGCAGCAACTTATTTTCTTTTTTCTTATGTAATTCTTTTTTATGCAAAAAATCTATAAAACTTAGTCTTAAGTATTTTATTGAGCAATTTGTTTGATGGATCAAATCTGCAATCATGAAGTATTTATGAACACTTACAAAATGAGAGGAAGAGAGAAAAAGTATTTGCACAGGAGAGGCAATGGAAAAAGAGGGAGAATGAAAATGGAAGAAGAAGAAGAATGAGATTCTATTGCTATCATGTGTGTTTTCCCCTTTCACATGCTCTATTGTGAGTGAATTACACTCTTTGCCAAGTCAGCATAAATGGTTCAAATATATGTCATTGTTTAAGTTAAGGTGTTTATTTGGTCACTTGATTAATATAGGTATCTAAATAAAAAGAACACTGCCAAAATGGAGTGTCAATTTATGTAATTGGCCTAAAAAACATACATAATCAAAATTCTTTTAATTTGATTTTTAATAATTTAAAATTATTAAAAATTCTAATTTCAATTTAATTTTTTTAGGTAATAATGACAAAAATTCATTAATTATAAATTATTTTTTAATTTTAACTAATATTAATTATTAGATAAAACCAAAAGAAATTAAAAATTGAAGTTCGGTTAGTTTAACAAAGAAACTAACGAAGTTCTTAAATTGAAAATATATTTGAAATTTGAAAATAATATTGCAAAATTATTTTTGTTGGACCTGAAATTAAAAATTATTTTATATTTTAAGTTTGATTTTGTAATTAATTCTGATTTCATTTAAAATACTAATAGGGCTCCCTGCATTCATTTTACCGTATCCATTTAAAATGTTTCGCTGCAATTCGGCAAATCATTAATTATTCTTCTACTTTACTAATTTGTCCTTTGAAAAAAATGTACTTCATTAAAGTAGGGTTATATTTGGAAAAAGAATATAAAATTATTTTGTTTTTCTAAATTGACAGTTATGTTGAAAAAAAAAATTTATTAGATGGACACTTAATATGAAATAGAAGGAATATAAATTTAAAAACATAAAGACAACTTTCAACATTTACAATTATAAAAATATTACGATAATAATAAATTTATTAATGGATATATTGCTTGGAAAAAAAGGAATTTTAATTATTGGTTGTATTTTAAAAAATTGAACAATACTTATTGTATAGGTGTCATACTAGAAAGATCATATTTAAGTATAATGGTTCTTTTTACTATACAGTGCTCTCAATTTTTTTAACTGTTATATCAGCTACCAGCACAGTCTGAAACGCAATCTAACCGTCGAAAAGGGCCTCTATATTAAGGGAGCATGCTAGCCAAACGTCATTAAAAAACCATAAATTAAAGTAGAAACATGAAGAATTATGTATAAATAGATTGAAGTAGAAAGAGAAACATTTATTATGAACGGAAAGATTATAAAATTGATGGAATAATTTCATTTCTTACCAATAAAAGAAAAATAAATCTAGCGTTAGCATAAATACTTGTGAATTTTTAAGAAGTTTTTTACAACTATAATAGTAACTTTTCTCTATTTTCAAATAAATAACGTTTGAAAATACTGTACAATAATTAAGAAATGTAATTAATTCACTGTTAAAAAACTTTGTTATCCTTATTATATTAATTGTATTCACTAATAATTTTTTTTTTCAAAATTAATTAATAATATATTTAGTAAAAATTAATTAATGTGTTTTGATTATATCAAAATATCATGTATTATAAAATAATTTTTTTTAAATGTCATTTATTTTGAAATAGAAGAAGTAATTAAATAAATTGTAATAATTGCAGTGATAATATATAATTGTAGGCAGAATATAATTGAAGTTGAACAACAGCAATTAAATCGTGTGGATAATCAATAATGTGGCAGATGAAATGTCAATATATAGCATGTATAATAAAGAACATGATAAGGAAATAAACTTCTAAAACAGATTTTCCCACATGTATATCATTGCCAAAGATGAAGGGAAAGTTTCGTAAAATAATGGAGCGCTGAAAATCAAGTGAGTTTCGAAGTTTCAGTTAATAATAATAATAATAATAATAATAATAAAGGTGAACTGCATATAGGCTAGTAGATTCCAGCTTTGCCACATCAATTATATTCAAAACTAGAATTTAGACAATAAAAGCTTCCATATGCAATTATTCATATGGCAAATTTTAAGAGTGACACTTGGCCTAGTATCATAACTAGCTATTCTCCGTTTAACGATGGCTTAATGCATCACTGGTCTTCCAAATTCGTCAAAAAAAAATATTTATATTCACTAAATTTATAATTAAATTATACAATAATTAAAAAAAATTATTTTCATAAAAATTAATAAATTTTATAAATTTATACAATAAAATTATTTTTACTAAATTTTGACCAAAAAATTATCGAAAAGTTCATTTATCAGCACAGTATGACACGTAATATACTGACGTGACAAGTTTAGATGATTGCATGTAAACTTTTTAGTGACTTTTTCGTCGGAATTCGATTAAAGTAATTTTATTATATAAATTTATAAAATTCAGTAATTTTTATGAAATTTTTTTTTTATAATTATTATGTAATTTAATTATAAATTTAGTGATCATAAGTGAAAATAACTCAAAAAAAATCATGTAACTAGACTTCTAAAATTAAGATACATTAGCCCTCTTTTTTTAATATCTAAAATAGATATATTACAATAAAATAACTCAATGTGATTTTACTTGTCATTTAAAAATATTTAGTTTCTTATATTTATTTAAATAACTCATTTAACCTCTTAAACTTTTTGTGAGCAACTATTTGGTCCCCTTAACTTGTTAAAAGGGGTTGAAGATGTATTATGACTTTAATAATACATAGATATGGATTTCTAAATAAAAGGAAAGTTGGTATTTAAAAGACTTGGGAATCAGGCCGGGTCGAATGGATTTGGACTAATTTTTTTGGATCTAGTCTTGAGTCACAATCTGAATAGAAAACTGAATTGAATTGGATTAAAAATAATTTGATATATTTGGTTTAGTTTTAAAATTGAAATTTTACTTATCAATTTGATTTTTAATATCCAAAAACTACTAAAATCAAACTAACTAAACTATTAATAAAATTACATCATTTTGATGCCAAAATAAAGGAGGCCAATGGCAATAAAAATAAAATAAGATAAAGAGAGTGGTAGAACGAGGTGATGAGCAATAAAGAAAGAGAAGAAAAAATGAATAGGTTAGAAATTTAATATTATGTCAATATGTATTTTACTATATATATATATATATATATATATATATATATATATATATATATATATATATATATATATATATATATATATATACACACACTATCCAAAATGATATCGTATTGAACTTTGACCGTTTCCTATTATGAAAATTTTATTCATTTTTCTTTTATATTTGAACTATAATTTATTAAAAAATGATAAAAATAAAATTTTTATAAAAAAATAAGAAAAAATTGAATCATAGGTTTAGATTGGATTTCAAGAT
Source organism: Excoecaria agallocha (assembly GCA_037975025.1). Lineage (NCBI taxonomy): Eukaryota > Viridiplantae > Streptophyta > Magnoliopsida > Malpighiales > Euphorbiaceae > Excoecaria > Excoecaria agallocha. Next base: position 104,797,702 of record CM075807.1, read on the forward strand.
GTTACGGGATGGATTTTTTGAATTTTAAATTTGGGTTGAATTTTACCCTAAATTTCTCATATCAATCCAGTTTTCTGTGAATTCAAATTAGTTTTTTCAAGCTGATTCAAATTGAATTTTCAGATCAAGTAAAAAATTTCCAATTCAAGTATTTATTTAGCTTATGTCATTATTTCTTTAAAATTTTTATAGGATAAAAACTTTTACGGTGGCAAGTGGAAGAAAAAACTTTTGGACCAAACAATCCTTCATTTTTTATATGATAAACAAAATTGTTTTTAAATCTTTATATAAATAATTAATGTATATACTTACCATTGTTATGAATGACTTGAAAAAAATTTGTGTGGAAGGATTTTCATGTTCAAGTTCATATCAATGATAGGCCAAAATCTATAAAATTCATGATAAACTAGTTTTTGTCACAACGAGAGAGGGTTTATATGACGAGCACATAGGGGGAATGTTTGAACTTTGATGGATAGATTCTAGCGAGTTGAAAGAGCTAGGCCCTGCAAAAGAGGATGCTTTCCCGATTGTTCTGGGCATTAGCACTCCAATGTTTTTGTTAGACAATGAAAGAGGAGAAAATATATCATCTATAAGGAGAAGTTCGGTGTGTAGTTTTAGGAGCTGAACCTATCATTTATGGGGTGTTGATGTCCTTTGAACAGTATTTGTGAATAGTCTGCCTACTTTGGGTAGACCATGACCTATCTTGTAGGTAGCGATGACTTGATGGGTGGCATATGTCAACAAGCCATGTCAATTCGGGGAAAGGTCTTGTTCAATTGGATAGCCTCATTCTTGGTGCGGAGATAACTGTTACTATGACGCTTGGGTGGCGATGTGATAAAAAACAGGTTGGAGGTGTAGGTCTGCAGTGTATCAGTGTACCAATCTTTCCTATTACCTTATAGTTATCCGTTTACCATGCATCAATCTTTTCCATAAATGGGCTTTGAGCCATGAGTCAGGACTTGCTTTGGCCTTTGTGATTTGTTTATTCTTCAGGGTATTATCACTTGTCCATTTAAACAATTCAATCTAGAGATCGATGTATGGGCCCTAGTGTCTTAGTTGATAGAGTGCCGTAAAGAGTCGACGAGTCATCAGTCGAAAGACTGAAATTCATTTTCCTCTTGTCTAAAGTCAATTGAGGGTTTATTTTTTAGATTACTTCGAAAGAGGCTTAATTGTTAGCTTAAAAGAGTCAAAATAGATATATTTGTTGGATCATTAATTACATAAGATTATAGGGCAGATATGCCGATTGGAATATCTCATTAATACAACCATCAGCTTTAAGAGGCTGGAGTAAATACGCCGATCAAGATGTATCTTTGATCGAAATTAATAGGTCATCAACCTTAAGAGGTTGGAATAAATACATCAATCGGGATGTATCTTCAATCGAAATTAATAGGTCATCAACCTTAAGAGGCTAAAATAAATACATCGATTGGGATTTATCGATCGAGATGTGTCTTTGATCAAAATTAATAGATCATCAACCTTAAGATGATGGAATAAGTACATCGATTAGGATGTATCTTCGATCAAAATTAATAAGTAGTTAGCCTTAAGATACTGGAATAAATACGTCGATCAAGATGTATCTTCGATCAAATTTAATAGGTCATCAGCCTTAAGAGGCTGGAATAAATACATCGATCAGGATGTATCTTCGATCAGAATTAATAGGTTATCAGCCTTGAGAGGCTGGAATAAATACATTGATTAGGATGTATCTTTGATTGAAATTAATAAGCCATCAGCCTTAAGAGATTGGAATAAATACATCGATTTGGACGTATCTTTGATAGAAATTAATAGGTCGTTAGCCTTAAGAGGCTAGAATAAATACATCAATCAGGATGTATTTTTTATCAAAATTAATAGGTCATCAGCTTTAAGAGGTTGGAATAAATACATCGATCGGGATGTATTTTTTATTGGAATTTTTTATCCTACAAACGATAATCATAGGTTATTCTTTAGAGTTTTTCTTTTCCTGACCTGTTTAATCGACGTCCTCTTGGGATGCTTTCACTATTTGGGAAGCATTTCAAGATCACCCCTTTTTTTCTTAATTGGGAGCTCTAGTGCTTTGTTTTCTTGTTCTCAATTTCTTATGAGTTAGATGCGTGGTGTAAAGTTACCTGAGGGCATAAGGCATTGCCTTTTTATCATCGATTTTGCTTGTCCCTTTCCTTGGCAATGCAATTTTTACTATGTTGTCCCCCCTAGACGGTTGCTCAACTTTGTGATTCTCGAGTGTTGCAGTTCTTTTTGGCCATCTCTATCTATTATGTTTGCTATTTTTACATAGAAGCAAATTAATGGTCAAATGGAGAGCGAAGTTACCTAGCGAGGGTTGCTGGTTGTTTCACCATTTGAATACACTTCCTAAGTCCCTTATTCAGGAAAAAGTTATGCTTCTGAGAATTTTTGTTTTGCCTTGCTTTTACTTGGCCTGAATAGTTTTCCCTACCACTTTGGGGGGGGGGGGGGGAGGGCAATTTATATTATGGTTGTTTTATTTTTTTCAATCAAGTTTGGACATTAATTTCCATTCGGGCGCAATGCTTCTTGGTGATCAACTTTCCCACCATTTCTGATGGTTATGACTTTATTTTTTCACCTTTAATGCCTATCGCTTTATTTCTCATGCCTTTAATGGCCATTTTTTTGCTTCTCCCATCTTTATGATTTTTCTCTTTTAGCGTTTTGATTTATGGTCTAGCTTTAATAGGTTTAACACATGGCCATTTCATTAATGCCCTTGAGACCTTCTAGAGGTTCTATAAATAGGCATTTTATTTTCCTCCTTTCGTGCTTTTCACTCTACCCACTTTTCTTGTTTTGCTTTTGCTATTTTTATCCCTATCATGAAACCTTTCGATCTCGTGGTGATGCTTACTTTTCAACATTCCCATTTTAAGAAAAGGAATGACTTGTTGTGACTCTTCCCGATTCTGTTTCATCTATGATAGTAGGTGATGCAAGCTTTACCTTTTACTGTATTTGCATACCTCATTTTTTCAAGATAGGGCTGATCTCCTTCGGCTTTTCAGGTTTTTAGGTGCCATAAGTGGGAGATATTTTTCACACCTTAATTAATAAGGGGTTGTCTGGAAGCAATAAAATTTATTTGGGGCCTCTTATGATGGCGAATATGCCTTTGTATTTGCCTTTCCATTTTCCTAATGCTGGCTTATCGAGAAGGATCTTTTGGCAAAGAGTGATGGTCGAGGCATCTTGTCCTCTTTTCTCCCTATTGTCAACTTATCTCCCCCTATGGTTAAGGCATCGCTTCGAGATGCATTTCCAAATGGGGGCTTTCACTATGTATCTTTGAACGAAAAAGGGAAATTTTTATCCGTATATCCCTGTGTGTTACTTGTTATTATGTAGTATTTTTTCCTTTTCGCTTCTCGTGCTTTATACAATATATTACTACAAATTGAAATATATAAAAGAATATATGGCATTTGAACTTATCTCATAATACTTAGCAAACTTATCCTGGATGATATTTAGTTAATGTTTTGACTGTGTCGGTAGCTTTGGTTCTTTTTTCCCTTCTGAAACCTTGTATTTTATTATTTTGCTATTGGATTTCCCTTGGTCGGGATGACATTGGTTAAATGTATTTGAGAGGAAGGCCATCAATTTTATTAGGTGAACTTACATTTCATCAATCTTTCGACTGGGATAAACACATATTTCATCGATCTTTCGATTAGGATAGACATATATTTTATCGATCTTTCCATCGGGATAAACATATATTTCACCAATCTTTTGATCGGGATAAATATATATTTCATCGATCTTTCGATCGGGATGAATATATATTTCATCGATCTTTTGATCATTTAAGGGACCGCGGGTGCTTCTTCCTGGAGGTATAGTCTGATTTTTCTACCTTCTCATTTGATGTTTTTCATTTTTTAGTAGAATGAGGGGAGAGTCTTATAGTTCATCCCATGAAATGTCTCAAACGAAAGATGTTTCACTTTCCTTTGGACTTGATTCTTCTCTTTATAATTTGACTTCCTTCTCTATTGCCTTTTGATTCGATCGAATTAGGGAGGGTAAGCTTCTGCTTGTCTGGACATTTTTTCCCTCCTTCTTTGGTTACAGCTTTGATCCTCCTTCCTTTTGTTACAACTTCGATCCTCCTCCCTTTTATGCATCACTATTTTTATACAAAAAGGAGATGGTAAGGCAGGTGCAGTTGGGCTATTACCATGAATAAATGTGCCTCATTAACCTTTTGGTGTCTTTTTTTACAGGACTATAGGGATTTATTCCTTGATGTAAGATATCGAGGAGAGGTGACATTCCATCCTGCTTCAATATTGGCATTAGAGATTTCATCTTCCTTTAATATTATGCCCATACCTTTTGGTTGATCTTATCTTTGTAGAGACATATCCATTTAAGGTGGCTCTCGTCCTTGGAACTCGAACCGTGAGGTTAGTTTTGTTTTTTGGCATAGGGGGGAATGATTACCTATATTTGACTTGTTTTGGATACAAAGAAAGAAGGAGCCATTTTGTCCCTCCCTATGTGATTCCCGGTATATTAGTTCTAAAAGTCTCTAATGCACGTCAGGTGATGCCTCGAAAGGGCAGCATCTTGCTTCCTTTCAATCTTTGTGTGTAGCTTCATACTTTCTTTCAACCCTAGATTTCATTTGCCATAAGCTACTTTCCATGTAATCTCGAAGACTTGTATAAGCTTTGCTTGCTGGCTTTCCCCTTATTTCTCTGATCCGTATTACCCTTAGTGCTATAAAGAGTGGATGTTTTTCATTCAATCCAGAGTTCTCAGTGAAAGCACAAAATTATAAAACTTTTTTTTGTCATAGCGTAAAAGGTTTTATGTGAAGTGCACATAGGGGGAATGTTTGAACTTTAATGGATAGATTTCAACCAGTCAAAGGAGCTAAGCCCTACAAAAAATGATGCTTGCTCGGTTGCTTCAGGTGTTAGCACTCCAATGCTTTTGTTAGCCAAGGGAAGAGGAGAAAATATATCATCTATAAGGAGAAATTTAGTGTGTAGTTTTAGGAGATGAACCTATCATTTATGGAGCGTAGATGGCCTTTGAACAGTATTTGTGAATAGTTTGCCTACTTTGGGTAGACCATGATCTATCTTGTAGGTAGCGGTAACTTGATGGGTGGCATGTGTCAGCGAGCCATGTCAAGTCAGGAAAAGATCTCGTCCGATCGGATAGCCTCGTTCTTGGTGTAGAGATAACTATCACTATGAGGCTTGGGCGATGATGTGATAAATAACAAGTTGGAGATGTGGGTCTGCACTGTATCAATGTACCGATATGACCTTAAGTTATGTTAGTCTGATCGGATATCATGTCTATTGCCTTATAGTTGTTTGATTGCCATACACCGATCTTTTTCGTAAATAGGCTTTGAGCCATGGGCCAAGACTTGCTTGGGCCTCTGTGATTTGTTTATTCTTTAGGGTATTATCAATTCATTTATTTGTATTATTTTTTAGGATATCTAATTAATATTTAGTTTATTCATTAATAATTTATTTTTGTTTTTACTTTCTAAATTAATATGAGAATGTAAAAAGAATAAACACAAAAGATACAAGTATTTAACTTTTTTTTTTCAAATTTTATAAGTTTGTTTAAATTGAATATGTTTCCTAATAAAATTTGGGTATGTTAGTAACCATAGATTAGATGAGTACCAATTAACTAAAAATATGAGTATTTTTATCTAATTCAAATTGTCTGATTCTATCTCAGAAAATCTTCGAGTTATATTAACGGAAGTACTCTAGTATATTTCTATACAAAAGGGATTAGAAATCAATTTTTAGATTACTAACAACATTACCAATATCCCATACGCTTTCCTTAAAAATAATTAACTATATATTCTTTTCTTCCTTTCGAAAACTTGCGATTTTCAAAAGAAATTTAGACCATAGAATTGTTGCTCTTATTCCACATCTGTTCCTTGTGGATAAAGGTTCAAAATAATATTTTTTGCTTTCACTATTCAAGAGTTCTACGCTATAAGAGCTGAATATATTTTATCTTTTAATTGATTGATATAATTATTATATCTAATTTATTATGCTAGCCATGAAATGTCAACACTTCCATTGTAATTTTTCTTGGTGTTATTATTAATTAATTAATTACTTAACTAACTAACTAATCAATTAAAAGTTTACCGATTAATTAGAATGATACTTCTAATCTTTTAATAGTTAACTAAAAATATGAGTATTTTTATCTAATTCAAATTGTCTGATTCTATCTCAGAAAATCTTCGAGTTATATTAACGGAAGTACTCTAGTATATTTCTATACAAAAGGGATTAGAAATCAATTTTTAGATTACTAACAACATTACCAATATCCCATACGCTTTCCTTAAAAATAATTAACTATATATTCTTTTCTTCCTTTCGAAAACTTGCGATTTTCAAAAGAAATTTAGACCATAGAATTGTTGCTCTTATTCCACATCTGTTCCTTGTGGATAAAGGTTCAAAATAATATTTTTTGCTTTCACTATTCAAGAGTTCTACGCTATAAGAGCTGAATATATTTTATCTTTTAATTGATTGATATAATTATTATATCTAATTTATTATGCTAGCCATGAAATGTCAACACTTCCATTGTAATTTTTCTTGGTGTTATTATTAATTAATTAATTACTTAACTAACTAACTAATCAATTAAAAGTTTACCGATTAATTAGAATGATACTTCTAATCTTTTAATAGCAAGTTAAAATTAAACAAATTAAATTAAAAAGTTAACATCTTTTAGAATTGAGTTACTTTTTTAAAAAATAAATAAATACTATTATAAGACAAAGTTTTAGTATTTAAAGCATTAAGTGGATTAGCTACAAGTGGTGGTGGAAGTCCTACATATGTCCCCATTATATGTGTTGTTATTAATTAATTAATTAATTAATTGAAAGTTTTATCGATGAATTAAAATTCATATTTCTTAGTAACTAGCTAAACCAATTGGAATTAAAAAGCTAATTTCTCTAAGAATCAAATACTTATAAATTAAAAAGGAAAAGAAAAGCCCTACAAAGATAAATTTTTATAATTTGTAATTGTCACATGTACACAAAAATTATTGGATACAACAAGCATGATGGAGAGTCTTGTAGATAAAGGAATAATCGCTTGCTCTTTTCAAGCTGAAGGATCTAGTTCATAAGGAGGATTTCAAATAGGTGTTTCCTAGCAAACAAGTAGATCTAGATGAACCAATCAGAAAGATAGATATTTACGCAAATTTAAAGTAGGTGGTGGATTTGGTCAAAGATTTAATAGTGGAAGTCAAAGTTTTGGATATTCTGGTTGTTGTCGATTTTTGCAAGTATACGAAATTGATTCTAGTAGTAAAGAGTGAATTCATTCCCACAAAATTGATGATTAAATACCAAAATTATGATAATTTTCTATTATGTAGACAAACAAAACTTAAATGATTAACTAAATGAAAATTATATAATTAAATCACACATGCATTTGAAAGATTGAATAAAATCAATAGATGGGAAGCTAGGGTGTATTTGAATTCACTTGAATTTATCTTTTTGTTTATATCTATTAGCAATCAAATTTAATTACTTAAACGAGAAAAAAATAATCCTAAGCTATTTAAGATGCTCTCCCAAATGATATCGAACTTATTCATCAATTTTAGTTAACTTTTTATAACAGATCTTAATGGATGAAATTAGATTTATGATTATTCTCAATAATTTCCACAAGTCAAGTTATATTATTTCCATTCAAACCATATTCTTGTGTTGTTTACAATTCAATTAGACCACAAGAATTGTCTTCCATGCTAATATTAAGAAAATAAATAAATCAATCAATGGCCAATTAATTGAAAGCTTTAAGCACAACCATAAACAATTGCAGAAATAACGAAAACTAATTATATTAACCCTACAAAAAATAAAAATTCAAGCTACATCAAAGATAACCCTAAAACAGATTTATCTCATGCTAACCATGTTTAAGAGTGCAAAATAACAATTTGAATTCAATAACCAAGTTAAAGCAAACTTGAAATTGAGTAGAGCAGAAAATCTTGGTGCTTGAGGCTTCAATTTCGCAGAAATCTTTTTTCTCCCAAATCTGGCATTTTTTCTGATTCTTCCACTCCCCTCATTAGAGATGGAAATGCCTTTTATATGAAAGAAGCATCCTAATTGGAATAGGATAGCTCTAGGTCTTGTTTTGGAAGGAATAAAATAGAGTTAAAGTAGGAAAATAGACTAAAAATTAAATTCCCATTTTTAATCTCATCACCACACCCTCAGGTGGTGATTTTTGCTCATGGTCACCACCTAAGGTGCTAAAATCCTCTGCTTGTCTAAACATCACAGCCTTGGGTGGTGAAACTCTCTGGTTGTCATCTTTCACCATTTATCACTTTTTTTGAACCTTTAAAGCTTCTAATGCCAATTTTATAACTTCAAATGACCTTTTAATCCATTAATCATTGAAGATTAATAAGATAAAACCTAAAACTACCAAATTTAACACAATTAAGACAACTTGACAATCAAAAATTAAAAATTAAGAATGTAACTAAGAGATAATGAAAATTAACCACTAAACTACTATTTTAACCTAAAATTCACTAAATAATGATCCATAATACCTATGTAAAACCTCCTAACAAAATGCCCCTAAACTTAAACTTTGCTCATCTTCGAGTAAAGAAGAATAAACTACACTTTTGAACAATTCAAACTCAAAATTTCAAATGATAGCAACCAATCTTAAAAAAAACAGAAGCATAATTTACCAATTATCACAAGTATATTTTGCGCTTCCCCTTAACACTCCAAATCCAACAAATTACAACTTCCTATAAACTTTGGCTTTAAAAGCTAAATTGGCTTATCATAAGTAGCTAGCATTTACAGTGAATTCTCATCAATTCACACGAAACATAACAATCTTAATCAAGTTCTTAAGAATGAGATATAAAGAATTCAATATCATGATCACATAATTAATTTTCAATAAAAATTAAGTCAATATATAGGGAAACATGTACTCAACCTACCAATAGTAGAAAGCCAAATATGAATTTCACTAAATGACTACTGAATTAGATTGTTTAAAAAATAGATGGAACTGTAAAAACCTTAACCTTCATAGATTACAAAAACTCCCAAAATCAATAAAATGTTATATATATGAACAAATTAAATAGATTCATTAAAAATCAATTACCATAATCATTAGAAAATAATAAAAGAGAAAGAAATCGAATTACCATTCAAAATATTATTAATATGAATATTGCTTCATTATCAAACATGAGTGTGTGTTCTTTGCTTCAGCTCTACATGCACAAAGAGAGAGAATGAGACAAAAAAAAGGGGATTGGGGAAGTGAAAGGCTAGGGAAAAGGGATAGAAAAGAAAGCAAAAGGTGAAGGAGAAGGGAGGGAAAGGGAAGCGAGAGGCAAGGGAGAGGGAAGGGAAAAGGAAGCAATAGACTAAGTTGAGTCAAAAAAGAGGGAATAAACAGAGGAACGAAAGGCAAAGACAAAGGAAGGGAGGGGGGAGCGATAGCTGAGGCAAAGGCAAGGGAAAAAGGCATGAAAGGGGAGCGAAAGGCAAGGGAGAAGGGAAGGAGAGGCAAGCTAAGGCGAGGAAGAGGTGCCTGACGTTGATGAGGGAGAAAATTTCTAATAGAGAGAGAGGGGAGGAGGAAAGGCAACTAGAGGTAATAAAAATTAATGAGGATTTTAATCTAAGGCTTTTCCCGATAAATTACATTGTAGGAATATTTTTACTCTAAAAATTATTTATAAAAGTTAGAATTATTATTACATAATTAATTAATTAACTTTCATATATACTGTAATTATTTATGTCAAAAACTAGCAACAAAAATTATTGACGAAAGATGTTTTCATAGGTAATTTTCTAATGAAAACACAATTTCATAAGAAATTACCTATGAAAAATTATTTTGATGGGCAATTACCTATGAAATTATATTTCTGTAGGGAAATTACGTATGAAATTTTCTTTCCATCAGTAAATTTCATATGCAATTATTTGCTTCGATTTTTACGACGACTTTCTCTATTCCATTGCAAAATTCAGTTGACAAAGTTTGGCGGCATATTTTATGTCTATTTTTTATGATGTATTCTTTTTCCATTGTAAAATAATATTTTACCTATGAAATGGAATTTTTTATTGATAATTTACAACATAATTTTTTTCCTCGATAGTTTTTCATCAGTAATTTGCAATTTTCTTGTGTGGTCAGAAGCACATTTATGTTAGGCCTATTATCTTAAAACACTATAGGCCATTCTCTATAAATAAAGAATTGTGAGACTTTTTTAAGGGATAACTACCAAACATTTTTTGGGTTTTTGATAGGAATAAAAAGTAAAAATGTAGCTTTTCTCTATAACATACCCTTTCTTTTTAGCAAAACACCAAAATACTCCAAAAAGCTTAGGAAAACACTTTTTAGGTCTAATAATTCAAGGAAACTTGAGGTTCATCAAACCTTTTAAAGCACATGCTTGAGGATATAATTTGACAAGGAGTTCCTCCTCTCTAAGGTTTAATTCATCCATTTACTCCATTGAATATGTTGAATAAACCCTCTTTAATGTCTTCAAAGCATGCTTTTCATAGTCTTCATTTGGAAATAAAATTTAAGTGTATGAGATATGTTAGTTGTTGTGTTTTAATGAATTGGTATGTTCTTAGAGTAAACCTAAGGTTTGAAATCCATTAAGAGAATGTTCTTATGCCATTTTAATTTTTGGTGTTTTTATGTTTAAATGAGTAGGTTTTTATGGAAAAAATATTTTAAATATAAAAATGGTCCTTTTAAGTCCTTGTTTGATCTTAACTTATCATGTTTTTGGGTTTGTTTATTGTTTGTGTACCAAAGCATAAAAATGGCATATTAAAGTTAAAAATAAGATCTTGAAACATTATAGCTGAGACTTTAGATGTACATAGCACACAAGCTATGTGCATCTTTATAAGCATAGTTGTGTAGTCTTTTATTTAATTATAAATTTTAGGATATCTGGAATAAAACAACTATGTCCGAACCTCTGGGCATGCCCATGATGCTCCCTAATTTCCATTTTATATCATTTTTCTTTCTTTTAGCATGTTTAAATCATCTCACTTGCTAAATAGGTTTCTTCATGGTGATTTTCTTGTTGTTATCTTTCTCTTATGTAATATGGCCTCATATTTTCATGTTGTACTTTAACTTTTCATATGTCATAATTGTTATAAATACCTTATCAAAATGTTTTATGTGTTAAGCCGAAATGGGTTAAGAGAATCTATATTAATTAATTATCATTTTATTAGTAAAACATGAGTTAAATTTTCCTTAATCAAAAGCTACAATCAAGAAAAGCTACCATTAAATTGATTTTAATGAAAGTCCAATGTCTCAATCTCTTAAGATTGCATAAGGGAACCAAAGTTCCCAAAATAATTAATGGGCCCACTTAATATGTGTATGCCATGTTAGGTAATGGACATATTTCATATAATGTTCTAATGCATGTGTTAAACACATGAATGTTTACATTTTGTAACTTATCAGTTGCAAAAATTGATGAGTATCTCTTCTTAGAAATGTGATGCATATATATATATATATATATATATATATATATATATATATATATATATATATATATATATATATATATATATATATATATATATATATATATATATATATATATATATATATATATATATATATATTGTTAAGAGAAGGGATAAAATCATGAATTAAAATGTTTATCTAACTCAATATTAATCTATAATGCAAATAAAAGTATGGTTCCAAAATGAATCTTTGGTATAGCCTATGAGGTACTATTTCTCAATTCACATTAAGTGGTGACCCCACAAACCTATCTTTCGGTGCCCAAATCATGCCCTAAAGTCAATCATAAGCAATAAGGTAGGAATGCCTAAGATGCTTCCTCATCTTTTGATAATCGAGGTGCATGAATTAGGTTGAATCCTAAACTATTACAAAATGACTAATTTTGGTGAAAAGGCCGCTTTTGCATTTTATAAGAAAAATCAAGTATCGAGTATCAAGTGAGAAAGGTGGTGAATCCACTGGGACTAAACACCAAGGACCATGCTCTGAAAGTACTTTAATTATTAATCTTGAGATTAAATGTTTAAAATAATGGAATTTTATCATCCACCAAAAATTGCATTACATTATAAAGCTTTGGAGTACACTAAACTATCCTTACTAACTATGATGTTTCGAAACACATACCTATTTTCCATGTGATTTGGGGGTATGATAGAGATGATAATCACAAATTCAAGCCATGTACCTTTGAGATATTTCAAATGGTAAATTAATCGGTTAAATTCTCATGATAAGATAGATCCATTATGGACGAATATTATTTGGATGGCAATCGTGCAAAGCTATGTCAAATCCTATATAATGAAAATAGCTACATTTATTAAGTCAACTAATAATATGCATTGCAGTCTACATAGGCCTCTATTTATAAATATATATAAACTTGTTAGGATAATATGAAGAGATAATTACCCCATATACAACCTTTTTTATTTCATTTTCAAAAATACAACTTATAGAATTTTCATTTCCAAATATACTACTTTTATAATAAGAAAAAAAAAAGTTTTGAAAATTTTCTATTTTAGTCCAAAATAATAAAAGTTTAAAATATAATGGAAAAATCTATATTAGATAATTTAAATAAAGAAGATATAGAATTAATTAAGCAATTAGAAAATACAAAAAACACAAATATGACCAATAGAAAATTAATACAAGATATAATAATACAATTAAATCATGAAATGGAAAATTTAAAAATGAATGCTAACCCAACATCTACTCAAGTAAAATTAGAAACAAACCAAGTTTCATGTATAATAAATGAAGAAGAGGAAGAAATGGTAAAAGGAAATGAAAGAAAATAATATATCACGATATATAATGAGAAGTAGGCATAAATACCTTTTGAAGTATAGAATCGCAAAAGATAATATTATCCATTTTTTATGTTATCGATCTAGTTCTCTCACCCACATTGTGAAGCCTTGGGATGAAAACTCTTATGCCACGAACTAAAAACCCTAACGAATAAGAGAGAAAATGTGCAACAGTAATTTGGCAGAGTTTCGGTATGGAGAAAATTTTCAAGCATCTCCTAATGTTGAATTTTAGCCCTTATATAGGGCTCCTTTTAAGGTAATATTAATTACCTTAATTAGTGAGAATTTAATATGGCAGTTACACAAATTAAGTATAAAAATAATGTTAATAATTAACATGTCAGTTACCTAATTTAAATTAGATAACTGCCCTTATTAATTCCCACCAATAATGGCAGATTTCTTAATTATAGAAAATCCAGATGTGGAACTAATTCCATATATTATTTCCTATTTTTATATATTCTCATTTATATTGGGACCAATTTCTCATCTCGTGAGTCATGGGTGTATCCCAAACACCTTCTGAAAATATAAGTATACAAGAATATGATAAATATAAAAGAAAAATACTTAAACAAAGAATAATAAATTACGATTCAAAATTTATAAAGAAATCAGATATAGAACCTTTATATCTTAACGGAATATGGTTAAATCTTGATTGTGTAGATGACATACAGAAAACTATAGATGAATGGATAAAATGACTAATTTTGCAATATTAATATATGGATATAACTTAGATAGAGCATATAATTTCTTAGTAAGTACATTAAAAGGAAATGTAGAATTATGGTGGAATGCAAATCAGTTGAAAGATAGATAAAAAATTAAAATATGGGTATACCAGTGAAGGAATATTAGGTTCTTTTTCAACTAATGATACAATAAAATATCTTTTACAAAGATTTGAAATAACTTTAAAAACAGAATTCTTAGGAAATAATTGGTTTGATCAAATAAATGCTTCAATAAAACTAGAACAAGAGTATGTATAGAAAATATATTAAAAGTATATATGAGGTAGAATCTCAATATAATTTTAGTTTTGAATCAAAACTAGAAATAGAAAATGAAGAAGAACAAGATCTAATAACGAATAACAAAATAATAATAATAATAATAATAATAATAATAATAATATATTTAGTTATAATAAATCTTTTGATGAAGAAAAATTTAGTCAACTAAATAATCATAGATTAAATATAAGAATTGAAAATATATTTAAAATGCAATGGTCTAATGGATTTTATAAAGCAAAATATATAGTTAAACATTATGAGTCAGCTATAGATATATACCAAATAAAAGGAAATACAATAATACCCTTAATAAATAAAAATAAAATTCATAAGGAATTAACCAAATTACCGAATAAAAATAGATATAAAAATGTATACTTAGGAACAATTCAAATAATAATAAAATCACATTTTAAACAAGGAATAGATAGTCCAATACAATTATTTTGTATGAATTATAAATATTAAATAACCTAGTAGATGCTCTACTAGGTGTTGTATCAAGAAATTTAGTTTATAAAAAACTAAAATTTACTTTAATATCAGACTTTTCAGTAAGCCTACAAGATAAAAATATAGATAAAGCATTAAATCTATATCATAAATTACATAAAAGGAGAATTAAGAATGTTAAAAATCTTAATAGATACAGGAACAACTAAAAGCCATATAAATGAAAGTTTAGTATCTACATTTACAAAATATACTCTAGAAAAAGATTATGAATTTTTAGATTATTCAGGATATAAACATACAATAACAAACTATGTAGAAATCAATCTAGCAATAACTGATATAAGTAGAAAAATAATAATTATACCATTAGAAATATATATAGATACAATAACATATACTCAAATACCCTTTTTATTAGGATTAGATTTCCTATAATATATAGCTCCATTTAATATAATGGATAATTATTTAACATTTACATATAATGGAATTCAATACAAAATTACAAGAATTAGAAACTAGTCCATTTAGTATTTACATAAATTTAGAGATAATTTATAATGAATATCATACAGTCTCTTATCATGCTTTTCAGATTAGGTATAGATATAGCAGGAAATATGACTTAGTAGCAGAAAATGTGAAAATACAAATACAATCATATGTCTTTCAAATTCCTAGGATATATCAATCCAAAAACTATGGATGTGATATTCTATTAAGGAATGATTGGTTAACCATTACCCAATAAGTATAGGAAATCAATATATAAGGTTAACAACTCCTTATAAACATAGGATAATATATCCAAGATTAGAACAAGCATATAAATAGAAAACTTCTCTATTAGTTCCTTGCGTAGCGAATTGTAGTAAGAATAATATACAAAAAGAACCAATAAAATCATGTAAAATAGAAAATGAAAAAAAAAATGATAGTTATCCTAAAAGAAATCAAATATTTATTAGAACAATGTGTAGGAAAAATATCCTATAAAAATGGGAGAAAAATATAATTTATGTAAAACTAGAAAATTAAACATGATATACCTATTAAAAGCAATTGAATGTGGTATAATACAGAAGATGAAGAAGAATTTGACATTCAAATAAAAGAATTATTAGATAAAAAATTAGTTAGGAAAAGTAAAAGTTCATATAGTAGTCTGGCATTTATGGTCAGAAACAATGCAGAAATTAAAAGGAAAAAGGCTAGTATGGTTATAAATTACAAAAACTAAATAAATCCACATAATTTGATGGATATTTAATACCACACAAATAAATTCTTATAAATAGTATCAAAGGAAAAACTTGGTATTCAAAATTTGATTGTAAATTTCGATTTCGAAAGATTAAAATGCATCCAGATAGTATGAAATATACAACATTTAGTACACCTAAAGGACATTATGAATGGTTAGTAATGCCATTTGGATTTTGTGATGCTTTTGGTTAAGATATTTATACAGCTAATATTCCTATAGAGTAGCATAATTATTGGGATTTGATTTTTTTCCTATTTTAGCTCTAGTACATTGTATAAATACCTGTATATTTTCCATTTGATTGTGAATAAACTCTTAATTTTACATGATATCAGAGCTTAGTTGAGCTTCTGGGTTTCTTGGGTGAGGGTTATTGTGTTTCTCTAATTGTGGTTACTGTTCCTCATTTGATTAGTAACGTTTTAACTTTAGGTCACTATCCGGTGACTATTTATTTGCCTTAACGCCACCACAAAGAGGTATGCCTCCATCAGTCCAATCATTACACCTTTTTCAGTGATAATCGAAGCCACGAGTGGACCTCATACGTCACTCGAAGCTCACTGCTCTTCCTCACGTATCGGTGAGTGAGCACTCATGGCTTTTTTATTAGACCTTTGATTTTTATCTCTAGTATCACCTGGTCAATTCTGGTCAGAATCCGATGTCTTCGTGGGGTGATTCCCTTTTTTGGTTGGTGTTTG
Source organism: Excoecaria agallocha (assembly GCA_037975025.1). Lineage (NCBI taxonomy): Eukaryota > Viridiplantae > Streptophyta > Magnoliopsida > Malpighiales > Euphorbiaceae > Excoecaria > Excoecaria agallocha. The sequence goes on from CM075807.1 coordinate 104,814,220, forward strand.
ATTCTTTTGTGCTCTGCATCACATAGGTTCTGTTCTCTATCTAAAAAAAATATTTTTCTCTCAGGCAATTAGTTGTGAAGGTTGGCTATTTGTTGAGAGGGTTGGCTATTTATTTAGGTTTGGTTCCACTGTCTGTTGCATCTCAATTATTTGTTGCCTTGATTATTGGTTGTTTTACAACTAGTTTGAATGGATGAGAATAGTAAGAAAACTATCACTAAAATTATGTTAGGGTCAAAAATTATCGATCAAAAGTTAATTGGATGTACTAATTATGCACAATGGAAAATAACTATTCACAAATTTATGACTAGTGTAGATTTGAAAGACCATTTAACTATTGTTCCACCACCTAAAGATGATGTTAATGCTAGAAAGAAATGGTTAATAGAGGATTATATGTTGTTTAATCAAATTCAAAATACTTTAGATCTTGTTGTTGATGATGTTGTGAATCATTGTGATAGTGTCGAAGAATTATGGGAATACCTGAAATTTTATATGCTTGCAAACAAGATATGTCTTATGTTCATGACCTTTTGTTAAAAATTTATCGAGTGGAACAAAAAGGTCGCTCCCTATTTTAATATTATACTAAAGTGAAACAAGCATTTGAAGAAAAGAGAACTATGTTTCCTATTGTTGCTGACATAAAGTAAATGCAAGAACAATAGAAGTAAATTGTGGTATAGTTTTTTTTTAGCAGGATTGGGTTCTGAATATGATGTAGCACGTACATGATTGTTAACTAGTGTGTCACTTCCTTCGTTAACTGAAGTTTATGCTCGTTTATTTTGAGTTTTTAAAGACGGTGATCTACCTTCTGGTATGGTGCCTAATGATACAGTGACTTTGGTTAGTAATGCTTCAAATGGTAGTCATGGAGGCAAAAGTGGAAATGGTAATGGTTGTGTTGCTGGGCATAGTGGTAATTCTCATACATGCCATTATTATGGAGTTGAGGGACACATAAAAATATTGCTGGAAATTGCATGGGAAACCACTTAAGAACTCAAGTTAGATGCATCATAAAAAGTTTACCAATGTAGCTACTCAAGATGGCATTCTACTGATTCCTTGGTCATTCCCACCTTCTGTTAGCATTTTAGCGGATGAATATGCTCGTTTAAATACCACTTATGATTCACAATAGTTATCTTCTAGGATATCAACTTTGTCTAATACAAGTAACCCACTACTTGTATTTCCACCTCATCTCATAGTTGGGTTATTGACTCAGGTGCTACTGATCATATAACTGGTAATACAGGTATTCTATCTTCTTTTAAGTCCACTGATAATTTACCTTGTATTACTTTGGCCAATTAATCTACTACTTCAAAAATTAGGTGTGGGATAACAAACCCAACAAACTATCTCCTCTTATCATTTGTTTTATGCTTATCATCATTCCAATTTAACTTGTTATATGTTAGCCAAATTACCAAAAATCTTAACTGTTGTGTTATTTTTTATCCCAATTATTGTCTTTCTCAAGATCTTGGGATGAAGTAGATTCTTAGTAAAGGGTGTCAGGTGAATGGATTGTATGCTCTTTAATCAACTTTTGGACTTGTGCCTCAATCCATTGCATGCACAAGCTTGTCTTCTCTTTTGTAGCTTTATTTTTGTTATGGTCATCCTCCTCTTTCAATTTTACAAAATTTATATCCGAATCGTAAACGAGAATCTACTTTAAAGTGTGAAGCATGTCACTTTGCTATACACCATAAAGTATCTTATTCACCTAAACTAAATAAACATGTTAAGTCTTTTTTTTATTTAGTTCATGCTGATGTATGAGGTCCTTATGTTGTTACTTCCAAACTTGTTTTTCATTATTTTGTGACATTTATTGATGATTATTCTTGAGTTACTTGGCTTTATCCTATGAAATCTTGTTGTGAGTTATTTACTATATTTTGCGCTTTTCATGCTAAAATTAAGACTAAATTCAATAAATCAACTTGTATTTTGAGAAGTAATAATGCTAAAGAATATGTTTCACATTCTTTTAAATCTTATTTCTATCAGCATGGTATTATTCATCAGTCATCTTGTATTGTTATCCCTCAGTAAAATGGTGCAACTGAGTGGAAGAACTATCACTTGTTAAAAGTTGCTCAGGCTCTAATGTTTCATATGCAGGTTCCTAAAGTTTTTTGGATAAATTTTATTTCTACTGCTTGTTTTCTTATCAACAAAATGCCTTCTTCTGTTCTTAACAATCAGATTCCATTTTCTCTTCTTTTTTCCTCATCTACACTATTTCATCTTACTCCTCGAATTTTTGGGAGTACCTATTTTGTTCAGGATATGCGAGCTTAGGTTTTAAAACTAGATCCTAAATCTCTTAAGTGTGTCTTTATAGTATACTTTCGTGAACAAAAGGGATATCATTGTTACTCTCCTTCTTTAGGTCATTATTTGATATCTGCTGATGTTATTTTTTTTAGCATACACCTTTCTTTGATTCTCCTATGTCATCTCCTTTTCTCCTGTGTCATCTCCTTCACACTCTAGTGATTTAGGAGATGATTTTCTTATTTATATTATCAATGAATAGGTTGTTTCTCCTCCATCTCGACATATTATTCATCAAGTTTATTCTCGATGTATGCACCATCCTATCGAGATACCTCCTACTTTATCTTCAGATCCTTCATCTTAACCAGATGCTAGCCTTGACATTCCTATTGCTCTTCGCAAAGGTATATGAACATGTACTTACCCTGTCTCTTTTTTGTGTCTTACCATGACTTATCTCCTTTCTCCAAGTCTTTTATAGCTTCTTTAGACTCTATTGTTATTCCCATATCTTTTGCTAAAGCATTAGCTCATGATGGTTGACAAGCTACAATGAAAGAAGAGATGATGGCCTTAGAGCATAATTATACTTGGGATCTTATGCCTTTACCCTTCCAGAAAAAAACCATTGGTTGTAAATGGGTGTTTACTATTAAAATGAATCCTAATGGTTCTATTGCATGATCGAAAGCTAGATTGGTTGCTAAAGGATATGCACAGATATATGGAGTGGATTATTCGAAGATATTTTCTCAAGTTGCAAAACTATATTCTGTTCGATTGTTAATCACTTTAGTTGCTAATTATAATTGTCCTCTAAATTAACTTGATGTGAAGAATGCCTTTTGCATGGTCATTTGAGTAAAGAAGTTTACATGAAGCAACCACCTGATTTTGTAGCTCAGGGAGAGTCTAGAAAGGTGTGCAAATTAAGAAAGTCTCTGTATGGTTTGAAGCAATCTCCTTGTTCTTAGTTTAAGAGATTTAATATAGTTGTAATTGAGTTTGGTCTACATAGAAGCGCATATAATCACTCAGTATTTTTTGTATCTTCTAGTTATAGGTGTATTTTGTTAATTTTGTATGTGGATGGTATAGTGATAACTGGAAGTGATGAAGCTGGGATCACGAGATTGAAAGCATTTCTTGGGACTCATTTTCAATCAAAGGATTTTGGACCATTGAAATATTTCTTAGGGATTGAGGCTTCTCGCAATCATAAGGGGATCTATCTATCTAAAAGAAAATATTGTATGGATTTATTATATAGAGCTGGTTTTATTGAGGCAAAAGCAAGTCACACACCTATAATAACAAATGTGAAGCTGAAGGCTAAAGATGGAGACTTATTTGAGAATCCTAAAAAGTATAGGAAGGTTGTGGAAAAATTAAACTATCTTACTATCACTCGTCCTAATATTACTTTTCCAGTAAGTGTTGTTAGTCAGTTTATGTCATCTTCTAGAACCTCACATTGGGATGTTGTACATGTTTTGAGATATCTAAAAGGTTCATCAGGACGTGGTATCTTATATCGAAACCATGGTCACCACATTATAGAAGGTTTCATAGATGCAGATTATGCAGGAGATATTTCAGATAGATGCTCTACCACTGGTTATTGTATCTTTGTTAGGGGTAATCTTATTTATTGGAAGAGTAAGAAGTAGAGTGTTATATCCCGATCAAGTGCAAAATCCAAATATAGAGCTATGGCATAGACTACTTATGAACTTATATGGCTATGTCATTTGCTTGGGGAGATTAGGTTTGTTCAGTCTGAACCAATAAACTTATGGTGTGATAACCAAGCAAGTATTTATATTGCAAGTAATCATGTGTTTCATAAGAGAACCAAACATATGTAATTCGACTCATTTTACTTGAGAAAAGCTAAAAGATTGATCAATCTAAACTTCATATATCAAAATAGGGAGTCAATTAGCTGATGTATTTACTAAACCTTTACCTGGGAATCGAATTGACTACATTTATAACAAGCTAGACATGATCAATATCTATGCTCCAGCTTGAAAGGGAGTGTTATGATATTTGTACAGCTAATATTCCTATAAAGTAGCATAATTATAGGGATTTGATTTTTTTTCCTATTTTAGCTCTAGTACATTGTATAAATACCTGTATATTTTCCATTTAATTTTGAATAAACTCTCAATTTTACACCCCTCAAATATTTCAATTTTAGATGATTTTACTTGGTATATATTAATGATGCTATAATATTTAGTTTAAACCTAGAAGAACATTTTAGTTATGTTAAACTATTTTTGTTAAGATGTATTAAACATGGAATTATGTTGTCTAAAGAAAAAGAAGACATAGCAAAAAATAGAACTTTTAGGATTTACAATATCTAAAGAAGAAATAGAATTACAACCACATATAGCTAAAGCATTATTAAAGTTTTTTAATTGACTAGAAAGTCAAAAAAAGATTCAACAATTTTCAGGATACATAACATATGCAAGCAACTTTATTCATGAGTGTGCAAAAAAGTGAAAACCATTTCAAGATAAACTAAAAGGAAATAGTCCATGGAAATGGACACACAAAGGCACCAAAGTAGTAAAAGAGATAAAGGAATAGTTTAGAAATTTACCAAAGCTAACCCTACCAGAAGAAATTAAGATAAGAAATGGATGCATCGAATGATTATTGGGAAGCAATTTAAAAAAGTAAAGATGGAAAAAAAGATATATGGATATGAATCAAGAAAATTTACTAAGTCTAAAAAGAATTACTATAGTAATGAAAAATAATTATTGACAATAAAATATGCAAGAAAAAAATTTGAATTAGTGTTATTACTTAAGAAATTTATAATAAAAATAGATAATACTCAGGTAAAATCGTTTATCATAAAAAATTATAATAGAAAGCTAGCTCAAAGAGGAAAAATGGGATGGCAAGAATACTTTAATAATTTCAATTTTGATGTTGAATATATTCAAAGTAAAGATAACATACTAGCAAATTTACTTAGTAGACTAAAAACTTATTCTACTAACGATTGAATTATAAGAATATAATGGAGAAAAAGTGTTGATCGACTATCTAAGCTCACTTATGAAAAGAAAAAATTAATGAAATCTATCTAGAAATGCATATCTCAAGTTATAAATATAGACAATGATATAAACCAAATATTTATGAACTATCTATAGACAATTTGCAAAAAGCCTAGCCAAAAAACTATTGAATCTAGAAACTCTAATTCTCAAAAAATGACTATCCTTGGTACATCAACCAAGACAGATAAATAGTTTGATTGTTCTGGTCAAACTTTAGCATCTGCATCCATGGAGAACTTTAGTTCAAGACTGATAACTCCAAAAGATATAACAAAAAATCTATAAATATCTAAAAAGCGATGGACTGAATATGAAAGATCCATGATAAACTCTACAAAAAGAAGGGCAATGGGAATATATTTTTCCCAAACCACTTTAATATCTTACCAAATTTACCAATGCTATTGGGATAAGCACAATCCTAATGAACGGAACCTATAATAAAGTTATTATCAAAATAGGAGCAAATCCTTAAATGGTCCAAAAAATGTATCATTTTGGATTAATTCATACTATCTATCCAGGAGAAGATTTGAAAGAAATTATGTATTTATTTGAAACCATTAAAATTTAAGTCCAAATATTTAAAAATATTACCAAGTTAACAAAGATATATTTGAGAACTATGAGTATCATTCCAGAATGGGATGAAGAGCCCAACTCTGAAATATCTATAGAGAATTTTTTTGATGCATGCCAAACCTCAATGGCATCCTATTTATTCTCAGAAATCCATTTTTAGGGCTCGAGACTGGACAAAGGTTTATTTAACTCTTGAAGGTTGATTGCTTCACTATGGATAAGGTTTTTTCCATCTGTTGTTGATGATCAACCTACGAGGGCATCTGTTAGGCATTACAAGGAAGGTATCATAAAGTTGCCACCCAATAAAATATTGAAAAAGTGAATTTTAACCTTTTGAGGCCAAAACCAGAGATGGTTTGGGACCTCATCCTTATTTATACCTTGATTAATATTAGATAAATGAGTTTTCAAAATTAATTATTTTATCTATTTCTCATGTTAGTGATCATGCTAGAAAAATAAAGGCACACTCATTCATGTTGTAAAGCTGTAAAGCATGCTATATTGAAATTAATAAAGACATGGCATAAAAAACGGTAAAATAAAAATAAATAAATCATATATAAAGCAAACAATTTATTTACAAATGTCCATGTTGGTGGGAACATTGGTTCTTGCGTGCATATTTATAAAAAATAAGAATTTTTGGTGTATTTTTTAATAAAAATAAGGATATTTAATCCCTCATGGTTAGAAGTGGCAAAATTGACCCAAACCTAAAATCCAACCTAAATCCATCCAAAAAAATTATCCAAACCTAACCCAATCAAAATAAATACCCATTGGACCAATCCAAAATTAACTCATTTTATTTTTCAACCCAACCCAATACCCATTGGGTCAATCTAAAACTAATTCATTTTATTTTTCAATCAATTGGTTATGTACCCAATGGGTTTTTTCCAAAATCCATCCTTTCCTCATGAACTTCCCCACGAATTCTTCACTAACCAATACTTTTTGTCATCACTTGTTCCATATACTAACCAATAATGGAAGCTTATCATACATACAATACCTATACAAGTATAATAATGGAAGTTTCTTAACATTATTAAAACTTATTTGACTATTTAATTAGAAATAAAAGTAGTAATAAGCAATGGGGATACAAATTGGTAGATAATGGAAGCAATGCTAATAGTCCAGAATTGGCTAGCATAAAAATCGACAAGGAAGGCTCCGAGGAAAGGAATCAAGCTTGCAGTGCCACCAAAGTTGGTAAGGGTATTAGTAGCTTAAGTTAATGGCATACGAGGCTGTCATGTCATGTAGCTTATCATATTTGCATTGAAACCCACCATTGCCATTTTTTCACATACTTTATTTGCCACACCAATAATTAAAATTCAAACGTTGACAACTAAATACCAAAACAATAACTAATTAGTTTGGTTTAGTTTACAATAAAACATTAATTGAAAAAAATTATAATAATTTACATTAAACTCATAGGTCAATCCAAATCCATCCAATCCATTTATAATTCATATTTTTGATCAATTTATGACCTAATCCATTAGTGATCCGTCCACTAATGATCGAATCCAAATCCGCCCAACTCGCCCATTTACCACCTATACTCACAGTTTCAGGGAAAAAATCGTGTTGATTAATTTTAAGTAAAAGAATCTTTTGTATATACAAAAAAAATCATAAATTTTATATATTATTTTGTGGATGACAAGCGAGACATTGATCCCTTTTATTATAGAAAATTTTCACTCAAACTTGTATAAAATTTTTTAATGAGTTTTTATGTTAACATTTAAAAAATCATTTATTATTACATTATTTGCAATAAAAAGCATGAAAAATATAATACAAGTAAAATGACATATATATATCATGATATTTATTGGTTTGGGAACTTCAATTGCCTCACACATATTTATAAAAACTCTCTTGTATGATTTTTGGGATAAAAAGTGGGAATTGATCCAATTTATTTGAAAGACTCAATTAATTAAATATAAAATATTTTAAGTGATATTTTCAATTAACGATCAAAAAACCTTTATTATTATATGCCTTGCAACAACGAAAGGAAAGTAAAAGAAAATAATTAAGTACATACCTAAATAATAAATAAGTGATGAAGTAAAATAAATCCTAATTTATGCTCCCCCAGCTGGCCTGGGATGCATAACGTATCCCTTAAAATAGCAGTCATGACAGTTAATAATGAATAAAATCGAATAATAAATGATAGATAATTAGTTAATTCAAATAAATCATATGAATAATTAATTTAATATAATAGAAATAAATAGACAAAATATATAAAATGCATGATACATCCAAAATTCATGCAGCATTTATAAGCACACATATGCCAAAGCATTTAAGTAAATTATGGGTGGTGGTGGTGGTGGTGGCAGTGGTAGTAGTAGTAGTAGTAGTAGTAGTAGTAGTAGTAGTAGTAGTAGTAGTAGTAGTAGTAGTAGTAATATGACAATAATGATATTAATAATAGAATAATTGAATTAAAGGGAATTAAATATAAGTGTAAATATGTAAATGCATAATTTACATGAAATAAATGTAAATAATAATAAAATGCATAAACTAAAATCAATCATAATAAATAAGATAATAAGACATGCTGTGCTAATGGTATGTTAAAATAATAATAATAATAATAATAATAATAATAATAATAATAATAATAGGATTAATAATAAATAGATAGACAAAGATTAATGTTAATAATAAATAATAACACAATGTCAAATTAATATAAATACATAAATAAATACAAAAAATTATATTAACAAAATAAAATAAATAATTAAAGAAATCATGAAAATGAGGGAGAGGAGTGCAAATTAGCCAAGGGAGTGAGTCAAATGCATATGAAAAGCCTAAGGAGTGAGTCATAAATAAAAAAAGGAAGAAAAAGGGTAAAAATGGCAAGTTGAGGGTAGAAGGTGTGACTCATGAGGTGAGTCAAGGGAGTGAGTAACTCAAGGCTATGACTCACCTAGTGAGTCACGCCTTTAGGCCATGACTCAACCTAAAAAATGATTCCAACCACTAGAATGATGGCGAAAGCCATGAAAATCCACCAAAATGGAATTTAAGCAACTTTGATGCAAATGGAATACCACCAAACTCATTTTTATGGATGGAAAACATGATTTACATGAGAAAAACCATGATTAAAATAAAGATTTAAGGAATTTAAAATTTGAGTCTAAGAAAGAAGATGATGAATAGTAACTTCAAATATGTATTAAATCACTTATTTTGCGTGATTTCAATTGTTTTTCATGGATTAATGATTAAAACTATCATAAACATGAGAAATAACATATGAACAAGCTCAAATTCAAGAAATCAAAGGAATCAAGAAAAAAAATAGAGGATTAAGGAAGAAGATGAATAATTAATTCTAATTTACCTATTTATTCAATTTCTACATTATTTAAATGTATTTTTACAAATTAATGACTAAAAAAATCAGAAGATATAAGGAATCAATTATCAATAAGATTAAATTATATAAATTAGAGAAATATAAAAAGTATAGAGTAAGGGAATAAAAATGGAAAATAGGAATACATCTTAAAAATGAAATTAACACTGGATTAAGTGGTCTTTAGGGGCTCTATATATTACTTTCAATGTTGGTTTCTCAAAGACTATGGAAATATTGTGCTTTGGGCTCCTTTCCCATTTTTTGCTCTCTTTGTTCTTGGTTTCAAAAATACAAAGTGTGTGTGTGTTGGGAGAGAGAAAATGTGAGAGAAAGAGATAGTCCCCTCAGAAATCTATCCTTCTTTTGATTAAATATCCCTTAAAAAATTAAAATGTTGTTGATGAGGATGAAATAAAATCTCATACATTTTTCTTGTTTTGCCACTCAAAATAAGTTCTAAGAAACGAGTCACGGGAGTGAGTCACAAGCCCATTGACTTTGACTTTGATGCTGACTTTTTTTTATTTTTTATGATCCTGAAACCCATTTTAACCTTGATGACATTAAAACAAGGTGAAAATCCCAAAAGAGAATTTTAAACATTTAAAACCTCACGGGAGAGTCTGAAATTTGAAAATAAAAAATAGGAGGAAGCTTATCACTTTCGTTCCTTATTTATTTATAAGAAATGCCTTCCACATTAGGTAACTTTGATCAAGAGCCACCTCAAAATTCAATATCTACACTTTTATAAAAATGGGAACTATATGACAGGAGTTTATTTTTGAAGATTAAAAAAATACTTTATTACCAATAATAATAAAAGATCTACACGAAATGAGACTTAAAAATATAAAAACTCTTATTAGAGGATTAAAAAGAAATTTTGAATGATGACAAGAAATATTACACCACTTATCAAAAAGGGATAATGATCACAAATCCCTCTAGTAAGTGGCATCAAAGATATCTATTAGAAGGTTTTCTAGAAGGAATATTGAATGGAGATGGACCTATGTCTAGAGCAACTAGACAAATACTTGAAAAGAATATAAAAAACGAGACAAGCATTGAGAAAAGGAGGGAACAAGTTTTAATGGATTTGTACCCCCTTTAAAAAGAACAAGAACAATTAAAGATACAAGCCAGAATCTATGATGAATGATGAAAAAAAACAATAATGTAATAGAGGTAGGCTTCAACCTCTAAAAAAAAAAAACCTACTATGTATTTATAAGAGGCATGGCTTAAGTTTACAACTTAACTTTTGCCTGCTTACTCTCCATCCAAAAATCTTGTAATCTTTTCCTTTTTAAATAAAATCTATGGAAATCCAAACATTTCATCTATTCTTTTTGAGTAACTTTAATATTTAGTTTTTGAATCTTCTAAAGAAATACAAGAAGCTAGATATGATAAACTTAGAGAGTCAGACCACTCATTCACCTAAAAATTTTTCTATCAAAGTCCATATATGAAAAATTCATTATTGCTTGCTGAAATATTTTTAATAGCATCTCATTGTGATACCGAGGTCATAATTGTGTGAAAGAGGGGAAGGAGGTATAGTTTTTGGAGAGGTCAAATCAACTCGGAACATCTACGGTTAAGGGTGAACAGCTACTAGAAATTGTTGGTAACCAGATTCAAGCAATAGTGTTTTTATCAACTGATTTAGGTATTAATACAAAATAAAGAATAATCGTAGGAATTTATAATGATAGTTCAACTAAATTAAGCATAGTAATAGTCATGTAAGAAACACTTAGAAGAATAATTAGAAATAGATTTAATTAAAATCTCTGAATAAAAATTTTCGTATAATACTGGTACCAGAGCCCAAAAACATTTACTGCTTGTTAAAAATATAATAATGAGTGAAAACCAAATAATAAATTATTTATAAATTAATTGGGAATTTAGTTTTAATAATGAAATTATTGGAATTTTATATGAAATATATTTAGAAAAGATAGAATTATTATCAAATCTTGAATATGAGATTTATAAAAAATATAAAGTTAATTTTAATTTTAAGAGAGACTTGTAATATAATATTTAAAGCATGTTCATAAATAACTGGAAAAATAGAATATTATAGAGATAAAATGAGAGACATGGAGAATGAATGTATGTTCATAGAGCTTAATGATTTAGAGGAAGAATATACAATACCTAGACTACAAGAAATAAAAGTAGAACTAATAGTAATAAAACAAGAACTAGAAAAGGATTTAGAAAAAATCCAGAAGAAATAAATAGAGCTAATCTAAAATTAAATAAATATTAAATAAATATTGAACAATAAATGATTAAAGAAAAATTAGAGAGAGAAATAAAAGAGAAACAAAAATTATATAAAACATATAGAAAATAGAATTAATTATCTAAAACAAATAAATGTAAATAAAAACACCATAAAATTACTAGAAGATAATTTTAAACGTAGCCAAGAAGAACAACAAGAATTATTATTTATTAGAAATAATTTACAATAAAAATATAAAATGAGTATAATAGAAAAAATTGGATAAAATTTAAGTAGTAAAAAAGATATTAACAATATACTAGAAGAAATGAATGGACAAATAAAAACTTTATATGAAAATGAATTATTTGACGGAACACTAAAAACATTAGATGAAATGTTAAGAAAAGAAAGTTTAATGAAAAATATTAGATCTATGTTAATTAAAATTAAAAAAAAAAAGGATTTTAAAAAGAAAAATTGAAAGAAATAAATATTCAGGTACCAAACGGTAAGTTTTCAAGACGAAGTTTTTGTGTATATTTATGTAAAGATCTCTAATATGAAACTCGTCATACCTTTTTATAATTGGGACAGCCCATATATTGCATCTTTAATATATCCAACAAGTAGGGGTCAAACATCGTAAATGCGCCTTACATGTCACAATGTTGGTTTTCCTTAGTCTATTATCCGAGTTCATCGGGTTTTCCATTAACCAATAGATAAGTCCACCAAGAAGAAAGTGTGAAAAGCCTCATTTGTGGGAGAAATGAGGTCGGAAAGAGGCCTGTGGGTGTCTGTTGGTGCTGCATATCATGTACATACATTGCCCTCAAATATCATGCATCATAACAACAATCTCTTGCAGCCATTATAAATCAGCTGATCACTTAGTTGGGTGCAAGGTCCAGACGGAAGAATCACTAGAAAAGAGGATTTAGTTATATGTAAGGAACGGGACAAGAGGAGGATGCTGGTACCCACGAAATAGATGCAAGAATTAATGTATCAAAGATTTGGCATATATAAAAGTCATATGAGCTAAGTGAAACAGATAGAAGAATTAATGGATCAAAGATTTGGTATATATATATATAGACGTCATATGAGCTAAGTTAAATGAACCTTGCAGCCCTTGCAAATTACATTAAGTATAATTTGGTAATTTGCATAATCGACAAGATTTTTCTCACGTTGTTTTCTGTTGAAATCTAGGGATGATCACGGGACGGAGAATTCCCGTCCCCGGTGGGGACCCATCCCGAATACGGCGGAAAATTCCCGAAAAATTTCTCCATTGGAAAGGAGATGGGGAAAAAGTATTTTCCGACTTAGAATTTGGGGCGAAGACGGGGATTGTAGTCCCTGTCCCGAAATTTTTTCGCTCCCGAAATTTAATTAATAAATTTAATTATATTTATATAATTTAGTTTTAAATTATATTTAATTTTAGTTTTATCAATTGTTAAAATTTATATTAATTTGATTTGTAATTAAATTTATATTTTTAATTATTAAATATTATATTTTCAATTATAATTAATTATTAAATATAATATTTTTGTTATAATTAAATTTTTTTTAAAAATAAAAATATTTTTTATGCGAAAACGAAAACGGGAGAAATTTTTTCCCCGAAATACTTTCGATCCCCACTCCGCCCTTGCACGGGACAGTGCCTCTCCGCCTCCGTCCCGCCCCGCGATCATCCCTATATCATTATCCTTAAAAGGGGGTGGGGAAACTAATTTTCATGATTTTCTTTTCTTTTCATAATTTTTGCACCACTCACTATATAGATACAATAGCAATTTATGATACATAAGGATAATATGAAAATAATAATAATAACTAATTAAAAAAACCAAAAAAAATTAATGATAATAATAATAATAAATAAATAAATAAATAAGAAAATGCTCCTATGGAGTAAAATTGCATAAATTAAAAGTTTCACGGTAATTTGATATAAAAATTGATTGTGGCAAATTGTCCCTCACACAACACAGAAGTTTGAGGGCAATTTGTACAGGTGTTTTCCATTTAAGTATATCCTTATTGAGTTTTCATAAAACAGGTTTACAGGGGAACATCTGATGGGTAATCTTGTGGGTAACTCTTGATTGCCTCTCTAAGCAATTTCTGTTGCTCGGATAGATTGGAGGGAATAATATCATACACGTCCGAAAATATATCCCCAACTGAAGGTTTTTCCACTCCCTCTGCCACTTGGATGGCGTTTAATACCTGTTACAGATTTTAAATATAAACTTTCTTATTAAACTCTAATAGAAATTTAAGGGCAAAGAAAGATCATGCAACTGATAACATTAAGATATTTTTGTGAAATAAAATATTCTTTTGTAATTAAATCGTTATTATAATAGAAGTCAAATGATCATAAATAAAATTACCGTGATAATATTATTTTTTATTCCAGCTTAAAGACTAAATAGAAGTCGATCAACATTAAGCAGGAATTTCCTGCTTCATTAAATTAGCAGTCGATCAACAAGTTGCTGATGGTCCTTCATTTGCAGAACTGTAACATAACTTAGATGAACATATTTTATCTAAAGACTTGTATTTTGATGCACACAGTTTACCTGCTTTCTCACACTGCTTCTAAGCTCCGACTCTGCCTCACTGCTCCACCAACCATTGCTTTCTATCCATTTCCGTAATCTACTAATGGGATCTCGTGCCAATCTCCATTGTTCAATTTCATCAGCTGAACGATACTTTGTTGAATCATCTGACGTGGAGTGGTGTCCCACCCGATATGTTAAAGCCTGTTCATGGAAAACAAAGAGACCAAATTTCACACTAAGAACTTAAAGCAGCGAGACTGAAGGCGCAAAATCATCTTCATTGGCTTGTTTTCTTTCTGTGAATTTAAAGTAATAAAATAAGATAATATAACCTCAATTAGGATTGGTCTGCGTTCGCTGATTGCCATTTCACGAGCAGCAAGAACTGCACTATACATGGCAAGAGCATCATTACCATCGACACGAATACTTTTGACTCCATAAGCCAGCCCTCTAACAACAATGCCATCGCCTGCCAAATAATAGAATGCAAGAAGAATATTGCATTTACAAGTAGAAAGGCCATATGGTTATAAAATCTGAAAATGGAGAAGGGGAAATACTTCGAAACTGGTCCAAAATAGGCGTACTAATAGCCCATCCATTGTTCCGACAAATAAATATAACCGGCGCCTCCATGACCGCCGCAAAATTTAAAGCAGCATGAAAATCTCCCTAAGAAAATTTGACCTATTAGAAAATGAAAAAAAAAAAAAAAATTGCAAGAGTCAAGGGAATATGCGGTGCACTAGGTATAGCTGCGAGAGACGAGTAGCTCCCCAAAGAAGTTACCTATGCAAAACATAAAAAAACTAAAAGTAATTCAAAAAAGATATCGGTTGGCAGCTTCAACACTGCATTGGGGGATTGAACAAGATGATTCAAAAATAATATAACAATGAAATGGTCATTTTTTTTTTTTCTGAAGAAGAGCCAGCACAAATACCTCACTTGAGCCACCATCACCAAAATAAGCGACAGCACAAGCATCTTTGCCATCCATCTTTAGAGAATATGCAGCACCAACTGCATGTGGAAGCTGTGAACTGGAAGTCAATGCAATAAATATAAATGTTACCATGTTAGGATATGAGAAAAGGAGATATATAACAACAGAAACAAAGGTTTATTATCTTACGCAATTGTTGATGCTACAGTAAAGTAATTGTGCTTCTTTGAGCCATAGTGTGCAGGCATCTGCCGGCCTTTGCAGTTATCACCTTTGTTGCTAAAGCATTGGTTCGCAAATTCTTGAAGTGTGAAACCTCGCCATAATAGAACTCCTGGCTCCCTATACTGCATTGAAATATTCAAGAAATACATTATTTAATCAATTTAGCTCGCCTATCAAATAGATGCAGCAGCTGATGGCTCAAAATGGTAGGCATCAGAAACGGATTCAAAATTTTGAATCAAAAACTGAAAATTGAGAAAAGCAATTATGCTAATACAATAATGTGAAAGACTCGATGTTTGAGATTTTGGTGGACAAGTAAATGAATATAGTTGGAGCCTAATGAACATCAATATAATTGAATAAAAGCACAACAATATAGTGATTAAAGTGAATGTTGTTGTAACCTGAGGGACAACCAGATCATGAATTGTGAGAGCTGCTGCTGATGCAATATTAATGGCTTCTTCTCCAATTGTAGTCACATAAAATGAAATTCTACCTTGCCTTTGTGCTTCATAAAAGATACCATCCATAGTTTGAAGCGTCACCATATCAATATACACTTTTCTAGCAATTTCCTTGCTGACCTATCAAATGATAACCTGTAAGAATTATTTTTCTAGAGGTTAATTTCATACATGCTCACTGAATTTGTACCGTAATAAACCACTAAATTAAAAAAAAAATATATATCCCACAAAAATACCAAACTTTTTAAATATTACAATTAAAGTCGCAATTTTAGACCTTAGTTGCAATGTTTCAAAAGTTTGAGGTAGTTTTACGAAGCAATTTTTTTTTTTCTTAAATTGAATCGTTATTAGGATTAACAAGCATGGATGAAATTAACCCTTTTCTAGTTTAAAATTGGGTAATTAATAAAATTTCTAACACCAAAAACTGAGATTTAAATATACCCCAACAAAGTTGGTTTGATGAATGAGGTAACCGTTGTCATCAAGAACACGATAGCAAGGTACCCGCTCCTCATGAGATTCGGATAGGAAGCTCATATGAGGAGTGAATGCAACCCTTCCTCCTGGAAAATCCAAAAGCTGCCATTGCAAGCTAAAATTAAACTAATATCCTATTGCAGAATTTAAATAATCGTCTTAATTATCAGGTATACAGTTGCAGAAACTAGGATTAAATTGATAAAATTAAGATTGTACCTGATTGTTGGATCGCGCATCGGAGCTTCTAATGTCGTGTTTGGAGGAGTGAAAGCGGCAGGATCCGTCTTTGACACCCAAAAGAGACATGGTCGACTTGACATGGTTTATGATGTGTCTAGAATTTCTCATACAGACGGCCATTATACCAAACACACAAACAGATGTTTTGTTTCGTTTTCAATTCCCAACAGAATGTCTGGAAGTGAACTGGTGAAGTGGGGGATGGAATTATACTATGATAATGGCTAATAGCAACCCTAAAAAAAAAAATTTGGAACCATAATACCCCAATTTTAAAAATGGAAAAATGAACCATCAAATCTTTAAATGTTTGGAGTTTTTGTTATTAAATATTTATATTTTATTTTACAACATCAAATTTTTTAATTTATATTTTTTTATACATTAATTTCTTGATAGACTGAAAATATGAAATTGAATAATACATTTTGTTTCATGTATTTTTGTTATCTATATCTCAATCTTAATTTAATATACCGTAATTAATACCCTTATTTGACATTCAAATATTAATTAAAAATGCTGGTTAACTTAAAATTGACAAGTACACAGTGGCACATCAAATTGAATTTCATATGTAGATAATAAAAGAATATCAAATGAAACGGATAGTTAATTTTGTATTTTGCTTCATTAGAATTAATGTATAAAAATAAAAGTTAAAAAGTTCTTATTTTAAAATAAAAGTGTCAAAATTTAATAGCAAAAAGTTAATAAATTCAAGAATTTGGTCACACATTTTTCCTTTTGGTTGAAATACTTAAGGGTGTATTTATTTACAGAAATTAGTTTTTTTTTTATTTTTTATTTTTAATTTATTTTCTATAAAAAAAATTTTAAAAACATGTTCACCTGTCAACAGATAAAAAAATTATTTTTTCTAAAAATAGAAAATAAAAAAAATGAAAAAACATGTTCATTTATTAAAAATGAAAAATATTTTCTAAATTAAAAAAATTAAATTATATATTATTAAAAAAATATATATGCTCTAATTTTTAAAATCGAAATAATACGTGTATATGATTAAATTATAAATATATTAAAATGATTCAATTAAATTTAATATTTATAAATTAATGAACATTGAAATTTAAAAAATATGATAGTAACATAAAAAATGCAATCAATTTTCTAATTTTTACTATTATTATAATCGTTCTACAATCGATTAGCAATTGGTTCTCTAATTATTTTTATTTGTATTTGTTGGGATAAATCAATATTAATACTCTCTTGTTGTACTCCATCGGTGACTTCTTCAGACATTATTAAATCTTCTCTACCATATAATGTAAATAGTTGACCGGCTCTATCTTTCATTCAGATAAAATTGTGCAATGTACAACATGCAATGTGAATAAGCTTTTGTCGATTTAAATGATAGTTTAGTATTGATTTTAAAATTGAAAATCTAGCTTTTAACAATCCAAATGTCATTTCTATCACATTACGTAACGATGAATACCTCTAGTTAAATAACTCATATTTTACTGTAATTCTTCCTTGCCCACGAAATTCATTTAAATGATATCTTTCACCGCGATGTGGAGCCAAAACTCCCAGCATATTGGGATAACTAGCATCCACGACATAATAATAATATACAAATTAATATCTATGTTAATCAAATGATAATAACATAAATTAATATTAAGAGAAAAATGATAACAAAAACTCTTACCACCACTTGGAAGAGCAAAATTATTTTCCTGTCTTGTCAATGCATCAAGAAATACTCTAGAATCATTTGCTGTCCCTTCCCATCCAATATACATGAATGTAAATAACATACCGTGAGAACATATGGCCAACAACATTTTGATTCACAAGTGTTGCCTTTCTACCACAAAAGGACATGTGTTTAGTAGCTGACGACCAAGTTTCTACATGAGTACTATCTATTACATCTATGCATTTCTTAACCAAACAAAAGTAGAATATTTAACTTACAATTAATATTATTTATATGTAGCATTATTATATGCTATAAAACAACAAAATTATAATATTTTAATAATATATTATCTTACCTCAAAATATGGATACCATTTGGGATTATTTTGAATTTCTGGCTGCACAAGAAATCTATTCATATGTTTGATCAAGTTAGTACCTAAAGTAGCCAATGCTTTATTTACCATTTTGCACCATTTATGAATAGTAGCAAGCAAATGTTGATACTGTTCTACTATAACCCTTCGACGAATATTATAATATAAAACTGACAAACCCATCGCCACTCCTTCTTCCACTCTAAAATCCATTTTATCTCTTAATAAACCCATTAATTTCAATTTTTCATATAAATTTATAAACACATGTGGTGCCATACGAAACCCTTCATAACACCTAGTTGGATTTCCTACAAGAACTTCAAGAATGTAATTTTTCCTCTAAGTATTGAAGTTTTGCAAGGAAACCTTCCTATAAAATCTCGAGACATAAAAAATCTAACTAAAATAAATCTAAAATATATTCATCCTCATCACTACTAGAACTATCACTACTCGTTGAATACACTAATACTTGATTTTGATGTAAATTTTGATCCATAAATCCTACATTAATAAAAAAAGCTTATCAAATTTAAAGAAAAAATAAAATAAACAAATAAAAAAAACAACTTTTATATATATATATATATATATTCAAAATATTTAGATAACAAAATTTAGCTTAATAAGTCAAGCCAAAAGACATAATATAATTAAAAAAATATTGAATATTCATTTACATAAATTTTCAATCCAATCTCTTCTTTTATTGTCGCGCATTACGACAAATATTTTTCTCCATTCTAGATTGACAAACTTTTCCAGTGCTTTGTTACAAGCAGCACTAGAAATATCTTTTACTTTTTTTTTTGAAAATATTCATACATGCCTCAATAGTATATGGATCAGTTTTAACACTTATAACTTGATTGCTTTCTAATTTATATCTTTTGGCTTTTGCTAATTCCTTTTCAACTCTAAAACTTAAAAAAGTGGCTCACATTTCCAAACATGAATCCGATTTTTTAAATTTGGTTTCTTGTTTAGCTCTATTAAAGCCAGGAATGTAATCAGTAGGAACTCACTTATCTTTTGAACTAAAAGCACCATTTTTTCCATATCTAATCTATGATGATGCCCCTTTGAAGAAATTCTTCTTCAATTTGATGCTCGTTATCCGAATCATAAGGTAATTGTGTAGTGTCATGATGCAGATTCCCAATATTAGTAGATTTACTGAAAATTTAACCCAACAGGTTATAATGCTTGCATCCATTTTTCTCAAATGATTTAAAATTCTTGTGCTTTTATAATTTAATTGAGGAAAAACATTTTAAATATTGATATTTGTAATATGTACCTTAATGTAAAAAAGTAATAATAAAAAAATTAGATTAATAATATCTTTACCTAGTAAAACATTTGCCAAATATCTTTAATGGCAAATACAGTGTTTAAATATTAATTATAAGTTACCCTAGTAAGCTCCAATAATTCATTAAATTATTGATGCTTCATCCGAAGAGGATTGTATTTTTCCTTTATTTTTTCAATACCATATCTCTCTCCCACAACTATAAATAATTTGTCATCCATTTCTTTCCAATCAGATGGTTTAAAAGATGATATTCCATTCAAATCCTTTTAATCCTTAATCGGTGTCTAGCAAGTGTACTAGATCAGCTAGTAATATAGAAAAATATAGATTAAAACCCTGAATATCGTATCCAAGGGAATATGAATTGCTAAGAAAAATATCTATAAATGAATTAAATTAATCTGAGATGATTTCCCTAGTTTTTTTTTATTTAAAGACAAGAACTAAACTAAACTTAAACAAATAATAAAACAAATTAAAAACTAAAATTAAACTAACATTAATAAAACATAATGGCTAAAACACTTTTACTGAAGAACTATCCACCTCAATTTTTCATGTATATGACTTAATTAAAGATTAATGCAGCAGATTATGAAAAATCGGTAATAAAGTCAGATAACTTCTCAGAATATCTTTCTAAGTATTAAATCCCCTTATTCAGAATAATTCAATACTCAACATAAAAATCCAGTTTATGAACTTGTAAATATCTATTAGATCCTTTCTCAAGAAATCTTTCTTCAATTCATTCATAATTCATCTCTTCATAACTTTATTTCATCTAACACTAAACACAATTACCACGTTTTTCAGAAAATAACTGTGAATTAGATTAAATAACTAAACCATGAACATGCATATCTTAAGTTACTATTAATTCAATTATTAATCATTTCTCAACAAATCAATAATCAAAATAAAAGCAACTAAAGACAAGGATTTTGCTTATGAATTAAGAAATAATCAACTAACATTCAATTAAAGAACAAACTAAGTCATTATATGAAGAAATATGAGGGTTCAAGTCCCTCAACAAAAGAAAATGAACTACTCATGCAATGTTATTAAACAAAAAAAAATAATAAAATAAAAGGAACGATACACTTAAACCCTTCAACTGTGCTTGAGGCTTCTGAAAAATTCTCCAATCTCAGCTTCCAAATTTAAGTGTAAAACTAAACTAAACTGAACTAAACTATGAAACTAAGAAAAAATAAGCTCTAACAAAGAAAAAATGTTCTCTCCCCTTCTCTTGGTATCTTCCTCCTTTTATAGCTGAAGAAAGTAGAGTCTAAACCTATGGATGATTCCTCTTCAAGCAGACTTCCAAATTAATTGAAAAACTTCTTCTTTAAGGATTGTAAAATCCTTACGTGCATTGGAAAACCTTATACTCGGTGGAGCAAGAGATTGATCGGTGGAGTATGCAACTTAGCTTTGCCTCACTTCGTGGAGTATCCTTTTTACTCCACCTAGAAAGCTTTTTCCTTAAGGGCACTCCACGGAGTAAAATCTTACCCTACGAAGTATGAAGCCTTTATATTGAATGTGAATAATTTCCTCTTTGCAAAGCTTACCCAAAAGCTAAACTTTCATTCAAGTCCTTCAAACTTTGAAATTTCATAGAAACGCTTAAAATTTCTAGTTTAGATTCCAACCTTTTAATTCCTTTCTCTTGATCCCTTAGTAAATTTTCTTGACTCTTAATTGTATTCTTTTGAATCCTTATCTTCTCATCTTGATTTCTTAATTTTTCCTCTTGAATCCTAAAGTTCTCCTCTCGAATTCTAAACCTTTCCTCTTGAGCCCTAAACTACTCTTTTTGAATTCTAAATCTTTCCTCTTGAGTCATTAATGTAACCTCTATCTCCTTTTTTTCAGTATAAAATTTCCTTTCCTTCCTTATAAGCAAGTCACAAATATCTTCAGTTTCGGAGATAACTGCCTCTTGCGTGGCCCTTCATTTTTCTTTTTCAGCCCGAAATTGCATCTTCTTGCACATAAGTAGGTCAAGAAAAACTTAATTTTTGGAGATACAACCTCTTTTGAATACTGCAATTCTTGATTCTCTCTCCTCAATTCTTCTAATTGTACTCTCAAAACCCATAGAGAATTACATTCTTCAACAAATGATGGTGATGAATAAGGATTTTGTGACTGTGTATGCAATAGTTTTATCTCCTCCCTTTCTCTTACTAGATCATTCATTTGATGTTTCAAAAGAAACAATTCAAAGTTATGGACATCATCTTGCATCATCTTGAAGAATATCTTAAATTTTCCTAAAAAAAAAATCACCAAATAAAAATAAAATAAAATAAAATCTCAGACTAACTTAATAAAAAATATTAAACAAGCAATACCGCTATTCCCCGACAACAGCATAAAAAACTTAACCGGTGTCTAGCAAGTATACTAGATCGGCTTATAATATAGGAAAATATAGATTAAAACCCTAAATATCATACCCGAAAGAACATGGATTGCTAAGATAAATATCTATAAATGAATTAAATTAATTTGAGATGATTTCCCTAGTTTTTTTTATTTAAAGACAAAAACTAAACTAAACTTAAACAAACAATAAAACAAATTAAAAACTAAAATTGAACTACCATTAATAAAACATAATGGCTAAAACACTTTTACTGAAGAACTATCCACCTTAATTTCTCATGTATATGACTTAATTAAAGATTATTGTAGTTGATTATGGATAATCGGTAATAAAGTCAGATAACTTCTCAGAATATCTTTCTACGTATTAAATTCCCTTATTCATAACAATTCAATACTCAACATAAAAATCCAGTTTATGAAGTCCTAAATATCTGCCACATCCTTTCTCAAGAAATCTTACTTCAATTCATTCTTAATTCATCTCTTCATAACTTTATTTCACCTAACACTAAACACAATTACCATGTTTTTCAGAAAATAATTGTGAATTAGATCAAATAACTAAACCATGAACATGCGTATCTTAAGTTACTATTAATTCAATTATTAACCATTTCTCAACAAATCAATAATCAAAATAAAAGCAACTAAAGACAAGGATTTTGCTCAGGAATTAAGAAATAATCAACTGACATTCAATTAAAGAACAAACTAAGTCATTATATGAAGAAATATGAGGGTTTAAGTTCCCTCAGCAAAAGAAAATGAACTACTCACACATTGTTATTAAATAAAAATAAAAATAAAAATAAAAATAAAAATAAAAATAAAAATAAAAATAAAAATAAAAATAAAAATAAAAATAAAATAAAGGAACAACACACTTAAACCCTTCAACTGTGCTTGAGGCTTCTGCAGAATTCTCCAATCTCAGCTTCCAAATTTAAGTGTAAAACTAAACTAAACTAAACTAAACTATCAAACTAAGAAAACTAAGCTCTAACAAAGAAAAAACGTTCTCTCCTTTTCTATTGGTATCTTCCTCCTTTTATAGCTGAAGAAAGTAGAGTTTAAACCCATGGATGATTCCTATTCAAGCATACTTCCAAATTAATTGAAAAACTTCTTCTTTAAAGATTGTAAAATCCTTACGTGCATTGGAAAACCTTACACTCGGTGGAGCAAGAGATTGATCGGTGGAGTATGCAACTTATCTTTGCCTCACTCTGTGGAGTATCCTTTTTACTTCACCTAGAAAGCTCCTTCTTTAAGGGCACTCCACGGAGTAAAACCTTACTCTACGGAGTATGAAGCCTCTATATTGAATGCAAATAATTTCCTTTGTGCAAAGCTTACCCAAAAGCCAAACTTTCATTCAAGTCCTTCAAACATTTTTTTTCTCTTTTAATTAAGTCCTAAAAACACCAAAAATGCTTAAGTAGACAATTAAAATACCAATTGAAGAATTTAACTAATAAGGCCATTAAATTAACATAAAACTAACATAAAAACGTATTAAAAAAAACATTAAAATCATAGTTAAATTTACACTTATCAAATACCTCACACTTATCTTTTACTTGCCCCCAAGCAAATCTAAACAAATCAACTTCTCATAATAATCAAACTGAAAATTAGATTTGAATAATTCAAGACCAAGTTCAACATTTAACAAGAGCACTCAAAATAATCATGGCTAGAATAAACTCAAAACAAAGACATAATAATAAGTTTCCATGTGTGTGTGCAAGACAAAAATAATTGAAGCACTTTTCAAAAATAAAACACCAATGCATCTCATAATCAAGCTTTAAAATTAAAGTATACTAAGTACACTTAAGGTTTCACACTTGAAACTCTAGAATCACCATAGGCCGTTAGCACCAGAATCCGACGGTCATCTCCGCTAAATAACTTAAAATAAAGCATAGAATCACTTAGGTCTTAAAAAGGTTGTAATGGGGTCAAAGGATTAGCTATCAAAGAATGATCAAAAGATAATAAAAAAGATTTAGCCACTCTATACTTGAATAAATCACATTTCTAAATTTTCAAACTATTAAGCATAATTCCCTTCTCAAGCTTGCTTATTCAATATTCTTAAGCTTTGAACAAACCCAAAATAGAAGCAATAAGACTAAAATCCCTCTTATTTTTCTTGTTTCTGAAAAGTCCCAATTTCTTTCCCTTATAACTACCGCATACTTAAAATTTTGTTGTATATGCTAGCTTTATTTCTTTTTCTCTTTCTTTTCTTTCTTTTTTCTTTTTTTTTTCGCTAGTTTCTTTTGCTAGCAAATTAAAGAAATAAGGGTAAAACAAAGATATTATACAAGCACTTGACTTTCTCGCACAATTCTTATCCTCAATGATGCAATTATTCTCATTACACTTAATTTAAATATCCAATAAATGTAAACCTATCCAAATCTAGAGTGGCCAATTCTAGAGGGTAAAAAAAGTCTTTTAGGCTATATGGTTAATAATGAGTGTAATAAAAACAAAAATTATGGTACACTTTAAGCACACCTTATTAAGCTCAAATTGGCTAACAAATGTTAATGATATAAAAAAAGGATATGAAAATAGTCTTTTAATTAGCTTAACAAGAAAAATTTACCTAGATCACTTTCTAAGTTGCTTGAGTTGCTTTCACGCTTCGAAAGGTGATAAGGAAGGTTCTGGTGTTCTAAAATTCCTTGCTCAACTATTTCAATGCATTAGTTTTTCTAAAGTTTAAAAAATTTGTCTTTCGTACTTTAAGAGTGTGTAAACTAATAATTATAAATCAAGTTGAGTAATATACTAACAAAAAATTTCATTGAACAAGCTACTTGTCTTACTGCTAAACTAAATTCTCGACTATTGTACAATCTAAATTTAAGTTCAATTTTTTCAATATTCTAAGAAAAACTGGGGCAAACTAAACTAAATGTAAGTTAAATGACAAAGTGAACTAACTATAACACTTGCATGCAAACTACAAACCAACTAAACAAGAAAAATATAACAACTAAGACAAAATAGTTCATGAGCAAGATGAAAAACTTCCTTGAATTTTTGAGTTCAAAACCAAATTTAGCTGTACTCTATACCTCTCTTTAAAATTTTGCTATCCTCAGCAAAATTGAGCCTTGATTTATATGGTAGTGGAGGTGGTAGTGAAATGTACATTCTAGATCAAAATCTCTCCCTAAAAGTGTTTGCCGACTAGACATACTCATACAAGTCGATCTTATCTTTATCAAATAAAGGCAGGGATATATTTCTCTGAGGAACTAGATGCATCATCTTTTAGTGCCTTCTTAGGTGCCACTGCATACACATTAAAATGCAACTTATAGTTAATGATAATTAAAGCTTAATAAATTCTCCTAAAATAAACAAAGGCAATTTACCAATTATGACTCATGTGGATTGTAGTGCTAGAGGTGATAAATGGATGTTAATTAAGTGCATAAATGATGGATTGAGAAGAACAAATGAAATGGAATTGATATAACGAATTAAAATTAATCATATAGTTAAACTTAGTCTTTGAATCATTTTACCGAGCATGTTGTGTGCATAACTTTTCAAAGTTATAACTAATGCAATTTTAATTATCTCAAACCCCAAATTTATATCTAAATGGTCTATTACATGCACCTAATTCAATTATGATCATAACAAGCATAAAGAAGTAAAAAACCATGCAAATCGTCAATCCAAAGTAACTATAAATTCACAATTTATGTAAACAATTTAAGGAACAAGCAATGACATTAAAGAGAGAATAAGGAAAAAGGGAACTTACTTGTTTATGTAAGTGATGCACAATGAAGTTTTAAAAATCAAATGAAGTACTCGGTGGAGTAAAATTGAGAAACGGCGAGCAAAATCACAAAATAAGCTGAAAAACCTAAAAATAAACGAGTGTGTGCGAGAGTAACCAAATAGGACAGCAATTATGCCTTTAATTAAGCCACCACTCAGTGGAGTGAAGAGGCACTCGGTAGAGTGTCCATTCACTTTATCGAGTGTTGCTTCTCTAGACACCAAGTTCAAATTTTTGAATTTTTTTTAGAAAACTAAAGCACTATGCAGAGTAAAAATATACTCTACTGAGTGTGATTTTACTCGATGAAGTATGTTTTTACTCCACAGAGTGTTATCATACTAGATGAAAAAATGTAAAAACAAGCAAAACTAAAAATTGCTAACGATTCTTTAACTGCAAAAATTGCATAGACTTTTCAAAATTCACCCAATTAACACTTAATAAACATACTCTCTCCTATAATTAAGATCATCAACACTCTATTTTGAATTAAACTTTAAATTATACCAAAAACAAAACCAAGATTGTGCCTTTATTCAATGCCATTACTAAAAACATGTTAATGCATGATTTATATTGTTCCTGCACTTTTACTGTTGCTAAAATACCATATAAACTCTATTAATAACATGAGATATACACTTCAAACACTAACTCCACCGAATATTGATGAGGCTCAGGATTAATTTTAAGCAAAAACAACACTGCTCACAATTCTTACATTGCAAAAGTTACACAATTAACTCAAAAATTCACCTAATTAACCTTAAATGACCAATAATTTCTTCTTCTTGAACTCATGAATTGACAGACACAAATAAAATAAACTTAAGAAAACATAAAAAACATGTATTGAATTATAAAAGTCTATTAAATTAAACTAAAGCTAGGAAAGCAAACTATTAAAAACAAAACACTAGACACAAAAAAAGAATTATGAAAATTTAAAGAAAAGGGTTAGAAAAGTTCTAGTTTTTCGTGTCCCAGCTCCACTTATGTTACTCTCTAGAGGTCAAACTTGTTATTCGAATAAGGGTCTCTCTAGACTTTGCTCTTAATTTTCTTCCATCATTAGAAGAAACTTGTCATAGTTCACCAAATCTGAAAATTTCATGTCCTCAATATAGTACAATTCCTCCTTTGACTCATTAAGAACGAACTCTACCGGTTCTTCTAACCTAAATAAATCCTTCAGGCGAATTGAATTAGTGTCTCCACTTGAGAATTGAACACTTCTTGCTCCTTTGGTAATAAATCCTTCACAAGAGATCCAACATCATCTTCTAAATAAACAAATGACTTGTCTTCAAATATGAATTGTTCCTCTTATTTCTTATCTCATATTAATGAATGATTTGTTTCCTTTTCCTTACCACCATCACTTTGAAATTTCATAGAAACACTTAAAATTTTTAGTTTAGATTCAAACCTTTCAATTCCTTTCTCTTGATCCCTTAGTAAATTTTCTTGACTCTTAATTGTATTCTCTTGAGTCCTTATCTTCTCTTCTTGAATTCTTAATTTTTAATCTTTAATCCTAAACTTCTCCTCTTGAATTCTAAACTTTTCCTTTTGAGCCCTAAACTACTCTTTTTGAATTCTAAATCTTTCTTCTTGAGTCATTAATGTAACCTCTATCTCCTCTTTTTCAGCATAAAATTTCCTTTCTTCCTTATAAGCAAGTCACAAATATCTTAAGTTTCGGAGATAACTACCTCTTGCTTGGCCCTTCATTTTTCTTTTTCAGCCCGAAATTTCATCTTCTTGCATATAAGCAGGTAAAGAAAAACTTAATTCTTAGAGTTACAAACCTCTTTTGATTACTGTAATTCTTGATTCTCTCTCTTTAATTCTTCTAATTGTACTCTCAAAACCCATTGAGAATTACATTCTTTAACAAATGATGGTAATGAATAAGGATTTTGTGACTATATACGTAATAGTTTTATCTCCTCCCTTTCTCTTACTAGATAATTCATTTGATGTTTCAAAAGAAACAATTCAAAGTTATGGACATCATCTTGCATCATCTTGAAAAATGTCTTAAATTTTCCTGCAAAAAAAAAAAACAATCACCAAATCAAAACCAAAATAAAATAAAATCTCAGACTAACTTAATAAAAAATATTAAACAAGCAACACCGCTATTCTCCGGCAATGGCATCAAAAACTTAACCGGTGTATAACAAGTATACTAGATCAGCTTGTAATATAGGGAAATATAGATTAAGACCCTAAATTATCATATCCAAGAGAACATGGATTGCTAAGATAAATATCTATAAATGAATTAAATTAATTTAAGATGATTTCCCTAGTTTTTTGATTTAAAGACAAGAACTAAACTAAACTAAACTTAAACAAACAATAAAACAAATTAAAAACTAAAATTAAATAACCATTAATAAAACATAATGGCTAAAACACTTTTATTGAAGAACTATCCACCTCAATTTCTCGTGTATATGACTTAATTAAAAATTATTGCAGTTGATTATGGAAAACCGGTAATAAAGTCAGATAACTTCTCAGAATATCTTTCTAAGTATTAAATTTCCTTATTCATAAAAATTCAATACTCAACATAAAAATCCAGTTTAAGAACTCCTAAATATCTGTCACATCCTTTATCAAGAAATCTTACTTCAATTCATTCTTAATTCATCTCTTCGTAACTTTATTTCACCCAACACTAAACATAATTACCACATTTTTCAGAAAATAATTGTGAATTAGAATAAATAACTAAACCATGAACATGCGTATCTTAAGTTACTAATAATTCAATTATTAACCATTTCTCAACAAATCAATAATCAAAATAAAAGCAACTAAAGACAAGGATTTTTCTCAGGATTTACGAAATAATCAACTGACATTTAATTAAAGAACAAACTAAGTCATTATATGAAGAAATATGAGGGTTTAAGTTCCCTCAGCAAAAGAAAATGAACTACTCACACATTGTTATTAAATAAAAATAAAATAAAGGAATGATACACTTAAACCCTTCAACTATGCTTGAGGCTTTTGCAGAATTACCCAATCTCAGCCTCCAAATTTAAGTGTAAAACTAAACTAAACTAAGCTAAACTAAACCATCAAACTAAGAAAACTAAGCTCTGACAAAGAAGAAACGTTCTCTCCTTTTCTATTGGTATCTTCCTCCTTTTATAGCTGAAGAAAGAAGAGTTTAAACCCATGGATGATTCCTCTTCAAACAGACTTTCAAATTAATTGAAAAACTTCTCATTTAAGGATTGTAAAATCCTTACATGCATTGGAAAACCTTACACTCGGTGGAGCAAGAGATTGATCGGTGGAGTATGCAACTTAGCTTTGCCTCACTCCGTGGAGTATCCTTTTTACTCCACCTAGTAAGCTTCTTCCTTAAGGGCACTTCATGGAGTAAAATCTTATTTTACGGAGTGTGAAGCCTCTGGATTGAATGTGAATAATTTCCTCTTTGCAAAGCTTACCCAAAAGCCAAACTTTCATTCAAGTCCTTCAAACTTTCTTTTTCTCTTTCAATTAAGTCTTAGAAACACCAAAAATATTTAATTAGACAATTAAAATACCAATTGAACAATTTAACTAATAAGGCCATTAAATTAACATAAAACTAACATAAAAACATACTAAAAACACATTAAAATCATAGTTAAATTTACACTTATCAAATACCGCACACTTATCCTTTGCTTGCCCAAAAGCAAATCTAAACAAATCAAATTCTCATAATAATCAAACTCAAAATTAGATTTAAATAATTCAAGACTAAGTTAAACATTTAACAAAAGCACTCAATAAAATCATGGCTAGAATAAACTCAAAACAAAGAGATAATAATAAATTTCTATGTGTGTGTGCAAGACCAAAATAATTTAAGCACTTTTCAAAAATAAAACACCAATGCATCTCATAATCAAACTTTAAAATTAAAGTATACTAAGTACACTTAAGGTTTCGCACTTGAAACTCTAGAATCACCATAGGCCTTTCCTTTAGCATCGGAATCCGAAGGTCATCTCCGCTAAACAACTAAAAAAAAGAATAGAATCACTTAGGTCTTAAAAGGGTTGTAATGGGGTTAAAAGATTAGCTATCAAAGAATGGTCAAAAGATAATAAAAAAGAATTAGCCACTCTATACTTGAATAAATCACATTTCTAAATTTTCAAACTATTAAGCATAATTCCCTTGTCAAGCTTTCTTATTCAATATTCTTAAGTTTTGAACAAACCCAAAATAGAAGCAGTATGACTAAAATCCCTCTTATTTTTCTTGTTTCTAAAAAGTCCCAATTTCTTTCTATTATAACTACTCCACACTTAAAATTTTATCGTATATGCTAGCTTTATTTCTTTTTCTCTTTCTTTTCTTTCTTTTTTCTTTTTTTTTTCTTTTTTTTTCACTAGCTTCTTTTGCTGGCAAATTACAGAAATAAGGGTAAAACAAAGATATTATACAAGCATTTGACTTTCTCACACAATTCTTATCCTCAATGATGCAATCATTCTCATTACACTCAATTTAAATATCCAATAAATGTAAACCTATCCAAATCTAGAGTGTCCAATTCTAGAGGGTAGATAATGGCTTTTAGGCTATATGGTTAATAATGAGTGTAATAAAAACAAAAATTATGGTATGCTTTAAGCACACCTTATTAAGCTCAAATTGGCTAACAAATGTTAATGATATCAAAAAGGGTAGGAAAATAGTCTTTTAATTAGCTTAACAAGAAAAATTTACCTATATCACTTTCTAAGTTGCTTGAGTTGCTTTCATGCTTCGAAGGGTGATGAGGAAGGTTCTGGTGTCCTAAAATTCCTTGCTCAACTATTTTAATGCATTGGTTTTTCTAAAGTTTAAAAAATCGGTCTTTCGTACTTTAAGAGTGTGTAAACTAATAATTATAAATCAAGTTGAGTAATATACTAACACAAAATTTCATTAAACAACCTACTTGTCTTACTACTAAACTAAAGTCTCGACTATCGTACAATCTAAATTTAAGTTCAATTTGTTCAATATTCTAAGAAAAATTGGGGCAAACTAAACTACATGTAAGTTAAATGACAAATTGAACTAACTATAATACTAGCATGCAAACTACAAACCAACTAAACAAGAAAAATAAAACAACTAAGACAAAATAACTAAAATAATTCATGAGCAAGATGAAGAACTTCCTTGAATTTTTTAGTTTAAAACCAAATTCAGCTGTGTTCTATCCCTCTCTTTAAAATTTTGCTGTCCTTAGCAAAATTGAGATTTGATTTATATGGTAGTAGAGGTGGTAGTGAAATGTACGTTCTGGATCAAAATCTCTCCCTAAAAGTGTTTGCCGGCTAGACATACTTATATAAGTCGATCTTATCTTTATCAATGTAGGCAGGGATATATTGCTCTGAAGAACTGGATGCATAATCTTTTAGTGCCTTCTTAGGTGACACTGCATACATATAAAAATGCAACTTATAGTTAAAGATAATTAAAGCTTAATAAATTCTCAAAAAATAAACAAAGGCAATTTACAAATTATGACTCTTGTGGATTGCAGTGCTAGGGGAGATAAATATATTCTAATTAAGTGCATAAATGATGGATTCAAAAGAACAAATGAAATGGAATTAATATAACGAATTAAAATTAATCATATAGTTAAACTTAGTCTTAAACCCCAAATTTATATCACAATGGTCTATTACGTGCACCTAATTCAATTATGATCATAGCAAGCATAAAGAAGTTAAAAACCATGAAAATTGTCAAGCCAAAGTAACCATAAATTCACAATTTATGTAAACAATTTAAGCAACAAGCAACGACATTAAAGAAACAATAAGGCAAAAGGGAACTTACTTGTTTATGTAAGTGATGCACAATGAAGTTTAAAAAATCAAATAAAGCAATCGGTGGAGTAAAATTGAGAAATGGCGAGCAAAATCACAAAATAAACTGAAAAACCTAACAAATAAATGAGTGTGTGCAAGAGTAACCAAATAAGACAACAATTATGCCTTTAAATAAGCCACCACTTGGTGGAGTGTCCCTTCACTCTACCGAGTGTTGCTTCTCTGGACACCAAGATCGAATTTTTGATTTTTTTTAGAAAACTAAAACACTATGTAGAGTAAAAATATACTCTACCAAGTGTGATTTTACTCGGTGGAGTATGTTCGACAGAGTGTTATCATATTGGACAACAAAATGTAAAAACAAGCAAAACTAAAAACTACTAATGATTCTTTAACTGCAAAAATTGCACAGACTTTTCAAAATTCACCCAATTAACACTTAATAAACATGCTCTCTCCTATAATTAAGATCATCAACACTCTATTTTGAATTTAACTTCAAATTATACCAAAACAAAACCAAGATTGTGCCTTTATTCAATGTCATTACTAAAAACATGTTCATGCATGATTTATATTGTTCTTGCACTTTTTCTGCTGCTAAAACACCAGATGAACTCTATTAAGACCATGAGATATACACTTCAAACAATAACTCAACCGAATATTGATGAGGCTCAGGATTAATTTTAAGCAGAAACAACACTGCTCATAATTCTTACATTGCAAAAGTTTCACAGTTAACTCAAAAATTCATCTAATTAACACTAAATGACAATTAATTTCTTCTTCTTGAACTCATGAATTGACAGACACAAATACAATAAACTTAAGAAAACATAAAAAACATGTATTGAATTATAAAAGTCTATTAAATTAAACTAAAGCTAGGAAAGCAAACTATTAAAAACAAAACACTAGACACAAATAAAAAAATTATGAAAATTCAAAGAGAAGGGTTAGAAAAGTTTTAGTTTTTCGAGTCCCAGCTCCACTTATGTTACTCTCTAGAGGCCAAACTTGTGATCCGAATAAGGGTCGCTCTGGACTTTGCTCTTCATTTTCTTCCATTAATAGAAGAAACTTGTCATAGTTCACCAAATCTGAAAATTTCATGTCCTCATTATAGTACAATTCCTCGTTTTTCTCATTAAGAATGAACTCTACTAGCTCTTCTAACCTAAATAAATCCTTCAAGCATATTGAATCTAGTTTCTCCACTTGAGAATTGAACACTTCTTGCTCCTTTGGTGATAAATCCTTCACAAGAGATCCAACATCATCCTCTAAATAAACAAATGGCTTGTCTTCAAATAAGAATTGTTCCTCTTGTTTCTTATCCCCTATTAATGAATGATTTGTTTCCTTTTCTTTACCACCATCACTTTAAAATTTCATAGAAACGCTTAAAATTTTTAGGTTAGATTCTAACCTTTCAATTCCTTTCTTTTGATCCCTTAGTAAATTTTCTTGACTCTTAATTGTATTCTATTGAGTCCTTATCTTCTCTTCTTGAATTCTTAATTTTTCCTCTTGAATCCTAAACTTTTCCTCTTGAATTTTATACTTTTCCTCGTGAGCCCTAAACTACTCTTTTTGAATTCTAAATCTTTCCTCTTGAGTCATTAATGTAACCTTCATCTCCTCTTTTTCAGCATAAAATTTCCTTTCCTTCCTTATAAGTAAGTCACAAATATCTTCAGTTTTGAAGATAACTGCCTCTTGTGTGACCCTTCATTTTTCTTTTTCAGCCCAAAATTGCATCTTCTTGCATATAAGTAGGTCAAGAAAAACTTAATTCTTGGAGTTACACGCCTCTTTTGAATACTGCAATTCTTGATTCTCTGTCCTCAATTCTTTTAATTGTACTCTCAAAACCCATGGAGAATTACATTCTTCAACAAAATGATGGTGATGAATAAGGATTTTGTGACTATGTATGCAATAGTTTTATCTCCTCCCTTTCTCTTACTAGATCATTCATTTCATGTTTCAAAAGAAACAATTCAAAGTTACGGACATCATCTTGCATCATCTTGAAAAATGTCTTAAATTTTCCTGCAAAAAAAAAACAATCACCAAATGAAAAACAAAATAAAATAAAATCTCAGACTAACTTAATAAAAAATATTAAACAAGCAACACTATTGTTCCCCAATAATGGCGTAAAAAACTTAACCGGTGTCAAGCAAGTATACTAGATTGGCTTGTAATATAGGAAAATATAGATTAAGACACTAAATATCATACCCAAGAGAACATGGAATGCTAAGATAAATATCTATAAATCAATTAAATTAATTTGAGATGATTTCCCTAGTTTTTTGATTTAAAGACAAGAACTAAACTAAACTTAAACAAGCAATAAAACAAATTAGAAACTAAAATTGAACTACCATTAATAAAACATAATGGCTAAAACACTTTTACTAAAGAACTATCTATCACACCCTTTACGGGACAATACTTTTCCGATGAAAAACTTAGCCTAAAATGGTAAATTTTTTTCCATCACCGATCAGTTTTGATATACTTTAAATACCTTTACATCAAATTCCTAATCAATCGATGATCTTATAAATAATTAAAACATACATGAAATAAATTCATGCCAAAAACTTACTACCAACACTCACCCGTCAATAATCATAACAACAATCAGAATACGGTTAAATCTTTTACCTTAATTGTTTAAGTATATACATCCCAAAATACAACTCGATTTAGCACTAATTCTTCTTTTTCGATCCGGCTCCACTGTGTACTATGCTCCCATAACACTTCATAATTTGCACACAGTAAACACTACGTTCTGAGCACTAGATATGCTTAGTGGTGACTACTAATCCTAGAATTTCCCAAATAAAGCATAATTACATAGATTATGCTACTTTTATTCTTATTTCATTAAACATTTTCTTTTACTTCAGTCAACATTCATTTCATTATTAACTCATATTTTGGTAATTATTGTTATTTGATTTTCAATCTTTCAACGTTACTTTACACAACCTTCTTAGGTGAATCGACTTCAGATTTCCTTTTACTTTTATGCTTATTCTTTACTATACCTTTTACTTTTACTTAACTTTCATTTTATATTTTTAATCACAGCGATATAATTATCATTTCATTTAGCAGTGTATATTGGTACTCATGTCTTTAATGGTACCAAATTTATAGATTATTTTATTTCTCGATTTATTATTTAGTTATCCAATATGTGCTATAATTACACTTCTTGCTATTTATTCTTTTATTTTAATTTTACTTTTAACTAATAAATACATTACTATTTAAAGGCTTTTAAGCTTTATTGCAAAGTGATACAGCAATTTTGGGGCACTTTTCATTCAAATCTCTATTTTCTTCTTTATAAATTTACCCATGTTCAAATACTTGTTTAGGATTTATATCTTTTACTTTTTTTCCAATTGAACAATTATATGCCTTATTTGGGAAAGATGGGAAAAATTTTGGAACAAAATTTAGCAACGAAATTTAAATTCCGTTGCTATTTCGATTGCTACTTTATAATTTGCCCTAGCTATAAATTTATCATTTTCTTCCACCTGTGTCTTCTCCCTCATCAGTTGCTCCTCTCTTTCTCTCTTTCTCTCTCTCTCTCTCTCTCTCTCTCTCTCTCGCCATCTACTCTTGTAAACCACGACCTTGCTCGATATTTTCCACAGACCATTTCAAGCTTCTCTTCTCTTATTGTGATACTTGAAGCTTAATTTTGACAGGTAAGAGCTTCTTAATAAGGGTTTATTTCTTGAAACAACTTCTTGTGCCGCTTAAATTTTTTTCTCTTTGTTGTTACATTTTGTGTTTTACAATCTATCATTTTAATTTTTAATTTTTCCTATTTCAAGTTGAAATTTTGGCGTAGGAAACTCTAATATCTTTTCCCAATATACTCGTAACGATTTCTATCTGGACAAAAGATGCTTTATTTACTTGTCTCAAGTTTCATTGATTTATTTATTTCGTAGGAAAGACAATATTACTAACTTATCTTTTCTGCAGAGCTTGTGAATGATGAGCTTCGGCAATGACAAAAGCCTCATAGGCAAGTATATTATTTTATACTTTTTTTCAAGGAGACTTCCTTATTTTTTCTTCCTACTGTGTGATTTTCCAAGTCAAGGTTTTTGAATTATTTTCTCATCTTTCTGAAGATACTCTGAGATGGATTTTAAGTAGCCTAGTACAAGTGCTTAGATGAAATGGAGCTTGTTGGAATAAGCAGATGAAGGTTATGTTATGCTAAAATAAGTGTTTATATTATTTGCATGTTGCAAAATTGTTAGTTGTGGTAAAAGCATTTAATGTGATTTATGGCTCAATTTTTAATGTACTAAATGAGCAGGTAACTTAGCAGCATATCATTTTGTTGGTTATGATTTCTTCTATTTCGTGAAGTCATTTTGATTTAGAAATGTTATTCTTTTAATGGGAATCTAAAATTCAGAGATTGCTGCTTGAATAAAGAGATTTCCTCTCGCTGAGTGAAGGAAATGACAATCTATTTTCTCATATCATGCTTCTATCTATCCACACTGTTTGAGTAAATGATATTTTGGTGTGAATTTTTTGATTCTTTTACTGCTTTGATTTTTTGGTGTGAATTGTTTGGTTTTGAATCTTCAAGTAGAGAGGTATTTTGAATTTTTTTTTCATGTTTTTGCTTATTAATTGTAATAATTACTGAATGAGTGCTCACAACCTACGGGTCTGCTTCAAAATCTAATCTTTTGTCTTAATTCTTCGGCTTATCATATTAGGATTTTGATAGGGAACTTCTGAATGCTGGTTGCATATGGTTTCCGTGGGTTCAAAAGCTTTAAATTATTTCACCTAATTCAATCAGTATTTTATTAACAACTATATTGCCTAATTTTATAGTTAGTAGTAAAAAAGTAATTAAAAAATTCTGAGATTTAGGCCAATTAGATCTACCAAACAGTCCCAATGTGTGCTATTAATCCTATATACAACATTATTTAGCCAAGATTACATATTGACTTCTCGGGATTGATTGTGACTTTTTCTTCGATCTTCTTCCTTCTTGGTTTTTTAACCACTTTTATAATTTATAAATTTCAAGATTTGATTTGTTGAATTATTTTCGAAAGTAGATAAAGAATAAATTTCTAGTTTTCTCTCTTGTTTTGAGTTTTATACAATTATTATGATTTGTTATTTTAATATTATACAATTATTGTATTTTTAATTATGATTTGTTAATTTCTTATTTATATTTATTTCTTTCTGTTTCTATATATGCAAATTGGAATTCTAATCACACAAATTATGTGGCTGTTAACATATGTTCCAGATTTAGTTTACAAGTTTTTTTAGCTAATTATGAAAATTCATGATATTTTGCTGTACTTTCATCAATGTGATTTAGAATTTGAATTTTGTATAGTCACAACCAATTTGGGGCCAAGGCAAGTGAGCAATTTGGTTCAATTTGGTTTGTGTATAAACATATTCTTCACTTGCCCATTGATGATGAGTAAGGTTTATGGAATTCTCGTGCTTTTTGTCTCTTCTTCACTCTTCTTTTTATTCTGCTTAATTCCTCTAGTTTTGTTCAGAAGAGTGGGTCAGTATATCATATAATTATAATTGGGGTTATAATTTTCTTGATTATACTTGAGATTTATTTTATTATTTTAGGTGTATTTTTTGAGAATTTAGTTTCTTTGTGCTCAGCTGATGGTGGGCTTAGTGCTTTGTCAGTCAATGGTGGGCTTAGTTCCTACTTCATATGTGTAGGAAAATAAGTAGATGAATGCAGAATAAATTATTTTTTCTTACATATATATATAAAGAAGGTTTTTTTGCAGGGAAAATAATCCTCGAGGATATGG
Organism: Excoecaria agallocha; assembly: GCA_037975025.1. Taxonomy (NCBI): domain Eukaryota; kingdom Viridiplantae; phylum Streptophyta; class Magnoliopsida; order Malpighiales; family Euphorbiaceae; genus Excoecaria; species Excoecaria agallocha. The sequence goes on from CM075807.1 coordinate 104,852,184, forward strand.
TATCCATCTCGAAAGCAAGTTCTTATAGTGCATGGCTAGTGAGATTTCAGACTTGAGAAATGTGTAATTGACTTTTTTTTTAAATAAGTTTCTGAATTTGTTCATTTTTAGTAATAATAAGAAAGAGATATGTTGATCACAGCCACTCACCATCAAAAGAGTACTGTTGACAATCAGGTTTCCTTACTTTCTAATTTCTTTGCTTTCCCTGCTATGATATTTAGGAATTTGTCAGTAAAATTTTGATATTTCACTCGGAGAAAAGTTATTCTTGGTATTTATTTTTGTTTTTTAAAATTCGGATTTAGATGTTTACTTGCAAATATTTTCTATAATCAGTGTAATGAAGATATTTACTTTCAACCAGTAAAAGATTTCTTGCCCATAATTCAAGAGGTAAATTAATGGATAGCTGTCTGGCTTGTCCTCTTATTTTAGTAGGCAGATACTGAAAATATTGGAAGAGAAGACCAAGAGCATCAAAGGTTCCACGGTTGAAGACAATGGATTTTGCATTTCTGTGCATTTTCGACGTGTAAATGTGGAGGTACTGATCAAGGAATCAACTTCAATAATTAATTAATTACAGTAGCTATTGATTTATTAATACAGTTTATATGTGCTCGGTAAAAAGTGCAGGATACTGATACTCTTCAGGAGATGGTAAAATCAACGATAGAAGCTTACCCTGGCTTTCATATAACAGGTGGCAAAAAGGTACAAAAGTATTAATCACCACTTGATGATAATTATTTAAACATATATTTTATATAAGGATTTTATTTTTGGATTTCCATTTTTCCATTCCCTTACACTTAAGGGCAAATAATAAATATTCACAGATACCATGTAAATATAATGAAATTTAATTATATATATATATAGAATCTAAATTAACTTTAATTTTGTGCTTATGTCTCTAACCAGGTTATGGAGATACGACCCCGTATTTTTGCTGGGTATGCACTATCTTTACCGTAAATTCCTCATATTCTTTCTATTAATTGGTGGTTTATTGCTGTTAATTCAGAAACTTAGTTTAGTTTAATTAGATTCTTATTCAATCCATTATAATATTTAATATGTATGTGTGTGTATATATAGATACACACACATCGTTCTTTATATTAAACATTTGAAATTGCACTTTGATCCTCTTGAAATAATATCACAGAACTTGACTTATCATCTATTTTGTATTTGTTTTGAGTCGAATTGTTTTGGGATTATATTTGCATTATACGGGATTTGGAAGTTGAATTGTTTTGGGATTATATTTGTATTATATATATATATATATATATATATATATATATATATATATATATATATATATATATATATATATATATATATCTTCATGATTTTGCAGGAAACAAATCAAAGAATTTTATCACTTAATAAATAAATATGTTCCCTTCTACTTTACATGTAAACAATTAATATCAAATTTTTCATAAGTACAGGCTGTCACTTAATAAATAATTCAGCCATTTAGATTGCCTTCATAGTTTTGAGCCTACTCTAATAGCTTTATGTGGGTTGCAATAGTTGTGAGATTTTGTTAGGTTTAGATTTTTTTCTCTACCACTAAGGTGTTATGACATTCGTAGAAGTTTAGCTTTGCAAATAAAATTGAGTAGATAGAGCTTAGCTGACATATAGGTCTTGTTCTGTCCCTCACCTGCAATTTATACTCTGTTTTGTCTAATCTTTCTCCAAGTTGTGAAGTAGGATTTTCAGCTCTAGGGTGCATATTTTTAGAGCACCGATTTTAAAATTATTGTGAAATTTAGTTATGTCTACCCAAACTCCTATAATTGTCGATATTATATGTATACACATACATGAAATTGTTTCAATCTAGTTCATAAATGTTATAATACGAGGAAAAATTATTCTCTGTATGCAAATTCACATGTTAAACAATTTAAAATGATAGCTCATATATGCATTAAATTACTGACTTTCAAAGATATTTGCATATAATTTCAGAGACATAAACGTGTAAAGATAATTCAATCTTTAAAAGAAAGAAAAATGTAATACATTTTTTCCCACGCTAAAAGTTATTAACTAATGTGGGAATATGACTTGATTTCAATTTTCTAGGTGATGGATTGATTATTTTCTTCTTATGGTAATGTTACTTATTCAAATATTTTGTATATTGTTGTCTTTGTTCTGTTATTAATTTAGTCATCAATTCTTATGATGAAAATGCTCATGAAATAGGGTTTGTAGTTTTTCCTGCTGCTGCTTATTGGATGATGTACAAACACAGGCTAGAAACATGGAACTTGCTGCTATTATTGCCAGGAAATAGGTACTGATAGGATTTGTGAGCAAGGTAGAGCTGGTAAAAATTCTGAGCAGGTATACATAACTAAGACTAGTAGTTTTTGAGGAGTATGATGCAGCTACTTGCCATCCAAAATATTAACTACTTATGTGAGGGAACCAAAGCAGGAAAGTCCAACAATGAAATCCTCATTCTAATTTTTTCTCACTCTCCTCATTGTTTTTCTTTTGGGTGGTCCATCGGAGGTTAATAGACTGGTGAGCTGAACTAGGAGGGCTAGCCTTTACCTTTCACAACTCTCTTACCATCAAGGCTATGAGAAAATCTAAAATAACATACAAGTTCACATACTGATATATCTAAATATGAGGTGTTAAGTTGATAGTAATAGATGAAGTTTTTTGCTGTATTTGCTTGTCTTTTCTTGCCATTTCTGTCTCTTTTCTATTGCAAGATTTTTATATTCTTGATTGTTTGCCTTGTGGTAAATTGTTAATAATTTTCCTTTGATTTAATATAATTAGTTCTAGCATACTTATATGTTAAATTAAGCAATCTTCTATCATGTAAACTCAGTACTAAAAAGAAATTATTCGGACAAAAGCACATTCTTGTAAGGTATGAAAGAGAGAGTGATGATAAGTTTGGGTGCCAAAATTAGATGTAATAAGAGAATGTGGACCATTGAAACCTGGCTTTGATTATTGACCTCATTTTGTTAATCTTTCAGATGATTTTTTTAACTTTTGCAGCCTCATTTTTTCATCTCTGTTCACATGAACTTCATCAGTCTATTTTCATTAGTGTGAATTATGCGATTGTGTCTCTCTCCTACTCACTTTTTATCTCTTTGTATAATGTGTTGTTTTCTGTTTAGCATTGCGACGGAATGCTCTTATTGTTTGGTTTTTAGAATTACTTGACTTCTCTAATTTATTTATTTTTTTGCATTGTACTTTTTTGTCCTTTTATCAATGTTTTAAGGGTTTGAAGGTTCTCAATCATTCGGTGGAGAATTGCTATTCCTTTCTCTACTGGTTTCAGTCCTATGTTAGCGATGGATTAGTGATGGAAATGACCGTCATTAAATTTTTTACTTATGGGTGAATTTAGCAACGGAATTAGGATTCCGTTGCTAATTTAGCAAATGAAATTTATATTCCGTTGCTAAAATTGACCAATTAACCGTATATTGCATTGTTGAAGTTAGCAACGAAATTCAATTTCAGTTGCTAAAATTGACCAATTAACCGTATCTTGTATTGTTGAAGTTAGCAATGGAATTAAATTTCCGTTGCTAAATTTAGCAACGGAATAAATTTTTCGTTGCTATATTTAGCAACTGCCGAATTAGCAACCGAAATTTTCGTTGCTAATTTTCGTTGCTATTTTTGATTAGCAACAAAAAATTGACATTTTCCGTTGCTAATTTTCGTTGCTAAATTGTAATTTTGTTGTAGTGTAACAAGCATAAAGAAGTTAAAAACAATGCAAATCGTCAAGCTAAAGTAACTATAAATTCACAACTTATGTAAACAATTTAAGCAACAAGCAACGACATTAAAGAGAGAATAAGGCAAAAGGGAACTTACTTGTTTATGTAAGTGATGCACAATGAAGTTTAAAAAATCAAATGAAGCACTCGGTGGATTAAAATTGAGAAAGGGCGAGCAAAATCACAAAATAAACTAAAAAACCTAACAAATAAACGAGTGTGTGCAAGAGTAACCAAATAGGACAGCAATTATGCCTTTAATTAAGCCACCACTCGATGGAGTGAAGAGGCACTCGGTGGAGTGTCCCTTCACTCTACCGAGTGTTGCTTCTCTTGACACCAAGATCAAATTTTCGAATTGTTTTTAGAAAACTAAAACACTCTGTAGAGTAAAAATATACTCTACCGAGTGTGATTTTACTTGATGGAGTATGTTTTTACTCCACAGAGTGTTATCATATTGGACCACAAAATGTAAAAACAAACAAAACTAAAAACTGGTAACGATTCTTTAACTACAAAAATTGCACAAAATTTTCAAAATTCACCCAATTAACACTTAATAAACATGCTCTATCCTATAACTAAGATCATCAACACTCTATTTTGAATTAAACTTCAAATTATACCAAAAACAAAACCAAGATTGTGCCTTTATTCAATGCCATTACTAAAACATGTTCATGCATGATTTATATTGTTCTTGCACTTTTGCTGCTGCTAAAACACTAGATGAACTCTATTAAGACCATGAGATATACACTTCAAACACTAACTCCACCGAATATTGATGAGGCTCAGGATTAATTTTAAGTAGAAACAACACTGCTCACAATTCTTACATTGCAAAAGTTGCATAGTTAACTTAAAAATTCACCTAATTAACACTAAATGACCAATAATTTCTTCTTCTTGAACTCATGAATTGACAGACACAATTACAATAGACTTAATAAAACATAAAACACATGTATTGAATTATAAAAGCCTATTAAATTAAACTAAAGCTAGGAAAGCAAACTATTAAAAACAAAACACTAGATACAAATAAAAAAAATTATGAAAGTTTAAAAGAAGGGTTAGAAAAGTTCTAGTTTTTTGAGTTCAAGCTCCACTTATGTTACTCTCTAGAGGCCAAACTTGTGATCCGAATAATGGTCTTTCTAGACTTTGCTCTTCATTTTCTTCCATCATTAGAAGAAACTTTTCATAGTTCACCAAATCTGAAAATTTCATGTCCTCAATATAGTACAATTCCTCCTTTGGCTCATTAAGAACGAACTCTACTGGCTCTTCTAACCTAAATAAATCCTTCAAGCGAATTGAATCTAGTGTCTCCACTTGAGAATTGAACACTTCATGCTCTTTTGGTGATAAATGTTTTACAAGAGATCCAACATCATCCTCCAAATAAACAGATGACTTGTCATTAAATATGAATTGTTCCTCTTGTTTCTTATCCCCTATTAATGAATGATTTATTTCCTTTTCCTTACCACCATCACTTTGAAATTTAATAAAAACGTTTAAAATTTCTAGTTTAGATTCCAACATTTCAATTCCTTTCTCTTAATCCCTTAGTAAATTTTCCTGACTCTTAATTGTATTTTCTTGAGTCCTTATCTTTTCTTCTTGAATTCTTAATTTTTCCTCTTGAATCCTAAACTTCTCCTCTTGAATTCTAAACTTTTCCTCTTGAGCCCTAAACTACTCTTCTTGAATTCCAAATCTTTCTTCTTGAGTCATTAATGTAACATCTATCTCCTCTTTTTCAGTATAAAATTTTCTTTCCTTCCTTATAAGCAAGTCACAAATATCTTCAATTTCGAAGATAACTGCCTCTTGCGTGGCCCTTCATTTTTCTTTTTCTGCTCGAAATTACATCTTCTTGCACATAAGCAGGTCAAGAAGAACTTGATTCTTGGAGTTACAAGCCTCTTTTGAATATTGCAATTCTTGATTCTCTCTTCTCAATTCTTCTAATTGTACTCTCAAAACCCGTGGAGAATTACTTTCTTTAACAAATGATGGTGATGAATAAGGATTTTGTGACAGTATATGCAATTTTTTTATCTCCTCCCTTTCTCTTACTAGATCATTCATTTGATGTTTCAAAAGAAACAATTCAAAGTTATGGACATCATATTGCATCATCTTGAAGAATGTCTTATATTTTCCTAAAAAAAATCACCAAATCAAAAACAAAATAAAATAAAATCTCAGACTAACTTAATAAAAAAATATTAAACATGCAACACCACTTTTCCCCAGCAATGGCATAAAAAACTTAACCGGTATCTAGCAAGTATCATAGATCGGCTTGTAATATAGGGAAATATAAATTAAGACCCTGAATATAATACCCAAGAGAACATGGATTGCTAAGATAAATATCTATAAATGAATCAAATTATTCTGAGATGATTTCCCTAGTTTTTTTAAAAAAAATTTAAAGACAAGAACTAAACAAAACTTAAACAAACAATAAAACAAATTAAAAACTAAAATTGAACTACCATTAATAAAACATAATGGCTAAAACACATTTACTGAAGAACTATCCACCTCAATTTTTCATGTATATGACTTAATTAAAGATTATTGCAGTTGATTATTGAAAACCGATAATAAAGTCAGATAACTTCGCAGAATATCTTTCTAAGTATTAAATTCCCTTATTCAAAACAATTCAATACTCAACATAAAAATTCAGTTTATGAACTCCTAAATATCTGTCAGATCCTTTCTCAAGAAATCTTACTTTAATTCATTCTTAATTCATCTCTTCATAACTTTATTTCACCTAACACTAAACACAATTACCACGTTTTTCAGAAAATAATCGTGAATTAGATTAGATAACTAAACCATGAACATGCATATCTTAAGTTACTATTAATTCAATTATTAACCATTTCTCAACAAATCAATAATCAAAATAAAAGCAACTAAAGACAAGGATTTTGCACAGGAATTAAGAAATAATCAACTAACATTCAATTAAATAACAAACTAAGTCATTATATGAAGAAATATGAGGGTTTAAGTTCCCTCAGCAAAAGAAAATGAACTACTCACACATTGTTATTAAACAAAAATAAAAATAAAATAAAGGAACAATACACTTAAGTGTAAAACTAAACTAAACTAAACTAAACTATGAAACTAAGAAAACTATGCTCTGACAAAGAAAAAATGTTCTCTCCTCTTCTATTGGTATCTTCCTCCTTTTATAGCTAAAGAAAGAAGAGTTTAAACCCACAGATGATTCCTCTTCAAGCAGACTTCCAAATTAATTAAAAAACTTCTTATTTAAGGATTGTAAAATCCTTACGTGCATTGGAAAACCTTACACTCGGTGGAGCAAAAGATTGATCGGTGGAGTATGAAACTTAGCATTGCCTCACTCCGTGGAGTATCCTTTTTACTCCACCTAGTAAGCTTCTTCCTTTAGGGCACTCCACATAGTAAAATCTTACTCTACGGAGTTTGAAGCCTCTGGATTGAACGTGAATAATTTCCTCTTTGCAAAGCTTACCCAAAAGCCAAACTTTTATTCAAGTCCTTCAAACTTTCTTTTTATCTTTCAATTAAGTCCTAAAAACAAGAAAAATACTTCATTAGAAAATTAAAATACCAATTGAAGAATTTAACTAATAAGGCCATTAAATTAACATAAAACTAACATAAAAATATATTAAAATCATAGTTAAATTTACACTTATCAATTCTCTCATATAAAATATTTTAAAATGCAAATTCATTACTATCAAACCAATCTTTTTATTCTTCATCATTTCTATTCTTTCTGCCTATCTAATTATCTATATATAACAAAATTTCCATTATATGTTGTCTATCAAAATTTTAAATATGTTTTAAATACATATTTGAGAATTAAAAAATAACAAGAAATATAATGAGAAATATGTTTTAAACATATAATATAAATATCATGCCAATGTTATAGTCATTGAAAAGATGCCAAGACCTCTAAATACCAATCCCAAACATATAATGAACATAATTAATAAATAATCAGGTGGTGTTCTTATAAAATGCTGATTCAGATGCACTGTACTTAATTATTTATTATAATCAGTGTAGAAATCCAGTAAAAATATTTAGATAAATACAGCTTAATAATGCAAATGGAGTTAATGATATGTTAGTTGAAACTTAAAATTAAGGTATTCAAGTAGGGTAGAATGAAAGCTAACTAAGATTCTAGATAGCTAATCCAAGTCAATACTTCACCAAAATCCTAAATAATCAACTATACTAATGAAAAATATTGCCAGAGAGGCAGAGTACCTTTAGAACATTATTCGATGAAGGTTCATGAATAAATTTTCCCCAGAATTAACTTTCTAACTACTATCAACCAAAAAAGGATGAAAATCAATAGAAAAAATTAATTGTGTGGTCTACAATATGTAGTCCGTGGCTAAACATCTGATGTGAAGAGCAATTAAAAAAATGAATCACCTGAAATGTTGAGCTGTTGTTCATAGAGTTTCAAGGATTTTTGAAGAACAGATGTATCTGGATGATATCCTAAACTCTCTAGCTTTGATGAAGAGAAATCTATATGTCTAAATAGATGCCATGATTCTGCAAGAAAAATACAAACTTGTACATGCCACACTTTTCATCAGACAAAAATTAAAGCATTCAATAGAAATGCAATAAATAGTTTCTCAAGGTAAGAGCAATATATTAAGATCAAATGTTAAAGCAAAAATAACCTGCTGAGTTGAAATCACATAGTAAAGCAAAAGCCAAAATGCTTACTCTACAAGCCAGCTGATTTGCATACTTATTAACTTTTCTTCAGAAGGGTTCATAAGAGCAAAAATAACTTTTTCTTAAGAGTGGTTAATATCACACAATTTATGTAAAGTTTATGTTTGTTAAAAGTGAAAATTATAATTTAATAGACTATTTACAGATTGAGTATATCATTAAAGTCATTCCCAAAGCAATAATTAACTAGGTATTTACAAGTTATAAAATCATGGAATTACCAACATATGTACATAACCTTAAAGACATCGAAAAAAGTTATTTAGAAATCAAAAATAGGAAATTTTCACTTTTGGTAGACTGTTCTCTTAACTGAACCTACTAGACAATCCACATCCTCAGTCCAAATGCATAGTTTCTCATAATGTCTTCTCAAATTCATATATGTGTATATACAATATACACTAGTTTTAACTCAACATGGCAGTAAGCATTCAATTAAGCTTTCACATTCTTTTACGTTAAATCCCAAGTTGGAACTTTAGAAGGAGTAATATACTTATTAATCATATAAATATTTCACTGTTAACTTTACATAGCTTCATTAACATTAAGATGACTTCAGAGAATAAAGGAAAAAATCACAAAATGCATAAACAAAATAAAAAGGACAAACTGACCGTAAATTATTTTTTTTATAACTTGAAATTATATTGCCAAAAAGGCCATAAAGTAGCCCAGGCAAAACCAAAAAATTAGTAAACAGAGTTAAACAATAAGAGGAACTCTGCAAACAATACTATGCAATAACAAACAAAACCAGATCATTTAAGGTAAACTGCCCAAAAAAGCAAATATGAGAATGAAGGAAAGAAGAAACAATTTGAGATAAATGTCTAACTAAAAAACTTAAGAAAAAAAACCCCCATAGATTGAAGTAGAGAGGTCTCTTACCTTGCCTAGACAGTCTACAATTCTAAAATAAATAGGGGATCTCAATTTTCAAACTCGATGAGTTACTATCTTACTTGTTAATCCAGGCCACCAAATCAGTCACCCTTGATGATACCAAATTTGACCATAAATTGGTTAAAACTTCAATTAAACATAAATTAGTTTTTTCCCTTACCTCTTTAAAGAGAATTGCAGCCCAACCTCAATGCCTTCTCTTTTTCCTTGGTGTTGTTTTGCTTAACCACTTCACAATTTAACATGATCAAGATATTTATAAATGTATATGCATGCAATAAAGTTCACTATAAAGGAATTAAACCGAAAGTTCTATGGACCTACCTGCATTTCTCTAATATTGGGTTGAAATACATGTAGAATCTTCCCAAAATTGTGAGCAACCTACGTGTAGAAGACTCAATAATAACAATAAAAGTGTAAGTAGTTTGAAAAGTTAATTGCTACTAAACCACCACAGACATCAGGGCATTAAGATGGAAGGGAAGGTCCTTAGCCAAATTCATAAAATCTCATTTACAAATAACAGCAACGCTTCTCATCTATTTATGATGATATTATAAAGATAAAGATACATGTAGCATATCAAATGACTGATATTGTAACCTATTTAGTCCTTATTTTCTTACATTCAAATTCATGGCAATTAGGAAATGAAATTCAAGTCCCAAACTTAGGAAATAAAAATGAAAAGACAAGCATGCTAAGAGGAGGAAAATAACCAGTTGCTTTAAATAAGTTCTAATGTGAGATTCTAATAAGCCTTCTCCATAAAAAATGAAAATGAATTCACAAAACATAGAGAAATGCTATTTCTACCTAGTTTAGAATAGGTCTTTAAAGCAATGCAATTCCTTAAGGAACCTATATTACAATTTACTTTATGAAACCTTTCAAAATTGTTAGATACTACATAAATAAGCACTATTGTCTAAAGAGGCGAATAATTAATTTATATGCATACAATGAAGCTCATTGTGAAGGAAATCTTATAAGAAAGATGAGATGCCTTAATGATGCAAAAAGCTAATTTAAAAAGAAATAAATCCACAACTACCCTATGAATAATATCTGTGAACAATGGCTATTAATAAAATCCATAAAGGCACTATTACCAAAATTCCATTAACTGTTTCTACGAAGATACTTTAATCAATAAATTAATTCTATTAAGTTGGGTTTGAGTTTAATCAGTTTTAATAATAGAAAAAAACACTAGTGGGCACCGAATTTGGGTATAAATTGCAAGTGAATTTGGAGGCAATGCTTGAGTTTCAAAGCTAATGAATTCCTTTATATTTACGTTTACAGTTGCATAACACTAATTGATAAGGTTTCAGAACTAGTAGTTTTATGTATGGATGATAGTAATTCACTATAACATATTAAGAATTACAAGTCTATGTAACTTTATATTGTAAAAAGTAGATAAAATGAACTTTTCTGTAAATACAACAATGAGCAAAGAATGAAAAACCTCACCTACATGTAAAATAAAGTAGCAGAAGCATATAATAGATAGCTAGTTGGTGACAACAATAGAGAGACATACAAAGTCTACACAAAAATCTAATATCTAATAGGTGATAGCAATATAGAGCCGTCAGGTTAAAACTTCAAGACTAAAATTTCAGCTAAACCCAACTGAATATTGGCAGTAACTTTCATTTGATAGCATAAAAAGATTACATTGAGAAGAGAAAAAGGAAAAAAAAACAAACCTAAAATCTTCTCTATCAATAGCCTCTGCATTAATCGAAATTATCTCCCAAATATCAAAAATTCTATTTAAATAGATGCAATCATAAGATGAATCAAGGGAATTATTTTAAATTTTGTTTTAATTGCAGCAATCCCCATTTAATTGAGACAAATCAGGAGAAATCATTTTGATATCTGAAAAGTTATCATGAGTATAATATTGATCAGGTTAGAAAGAAAAAAATTAGTAGAAACATGAGATGGGATATGAAGAACGGTGCTTTGACATCGTTCCCATAAAAAGTGCCATGTTTTCTATAGAAAAGGAAAATTATAGAGAACATGTAAAAGCAATTCTCCAAATCTTTTTATGTTTTAAAAAATTAGAAAATTTCTTTTTTATTTTTAATTTAGGAAAATTAGGTTATGTAAACATAATATCCTATTTTTATTTTATTTTTTTGGAAAATTTTTCTACAAAATAGGGCTTGTTTTCTACAAGTAAACAACCCTTAAATATTCTTACTAAAAATTTTAATTGACACATTAATGCAGCAAAAAATATTTTAGGATAGGGATTTTTTGTTATTGAACTATTGTAAATAAGGTGAAAATATCTTCAAACTATTTTTTGAATTGTATATACTCCTAAAGGTATGAAAATAAGTGAAAATATCTTTATTTTAGACAAAAAGTCAAGCTGGCAAACGAATCTAATGGCAGCCAATTTAGAGATGACACATCAGCACCCATGTGACAATATCTATCTTAGTCAGTAATAATTAAAAAACTAAAAAAAATAAAATTTGTCGTGATACTATTATGGCGTTGTTGTAGAGAAAGCTCAACCTTCCTCTTCCATTTGCAAACCTAAATCTCCTCAAACAACAAATAATTCTATTTTCCAAAAAAAAAAATTTGGCTAGTTATCGACCAATTTTAATGCACAATATTGGCCTCCTGCATCCTTAGCTTCACCTCTTGATTCATTTTACTTCAATGAAAGAACAAAAAATCCAAACTCTAAGAAGAGTAGTAGAAAAGATACAAGAAATTAAAAAGGGAGATGCTGCAATGAGAGTTATAGAGGAAGCAATAGAGAGCTCATTGTAAAACTCACATTCATTTTGGAGTGAGCTATGAATGCACTTTCGATGCCATGCTCCATCAAATACCTTCATTCTCTAACATTTATTTCTATAGAAACAAAAAAAAGAAAAAAAAAGAAAATCACTACTATTGTAAGCAATAGCCATTAGTTTAGAAAGGAAAATTTTGATTTTTGCACCAAGTTGTTGCCATAGAGATGGTGTTACATTGGAATCTAGATAATTGATTTTGTTTTTTCAATTTGGATTATTTAATTAGTGTTTGTTGTGAAGAAGGGAAAAGTAAACAGTTTTCAATTTTTTGATTTATACATTTTGGTTTTTTTAATTTCTAGATTTTAATTTTTTTGGATTAATTACAAATTAAAGCCTGGACTATGATTCCCCAAATTACACTCTAATAGGATTAGAATATGATTAAGTGAATATATGAGTTTTAGTGTAAAAGAGCAATAATTGTATAGTGAGAACATGATAGATATTTCGGAAATTTTTGAGGGCACATAAGTGATTTATGTATAAGAGGAATGATTAAATTGAAAGAGGAAATGACAATTTAGAGTGAGTAGTAACTCAAAATTACAAGAGGGATTGAATGTTAATTAACCAAGATCAAAAATTTGGACCAATGGGATTGTGACACCAAGCTTAATTCTAAAATGATGTCTCATTAATTGAAGTAGATTTTTCTGCTTTCGAAGAAATTTTGGTCGGCCACACCAATTCAAAATTCTAGATTTTTTCACTTATTCTTCTTTTTCCTTAAAATCTCTCTAAATTTCTACACTTTAATTTGAAGAGAATGGAGAGAAAAATAGAACTTGAAGCATACAAGCAAAAGGCGGGTAACTTAATGTTTTGAGCTAAAATTTCTTCCTTATTCTTCTTTATTTATTTAGCATATATATTAAAAAAAATTATAATGAATTTTTAAATGTTTGTTTATTGGGATTTTTTGATACAAGTTAAAGAACAAGTGAGAGACAAGGGAAAAGGAAAGATGTGAGCAAGAAGAAAAAATGATAAAGCAAGCTTTTAAGAGGTATGAGAGTTTGTGTATATGTGTGTTTATGCTTGTTTTAGATTTTTAAAGGGTGTACTTGAATGTTTAAGTGTTATATGGATGTGAATTTGATAGTGAAGTTTTCATAAAAGAAGAAAATGTAGAGAAAAGAGTGATAGGATATATTTTGGTGTAGGAACCACATGACCTATAGATAGTGTTTTACTTATAATTTAAGTTAGAAAGCCCCAATTAGAAAAATTATAAAGGGCGCATAAACTAGACATTGAGACCTTAATTTTTTATAAGAGGCAAAAATTTAGTTTTATCTCCAAGACTAGTAAAAATAGGCTTAAAACAAAGTGTTGGCAATGAATTGGTCAACTAGAGTAGCCTAAACAATTTTAGTGATATCTTGGGATACAAATGTTGAAATGACTTTATTTTTTATTGTATAAAAACTAGAGACATAGGGGAATAATTGTTTAGAGGAAGTTTTTAAGTCAAAACATCTATACAAAATAGACCTGAGAAACTGTCCTATAGAAATTCGATATTTAAGTCTACCTGACTAGATTGGGTATCGATCCAATCATGTAGATGTATTTTAGATTGGAAAAATTGCAACCTACTGAGCTAGATTGAATTTTAATCCAATCAGGTACACCCTATTTTCAGCTAAGGATGGATTTTTCCCATTTGAAAGTTTTCGAAACACATCCAAACCTTTTTAGATGTTTATGGAACTATGCAAACACATGTATATGATCATAACATGATATAGTATAGTTGGAAAATGGAATTTTACATTGAAATGTAGAATATTTCCTAAATATGAATATAAGAAATTATGTATATAAGGCATAATTTTAGTATGTTAGTAAGTTTTTTTGTATTTTAATGTTCCCAAATTTGAATCGAACATCCTTGGATATTCACTAAACATTTTAAACTCAAGTGTAGGGTCAATATATGATATAATGAACATAAAATGAGTGGCTAATCATTAAAGAATGCATTTGACTGATGGCATGCAAAGTGAATTATAAATGTATACTTGTTTATTTTTGTTGCATTTTTGTTAACTATAACCTTAATACCTTTATGATTGAATGTACCTTGAGCAATTAAGTGTGTTGTCATGGAAATATCATAGTAATAGTGATATATTGATAATGCGGTATGCTTTCAAGTGATTAATAATTAAGTGCTCATGAATGTGTTTATGGATATGTGATTGTAGTGAAGTTTAGTTGACAAGATTGATTGTATAAGTGAAATGCATAGCACATTAATGTAATGAGGTATTTTAATGAGAGAAACTTCTATATGGGGCTTAAATTAGACATAAACATGGACTTACATGGCATAGTAATTCGATACCTCTAGGAATCTAATGTTGATACTATAATGGTTTCTAGTGATTCGATACCTTTGGGTATCTAGTGTTGACATTTTACATGATGTTTTTTAGTGATTTGATACCTATCTGGTACCTAGTGTTCCCAATTATCCACACCTACATTGCATTCAAGCTGCAAAAGTATTTATAATTTATACATAACATAACTACTATCTATATGATAACTAAGTATGTAATAATGGTAATGCAAGATGTATGTGTGATGGATAAGATAAGATGTGTATGATTTATACATCATATGTTAGTTACAGCAAAAAATAAGTTACATGTTAGAACTAAGTGATTCTGATTCCTGCTTTTGGGATATGTAGAAAGCTTGGGGTGTAAATTCCAAGTTCGAACCAAATGTTAGGTGAATTGACTGTAATATTCAAGTGTTAATGAATGTAGCTGCATAAAATTTAGTAAATGCAATGCTAGTTAGCTATGGAAGAGAAGGTTAATATTAGCAAAATAACAAGATACTTATAGACTAAAAATAATTCTTATTGTGTGTCAGGTTAGGTAAATATTGAAATGAATTTGGTATCATATTCTTTTTTTTTACTATGATTTAGTATTTGAATTGTTTTTGAGTAGGTGGAAATTGAAGATGAACTATAAGGAAAGATCGTGAAGTCCAAAGAGAGTTCCTAAAAGATGTAGTTTGTAGTAATATTTATGCATATAGTAGTTTTGAAAGAATGTATACCAAACTAAGTGTAAAAACTTTGTTATTATCAAAATTGTGTTATTGTACAAGCTTACACTAATTGTAATTTAGTAATAAATTCTTTAAGTATAATACTCATGTTATTATTGGTTGATAATTGATATAACATTAATGTTAGATAGTTTTAGTAACCATATTTACTCTTATAGGGTATTAGGGTGTTACATGGATTATAGGATACTTTTCAATATTATACCTAACATTTGAAACGTTGCAATGTCATTCCCTAACTTTGAGTCTCCTTTCAATTAAGGGACTTTGTCAATAATTTTGTTAAAAATGAATGGATTTTGCTGATTTAGCTAATTTGTGGAACCCACTATGTCAAATCAGATGTCAAATCACCCTCTTTCTTTTTCTTTTTAAAGATGTTCACTCACTTACAATAGCAAGCTCCCATTTACTAGTGAGCCCTCTACTCTCTCTCCCCCTAAATCAAAATGCCCTATATCTTTTCCTTGTATCCATGGCACTTAAACTAAGATTCGTGTTGTCCCTAATTGTCCCAAACTAGGTTTCTTTCTTACTTTTTGGCTTTATTCTCTTTGGTTAATTACTGGGAAAATATAAGCAAGAAAAATTAACACTTTTATTTCTTACTCTTTTTTATTTCTTATTAACAATAAGAATCCACTATCACCCGAAATTGGGTGAGGTGGGAGAATGAGGGGAGTGGAAGAAAAAAAATAAGAAAATAAGGCCAATGAAAATACAGGTACAAAGAATAATTTTTTTCATAGAAAAATGATAATGAAATTGATTAATATAAATTGGTTTATCCATTACGAAATAAAAAATTGAGAAATTTTCCTGAGAAAAGTGATGAGAAAAGCTTTAATTTTTCTCAATTAGGGGGAGCTAAGCAATTTGTGGATTGTTCTTAGGTATAGTTATTTTTGGGTTGGTTTGCTATTTTGGGTTAATATTTTGAATGTTTAAAGTTTGTATTATGCTATGTTTTATGTGAATTTGATTATTAGAAAGAGTGTGTGAAAATGGAGAAAATTTAAAATTAAGAATGAGAAATATAAAAATGGAGATGAAAAGATAAGACCCTCGATGCCATAAGGTAGATCCAATGGGATAGATAGGTATGCCTATAGGGTTATAGATGCAGCTGCTATAGTTGACCGTATTTAGGTCCATAGTCTATCCCGGTTTGGGACCACTGTTTTAACCCCATTTGGGTCCACAAGTTTGATACATTAAGGCATCCACAAGATTAATACCTTTGGGTATTCATATGATTGATACCTACGGGTATCCACATTACCCATTATCCACACCTACAAAATTTTGGCAAACATTCATAGGATATGTTATACAGTAAATACTTGGTGCCAAAGAATAGTATGTTATGGATGACTAACCAAATATATATAAATGTTGCATAATTAATTATGATATATATTGCTTAATGACATAAATGCATCTTATTATTATTGCATGTTATGTATGCTCGAGAATGATCACTATGAGTGGTTGTTCACCTACTTATTATTCCCCATTAGGCTGTATAGTTTAGTACGAGTGTTTATCCATGTAGGTACTCAAGATAGGCTTTTCCAGCAGGGATAAAGTTAACAACAGTAAAGCCAATACTAGCTTAGGAAAACTCAAGTATGGAGATAATGTGGTCTGTTGGCTATGTTCTATTATTGTAAACTTCACATTTTGATAATATGATGAAATGTAAGAATGTTATGTAAGGAATGACCTTAGTATAATAATGATGTATGAACTCTGTCTTATATAGTCCACTCCTATGCATGAATATGAACATAAATTAGATATGATATGTATGAATATGTCTATGAAAATAAAGTGGATATAAGATGATATTCGAATAGATGTGATATTAATTGCATTATTGTATGAAAGATAATATACCAAGTAATAGGAATTAGGTAATACTAGAGTAGTCCTTTCATCTTTGGTATCAAAGCCAGGTTTAGGTAGTTCTGGCTGATAAGAGTTTAGGAACATACATGTATATAACTTATTGGTGTTGGCTTAATGTTGATGTCCCTATGTTTCTTCAGTTAGTAGCTTATGGAGGAAAGTTGAGAAGCAATAGAGGAGACTGCCAAAAGTAATTTGCTTGTAAGATCAAATCCCTCCAATCCTAAATCTTTAGCATCTACCCAAGGGGATGCTCTATTGTTGCACTTGGGGAAACATTATTGGAGATATCACAAGACATGGCCCAGATTTTACAGAGAATGATAGCGCCAAAAGCACCTATTATAGAAATTAAAAAGCATGGTGCAGAGGAATTTTTGGGCACAATATGGGAGGAATAAAAAAAGCAAAACTTTTGTAAGAAAAGATAGAATGAGTCTTTACAGAGATTTAGTGCCCAGCTAACCAAAAAGTGACTTGTGTTGTGTCTTTGCTTCAAGGAGTAGCATATGATTAGTGGAAATTAGTGTTGACACAATCCCAATTGCCCGATCCCCTTACTTGGGAGTTCTATGAAGCAGAATTTAAAAAGAGATATGTAACTAAAGCTTAAAAAGAGAAAAATGGAGATAGTTCTTAAACTTAAAATAGAGGGGGGGGGTATGATAGTAGCTGAGTACGAGGCGGAGTTTAGCCACCTAAGCAAATATATACCAAAATCAATATTGAAGGGAGCTTTCAAATGACAATAGTTTGAATATGGTCTACATGATCGTATTAGGGAGCATTTGATTGGACCCACTTCTTTACAACAAGTAGACTACCATCAGCTTGTATAAGTAGCTATTTAGGTTGAAAAGAATGAACTAGCTAAAAATGAAAGATAGCAAAGAACAAGCGTTGCTAGGGGTTCATCAATAGGAAAAAGACCTAAGGCTACATAGGGAGGTCAACTAGTGGAATCTAGAAATTGACCTATTCTAGGGGTATATAACAAGGTAAATTTACCCTAGCTAAATCAGATAAGAAGGCTATAGCAAAATAGGGTAAATGATAACCATCTAAATGCACCCAATGCTATAGAAGACATGAGCCACCTGTAGGATGTTGACAGGTGCGTGCTTCAGATGTGGTATCATTGAGCATTTTATGGCTAATTACCCATTGAAACAAGAGCAGAGGTCCACATATTAGAGTAATAGGGGAGCCTTTAATGTACCTTCTGCAGCTAGAGGATATGGAAGAGGTAGAGGTAGATCTAGTCAATTTAGAGCACAATCAAGAAATGTTTTCGAGATAGTTGATCAACCTTTTACTCCTATACCTCCTCCTTGGGCTTATGCCATAAAAGATCGAGAAGAAGCTGATGCTCTAGAAGTCATAGCTAGTATTTTTTCTCTCCAATACGGATGTATACGTGCTTATGGATCTGGATTTTGCTCGTTCATATTTATGAAATGGGGATTTGGGTAAAACTATGTCTACTAAAGATCAATTGAATTTTGATATATGTGTGACTAGTCCCTTGGACCATAGTGTGTGTGTAAATAAAATACATAAAAATTGTCCTATTATGATTCAAGAGAAATAATTTCCAGCTGATTCAATTGTATTGCTTTTTCATGAGTTTGATGTGATATTAGGTATGGACTGGTTGACTAAACACCAAGCAATAGTGAATTGTAAAGCTAAGACTGCAATAATCAATGATGCCAAGGGTAAAGAAATAGTGGTACAAGGTAATAAATATAAACCCTTAGCAAATGTTATATCGGCTATGAAGGCAAAACAGTTTCTTAAGAAGGGATGCAAGGCATTCTTAGCTTTGACACTTGATTCTAAAATAAAAATAGTGAACCATTAAGATATACCAATTGTCAATGAATTTCCCGATGTGTTCCCAGAGAAATTACTAGGTCTTTCACCTAAAATAGAGGTTAAGTTATCCATAAAAATCTTGCCTAGAACTATTTCCATCTCTAGAGCATCGAATAGAAAGGTACCATCAGAATTAAAGGAGCTAAAACTTCAATTGCAAGAGTTATTAGATAAAGACTTCATTAAGCATAATGTATCACCTTGGCATATACTAGTGTTATTTGTCAAAAAGAAAGATCGCACATTGAGAATGTGTATTGATTATAGGCAACTTAACAAGGTAATAGTGAAGAATAAATATCCATTACCTTAGATTGAACATTTATTTGACCATTTAAAGGGTGATAACATGTTTTCCAAGATTGATCTACTGTTCGGATATTAGCAACTACTAGTAAAAGATATAGATGTTCCAAAGACTGCTTTTAGAACTCGATATGGCCACTATGAATTCTTGGTGATGCCTTTCGGGTTGACAAATGCACCAACAACCTTTATAGAGTTGATGAATAGGGTGTTCAGACCCTATCTAGACCAGTTTATAGTGGTATTCATTGATGATATACTGGTCTATTCTCGAAATGAAGCTGAACATGAGAAATATTTGAGAATTATGTTGCAAACTTTACGAGAAAAATGGCTATATGCCAAGATGAGTAAGTATGATTTCTGGCTTTGTGAAGTCTCATTCCTTGAGCATATTATATCATCAAAAGGCATCAGGGTGGATTCTAAAAAGATCGAGGCTATTGTTAACTAGAAACCGCCTCGAAATGTGCTAGAAGTAAGAAGTTTCTTGGGTTTGGCACGTTATTACTGTAGATTTGTGAAAGGATTTTCAGTGATTACCTCCCCACTCATTAAATTACTTCGAAAAGGTGTCAAAATTGAATGGACAAATAGATGTCAAACAAGGTTTGAACAGTTAAAAAAATGTTAACAAAAGCCCCAATTCTCACATAACCATTCCTTGTACAATGACACATCAAGGAATGGATTGGATTGTGTGTTGATGAAAAATGGCAAGGTAGTGGAATATGCATTAAGCCAGTTAAAACCTCATGAACAAAACTACCCCACTCATGATTTGGAGCTAGCAGCAGTGGTTTTTACTCTGAAAATATGGTGCCATTATCTATGAAGATCATAAAAGTCTCAAATACTTTCTTACATAGAGAGATCTCAATTTGAGGTAATGCAAGTGGATGGAATTATTTAAGGACTATGATTGCATAGTTAATTACTACTCGGGTAAAGCAAATGTAGTAGCCAATGCTCTAGGTCAAAAAATGGTGGCAACCTTAATGTTTCAGCAGTACAAATGAAGACTTGCATCAGATGGGGTCTTGATAGCTCAACTTAAAGCTCGGCCTAATGTAAGATAAGCAATTATTGATGCTTAAAAAGGTGATGAAAAACTACAGCAAATAGTTCAATCAATATATGAAGGAGGCCTAGTGGAATATTCAATAGGAAACGATGGTGCTATATATTATCGAAATAAATTATGTGTACCAGATGATAAATAGTTGAAAAGAACTCTAGTACAAGAAGGATATAACACAGTTTTCACCATGCATCTCGATGGCAACAAGATGTATCAAGACTTGAAGCAGTTTTATTGGTGGCCAGGGATGAAAAGAGATGTAACTGAATATGTTTCCAAATGCTTGACTTTTTAGTAGGTAAAAGCAAAACATCAATTTGCTTTAGGACTATTAAATCCCGTTCCAATTCCACAATGGAAATGGGATAACATCACTATGGATTTTATTACCGGTTTACCTCTTATGTAAAAAAAGCATGATGCAATATGGGTAATAGTGGATAAATTGACTAAGGCCACTCACTTTATCCCAATCTAATCTGACTATCCAATGAATAAATTGGCTAAATTATATGTGAATAAAATTGTTCAACTATATGGGATACCATTATCAGTAATTTTAGATCAGGATCCAAGAGTAACTTTCATATTTTGAAAAAGCTTACAACAAGTTTTAGGTATGAAACTTCATTATAGTATTACATCCACCCATAAATAGATGGTTAATCTGAGAGAATTATACAAGTATTAGAAGATATGCTGTGAGGATATGTTTTAGATTTTCCAATAAGTTTGGATAAATATTTGGCCTTAATGGAGTTTGCATACAACAACGTTTGCCAAACCAGCCTTGGCATGCCACCTTATGAGGCATTATATAGTCGTAAGTGTAGAACTCTGATTTGTTAGACAGAATTAACTAAAAATAAATTGATCGATCCCGACATTATCAAAGATACTACGGAGAAGATTTAAATTGTCAAAAAAAGATTAAAAGAAGTAAGTAATTGACAAAATTCTTATGCAGATTTGAAGAGAAAGGATATTGAGTATCAAGTCGAAGTAGAGTGTTTTTAAAGGTGTCATCGTGGAGGAAAATTTTATGATTCAAAAAGAAAGGAAAACTCAGTCTAGTTTTATAGGTCCTTATGAAATTGTAGATTAAGTTGGACCTACAGCCTATAGACGGTTCTTCCATCAAAATTTTCAAGGTTGCATGATGTCTTGCATGTTTCCATGCTCCAATGATATCGATACGATGAATCTCACATAATACATGTATAAGCTATAAAAGTCCAATCTAACTATACTTATAATGAAGAACCAAAAGAGATCTTGGCCATGGAAGTTAGAGAATTACGAAACAAGAAAATCCCTTTAGTTAAAGTATTATGGCAACATCATGGCATAAATAAAGCCATATGGGAACCTAAGTTAGTAATGCAGGCATAACAACCACAGTTGTTCGAAATAGGTATGAATTTCAAGGATGAAATTCTTTAAGGTGGAGAGAGTTGTGAGGCCCCTACTTACACCCTAGGAGATTTTCTATCTATAAGTCTAATTGATTATATGATTTACATGTACTTGTGTAGTTGTTGTTATTGTAAGTTGGGATTTAGAGGAGATTATTTGCTAAGAAAAGGGAAAAATGGTCATTTTACGTTAAGCATATAGGTGCATAATTAAGAGAGAATATAATATTAGAGGCTCAATTGAAATGAGAAAGTGTAAATTTTATGGTAAGAATAAGAAATTGAAGAAGACTAGGGAGCTAAGTGAAATTATCTAAAGCTAACCAAATGGACCAATAGGATGCTAGCACCTAGTTTCTCTGGATCTTTTATGAATATGGAAGAAAAAATGGGGTATTTAAGGGGAGAGTTAGCCAACCACTTAAGGTTGCAATTATAGCCACTCTAACCACTAAATATAAACTATATAACCTATAAAAGTGACCCTAAAAATTTCTACATGGTTCTAGAGAGGAAAGAATTTAGTGGTTAAAGTTTTAAGGTAAAAACATCCTCTTTTCTCCTCTTTTTTGTTCTTATGATAAGAATTTAATGAAAGGAAGATATATATGTTTATATTTGTATTCTTTTCTATGGAGAAGGAGAAATAACCAAAGGAAAGGGGAAAGAAATCCAAAAAGATTGAAGAGAGTGTTTGGCTTGTTTAAAGGTATAAGAACTTCTAAATCATGTATGTGGTGTTTGCTTTTATAGAGTGCATTGAGCTAGTATTTTAGTGGTGTTTTATGCAAGAAGCATGGTTATAATGTTTAGAGGAGCAAGAGAACTGAAATTGTAAAGTTATCTTCACAATAGGGAAAATTCATCCTAGGTTTCACTGGACCTAGTCACACTATTTTGACTATCAAATGAGTTATGGAGATTTAAATTACATGAATTAAGTTGGTTAAAAACTAAAATCATATATCTTGATTTCATATGCAAAAGTCAAAAATTGAATCGCATTGGATGATGATGAAAATTGAGCTTGAACTCTAACTGTGTCTGTTGCTTTGTCGTTGGGAGCAAGCTATGTTGTTTGTTGAATATCTAAGGGTTTACATGTCTAGATTAAGTGATTTTTAATGTTTTAGAAACTATAAATGTAGTGAAACAACTTTTTAGAACACCATTTTGCTTGAAAAAGACATTTAGTATGTGTAAATCGACGTGCAAGTTAAAACTATAAACCAATTGGCAGGATTTTATGAATAAGGAAAGCTTCTTTTGGCCAATCTCCTACTGTTGCTCTTATGACTCTTGTCACGCTCATTATAGCAAGCTTTTGTCCTTTATTTTTTATTTTTCTTCCTACTTTCCATCACATTAGACTGCCTCAATGTGTTACGCTTATAATTGAACATAATAGGCCTTACAATGCAAGCATACAGGGGCTATAAATGCCTATATATAGGAACTTGTACCAAAGTAGGTATATAAGCTTGCATGATTTATCATATTTCCATTGAATAATGTATATATATATACATGTTTACAATACTAAAATTATACGCTAATAATTAAGTTACACTATCATGATTATCTATGAATATTTACATGTTTACCCATCTAATATGAAGCAATGTGATAAATTGAATATAATAGATGAAATCATAATATATAAAATGAAAATTGCTTGCACTTAGAGCTTGTGATGGATAGATAGACATGCCTATAGGATTATAAATGCAGTTGCTATAGTTGATCTCATTTAGGTCCATAGTCTATCCTCGTAAGGGACCATAATTTTGACCCCATTTGCATCCACAGGTTTGATACCTTCGGGTATCCACAAGATTAATATCTTCGGGTATTCATATGCTTGATACCTATGGGTATCCATAACACCCCTTATCCACACCTACAGAACTTATGCAGGCATTCAAAAGATATGATAAACAGTAAATACTTGGTGCCAAAGAATAGTATGTTATGGATAACTAGTCAAATATACATAAATGTTGCATAACTAATTATGATATATATTGTTTAATGACATAAATGCATCTTATTATTATAGCACGTTACGTGTGCTTGAGAATGATCACTGTGAGTAGTTGTTCACCAACTTACTGTTCCTCACTAAGCTGTATAGCTTAGCACTGGTGTTTATCCATGTAGGTACTCAAGATAGGCTTTTCCAGCATGGACAAAGTCAACAATAGTAAAGCCAACACTAGCTTAGGAAAAGTCAAGTATGGAGATAATGTGGTCTTTTGGCTAAGTTCTATTAATGTAAACTTTACATTTTGTTAATATGATGAAATGTAAGAATGTTATGTAAGGAACGACCTTATTATAATAATGATGTATAAACCCTATCTTTTATAGTCCACTCCTATGCATGAATATGAACATAAATTAGATATTATATGATACGAATATGTCTATAAAAATAAATTGGATATGAGAGGATATGCAAACATATGTGATATTAATTGCATTATTTTATGAAAGATAATATACCAAATAACATGAACCGGGTAATACTAGAGTAGTCCTTACACCTAAAATCATTATCCTTTTATGTGACAAATTACAGAGCAATTTTTTCTTCTAATATAGGAAAAGTGAGAATGTGAGCCTCAGGTATTAGCCTATTTTTCAAGTATAATCGACCAAACTATCTGTTGGCACACCATAAAGAGGAAGTATGCCCTCTAATGATACATGAATAATAATATAGGAAAATGTCATTGTCTGTGGATCATTAGCGAATCATTGAAGGATCTCCATATGTCTTTTGAGGAATAACCAATTCTAACTTAGGTATAAACCTAACTAAAAACCTTTATACCTATATTGATACTAATTTGAAAACTCTCTACTAGGTCACTAACTTAAGCATCGGATACCTATATCAAGATCCACTCCCAATCTGGGTTTCTTAAGTCTTCTTCATCTTTCAGGTTAAGATCTCTTGCTTAAGGCTTATAATGGTTTTTAGGAGTTATTAATGTGTGCCATATATGGGGATGAGTAGCTACAAGCCTCTTTCTCACAAAACTAATGCCATTATGTCTCAAATGGGAACATGGATACATCCATTTAGTCAAAAAATAGAGAAAAATGAGTGGAGAAGGAAATTTCCATGAGGGTAAACCTAAAAGGAAGTAAAAAATCAATTGTTTATGGGGCCAATCTTTTTCCTTCACCTATAATAAGTGAAATATTGGTCATATTATCTTTAATAACGGTTTCAATAAAGTAAATGGCTTAATTTATTATGACGCTGGTATAAATAGTTACACAAGTACGAATATGTATCCCAACTTATCATTTTCTTTCTCCTTTTCCTAGATCGATAGAAAAATATACATGCATAGAAATGAAGGGCATGGCAGAAATAACTATTTTGTCTCCTTTAAAACGGGTGAGGATAGAGAGAAGAGGTGGAAGAGCTAGCCAGAGAGATTTGCTGGTAAGAGGAGGTCTTTAGATTTTGAGGCTATTAAATTGCAGATGGGAAAGATAAAAGAATAGCTAAGAATAGAGTTTCTAACCAATGAAAAAGAAAAAATAGCATTGTGACATGCGTATATCCTTAGGGCATCTTTTCTTCCTTTTGGTTGAAAAGAAAAAGAGAAGAAATTGAGCATTTAGTTAGAGGGACCATTTCATCTTTTGATCAGGACCTACTTTTAGGGTCAATCTGAAGAAGGTATCTTACCAAAATGATCGGCTTCATCATAATGGTTAAGGGATTGGCCTAACTTAATGAGCCTCAAGTCTTAAAAATGTATAAAACAACATCTTAGGGTACTTTTATTCCATTGTTGGCAATTGGCCATGAAATGCATCTCATTGGGCACTATAATATAGGTAAAAAAGAGTCATCACCTAATAGAATATTGAAAAATATTGTTGCGATCTTATGAGGTCAAAATCAGAGAGGGTTCAAAAGAATCACTCTTATTTATACCTTTGATTAGTACAATATAATTGATATTTTTAGATTAATTGTTTTATCCATCTTCGCAGGCATATAGTTATGCAAAGAAAAATAAAAACATACTCAATCACGTTTGAAAAACTATAAATCATGGCATTTAAAATATTAAAACTCACGACATAAATAGATCCACTAAAAGCCTATTATTTACATGTGATTTTTACGGCATAAAATAGGATATTAGTTTTGTTTCAATAATAAAAATTCAAACTAGTTAATATAAATATTTTTATATGACATTTTTCATTTTAGTGGTCAAAAATCCTTTTTTTATTACATCACCGATATAATGAATAATAATAAAAATAAAATAATAAAACAATAAAACAATTAAGTACATATAATATATAATAGATCAGGTATGCTATATCCACCAGACTACACTTACAATTACACTTTAATGCATGAAATGAAATAGATAAAATAAATTAAAAATATACTAAATAAAATTAAAATATAACAAAGAAGAATAACAATAAATAAATAACATAAATAATACGTATAAATATAAATAATAGGGTGTGTGTGTGTGTGTGTATATATATAAAATATAATATGTGATATAACAAATTTAACACATTAAATGAACAAATATAATGATAAATATGCATAAATATAAGTACATATGTATATATAAATATAAATAAACACAAATATTGATAACATAATATAAAAATTATAAGAAAGAAAATATAAATATAATAACATTATATATATATATATATACACAACAATAAAATAAGCAAACAAATGTATATAATAACATAAAATAACACTTAATATAAATAAGATACATGGAGTAAATAAATAAACACATGAAAAAGGAAAAATATATTTAACTTGTGACTTAGTGAGTCATAGGTATAACCCAGATGTAACTTATAACTATAAAGTCAAAATCACATTAGGTTGGCTCACTCTTAGTGCGAATCCTTGCCAAAATGTAGATTTAAAATCCAAAATGAAAATAAAAATGAGAAAAACAAAATACAAATACTCAAAACATTTAAAAGAATAATATTTCAACAATATTCATAACAAAACAACTTAAAAGAATTAGAAATGAGTTTTACCACCTCTAAGATTTAGTGTCTTATTATACCACAAATATTCTCAAAAGAATGTCATAACTTAGATTTAAGTAAAAAATTAAAAAATAAACTAAATAAAATATGGACTGAATTCACAATATTCAAAAGTGAATGAATAAATTTAATGAGTAAGAAATGAGTCAGGAGTAGAAAAGGTTTTATAACATTAAGTTCAGTGATTTTCTCAAAATAACAAAAAGGAATTCTAGTGTTCCCTGATAGGTGTCTAATAAGTGTACTAGATCGGCTAGTGATATATAAAAATAAAATTAAGACCTTTAAATATCATACCCAAGATATTGTGACTTCAGATTTTGAAACAAATAATGTGTGAAATAATTTTCCAAGTTTAGAAGGTATTTATATATTGAACTAAACTAATTTAAACAATGGAATAAATTAAATGCTAAGATTGAACTAACATTGATTAAAAATGGAGATAATTAAATTGATAATAAAAATTAATATGACTAGAACACTTTTTCTGAGGGAACTATCCGCATTGCCACTTACTGGAGTTAACTCGATTCAAAATAACACAAGTTGCTATGGAAAACCAATTTAAAAAAAAATCATAATATCTTTCTAGAATATTAGATTCCTTTATTAAAAATGACCAAACAACTAGCATACAAGTCTAGTTTTAAGCTCAATTATGAGTCATTACAATAAAAGAACGAGGGTTCAAGTTGTCCTCAACAAAAGTAAAGGACTACTCACTATTTATGATAAAAAATGATAAAAGAATGAAAATTAAATATTATACTTATAAGAGAACTTTTAACTCGATCTTCTACTCTTCAGGAATAAGAAAATCAAGCTTGAAAAAACCTAATGAGCATAGCTTAAAAACTAAAGAATTTGAAGTCAGAATAATAAAGATAAGTATATTCTAAGATAAAACTACCTAACTAGTGATATCTAACTTAGAAACACTTTAAAACCTATTTTCCTAGGAGTCCAACCACCATCCAATCACGTGAAGCAGTAAAAACTTCTTAAAATTGTAATTGTTGTCAAATGAATATATAGTCCAACTAGGTTCCTTTAATCTATCTTGATGTCTTTAAGTGACTCAATAGGGCTGTTTTATAGTCCAGCAGGGTTCTTTGCTATTGGAACACATTAGAATTGCCTCCTCTAATCTAGCTGAACCATCACACTGGTCCAACAAGGTTGATTTCAACTTTTCTACCCAAAATCTTGCACAAACTAAGCAAACTAACATTCAAACGTTGTAATTCCTAAACATATAAACTTTAAACATAAAATCATATAAATTGACACTAATAAACTACAAAACATACTTAAAAATAACTTAAAACATAGATATAATTTGAGACTATCAAATACCACACATTTAGCTTTTGCTTACCTTTGAGCAAAATTAAACAAATAATATTTCTGAAATAATCAAACTCTAAACTAAGAATTATGCAATTTGAAATCACAATCAACAATTGATAGCAGCTATCAATGATACCCTAACTACATTAGATTCAAATAAGAGAATATTAGTAATTTTCCATGTGTGTGTGGAAGACCAAAATATTTTAAGTACTTTAAAAACCAAAAAACCAGTGCAATCTAACAATCCAAGCTACATAATTGATGTACACCAAAATATACATGCGGTTTCATGCTTGAAACTCTAGAAATACCATAGGCATCTCATTTAGCATCGGAGCAATAAGGTTATCTCTACTAAACAACACAAAACAAGACATAATCATTAGGATTTCGATATGGTTGTAATGTGGTTAAGGCAAAGGCTAATCAAAGAATGGCTATAGTTAAACAAAAAGAATAGCCACCCTCTAATTGTACAAGCCAACATTTTTCTTCAAATTGACTTTATCCACACTAGTGTTACCTAAATTCTCAACTTTAAATTACATAGGAATGCAAAACATCAAAGCACTAAAGAGAAAGGCTACTTAAAATTTCCTTTTATTTTTCACAAACTCAACCAAATTTAGGAGTTTATAACAGTTTTCTAATTCTTACAAATATCCCACACTTAAAAACTTGATATAAATTGCTAGCTTACTTATTCAAACTTTATTTATTTCTTTTTCTATTTTTTTATTTTTTTTTTAGAAATAACAAACTTTTGCTAGCTTAGTTTTAGCACCACTAAATAAGAGGGTATTCATAATTTCCAAACTTTTAAAACTATTATTGTATTCCTGCCTTTGAGAACCTCCCTTAACAACATCCCAATCAAACTCCCTTTAAAAACTACACTCACTTAAGTACCCATGAAAAATGACCAATCCTAATCTTAGAGTGGCCAATCTTTAGAAGACGAGATAAAAACTTTTAAGCTAAAGGTAAAAAGAAGTGTGTAACAAGAAAATAAATTGTGACATGCCTTAAGCATGCCTCATAAAGCACAAAAGGGCTAACAAGGGATAAAATATATATAAAGGTAGGTGAAAAGTCTTTTAATGGCTAAAAAAGAAAATTTTCTCAATTATGTGCCTTGTCAAATCACCAATCCGCACTATTTCATTAAAACACACATTAAAGACCAAAATATCTTTGCCATGTGCTGGGCAAAATTAAAAAATTTTCAGTCCAGAAGGCATACAAGGCTGAGACCAAATGGTTTCCACCATGTGCCAAATACTATAAAAGCTAAGTTTCTATTTAGCTCAAGAGGAGAGGGGGAGAGCAGCTATTTTTGTTTTAGGGTTTTTCTTCTTTTATAGTTTAGGGGTTTTCTTTTCTTTTCTTTTCCTTTGTAATTTCTTAGATTAGGTTCATTTTAGTTCAAGTTCTTAGATTAGATTTACATTTCTTTAATTTAGTTATAGTTTTAGCTTTTATTCTACTGGAGAGTTAGTGAAGAAGGCTTGGATTTAGATTGGAGCATCCTCACTACAGCAGGTTTTTGGGTTTCTTCTTTCTCCTTTTCCTTTACTTTATTTATATTTAGTTAGTAGTTTTATTACTAAGGGATCTATGAATCCCATATCTATGTAATGGATTGAACCTATCTTTGATTTATATATGCTTAAATGTTCCATTCTTTATTGTGATCATCTATTTATTTGTTTTATTGAGAATTTGATCATTTTATTTCAATTGAATGAATGGTTATTATGTTTGTATGGAATGGGTATTACCATGCTCTATTCTTGTGTTTTCTATATATGGAGTCCTCAATGATTCCGAAATAAAGGTCTTGAACTCTCTTTGTAGACTGCATTTATTTTAGAAATAGTTAAAGAATAGATAGGTAATGGACTGGTTGGCTCCGAAATGGGAAGTTAATTTGTACTTAGGCCTTGGGATCTATGCTTATGCTTGCTATTGAATTGGCTCCAGAATAGGAAATCAGGTAGATAGAGTAGTTGGCTCCAGAATAGAAACTTTAGGATTTAGATGAGTTGTCCACATTTAAGTCATAGATTTCTTTATGGTTTAATTCAATGCATTTGGTATGGGGAGGATTAAAGTGCCTTGGCAATGTTTTAATTAATGTTTTAATATTTAGTTTAATTAGCTTTATTATTTGTTTGTTTTGTTGGTTAGATTTAGGATGCTCTCTTCCATAAAAAAAAAAAACTTAGGAATTATCTTAGATTAATTTCGCTTAACCATAGATATTTAGCATAACAACCTTTTTTTTCCCTTAGGTTCGATATTATGGGATCTTAACTATATTTCCCTATATTACTTGGTCAATCAGGTTTGCAGATTTTCTTTTATAATTCTTGTGCAATTATTTTATGCTTAATTGTTAATATCTATGTTATTGCTTCAATTTTTCTTTTACATTTTGCTTCTTCTCATTATCTAGAGTATTGAATTTATTGTGAAGAATTTTTCTGTTATGATTTATGGCATAATTTTTAATTCTTTCAATTTAATCATTGTGTGGGTTGCACTTTATTAAGATGTTGACTGTTGCATTTTGCTTTTTTGCAAGAAAATTACTCAAACACAAGATGAAGACCAAGCCATTAATGCATATTTAGTAGCTTGATTGGTTGACTTCTACACAGAGAAACTTA
Source organism: Excoecaria agallocha (assembly GCA_037975025.1). Classification (NCBI taxonomy): domain Eukaryota; kingdom Viridiplantae; phylum Streptophyta; class Magnoliopsida; order Malpighiales; family Euphorbiaceae; genus Excoecaria; species Excoecaria agallocha. The sequence goes on from CM075807.1 coordinate 104,883,330, forward strand.
TTTGAGAAATTGGCTGCAAAGCTTATCACTTCGAGCAAATTTATGAGCAAGCAGACACTGATGGATTTAGGTATTTATGACAGAGCGATTACCTTATTGCAGAATATTGGTTAGGTGGAATTCTTTGGATTGAATGGTCCAACATATCTGGAGATCACTTTGTAATTTTTGTGCACTTTCAAGTATACATCTAAGCTATTAAAAAAAAAAAAGATAGAGACACCATTCAATTCAAGGTTAGTGAAACTCCTTATTATCTTTTGATTTTAGATTTGTCCTATCATTTGCACTTGCTTTTGGATGGTGGTATTGACATTGTAGGTAATGCTACTGAGCATTGGGTTATTTTTGGGAAGCTAAACACACAGTTTAATGCCTGCAACACTAAGTCGATGAAACTTCTCACACCCTTGCACCGGTACTTACACAGAGTTATAACTTTATTGATTTTTATGAGGACATCTTACCCCAACAATGTTACAACATCAAATTTGTTTTTTTTATTTTCCATCGAAAAGGGAATAAGGGTAAATGTTATCTTATGGTTATGCAAGCAAATGAAGAAGTCTATTCCAATTTTAAGAAGAAGATTAGATTTGGGGGAATCATTACAGTAATTATGAGAGAGCTCCACATGTCACAGCTTCGAATGGGACCAACTTTATCATATTTACTAGATAAGGAGGTGGTATTGTGATATAATATAGCCATTAAGGATCCTTTAGGTTGAGGCAAGTAAATGAGTTGAGTGCTCCTAGCAGTGATGGTAAGAAAGATGATACTTCTGATGATGATGCTCATCCACCATTTCCATTGCCTAGAGCAACTGCACATATTTTAGGCATGAGGGTGAGATCGAGATAGGATGTAGATTCTTCTCCTCAAGACTTATGCCGCCTTCTCTAAGGTTCAAATTTGCCATCTTCTTCTATAGCTTCTCTACAATCAACTCCTTTTGCTTTTGGATGCATCTACAGTCCAGACATTCCTATAAGGGATATAGTCTATGGTTACAAATATTAGTGAGACAAGGAGAGCATAAGCTAATTTTCTAAACCATATTTGGGAGAGGTTGGAATCCTTGGATAAGGGATTGGTGGAGGCCAAAGTCGCTATTACTCTTACCACAGATTTGAATCTTAATGTTCAATATGCTATGGACCTATTATCAGTCATTGAGACTTAGGTGGAGGACCTAAAGAAAAACACGATCATAGGAGCAGAGAAAACTACAATATGCTTGGAGGCACATCAAAAGATAGTTCATGCACAACTTGACAAGATGAGCAGAGAGATTAGAGGATTCTTTGCACCAATGTCGACTATCCCTCCTCCATATTTGAGGCGACCACCACAATGATTTTTTATCTATCTTTCAGGAAGTCTCTTTATCAGAACAATTTCATCTTTATCTTTATAGCTAGTGTAGTAAGAGGACTTACAGCATAGTATTTTGTTTTTATTATATTTTAGGAATTATGGCTGAGCCATTGATGTGTGAAAGGGTTTATTTTGTATGTTTAGCGACGATTGTCACAAATTTCATTTTACATAGCTCAATGATATTTAGCATAGGTTTTGAATTTCTTTTCCCTTATACACAAGTGTGTGTTAGATTTTTGCTCATGCTTTTATGTGGCACAGTGATTGCTGATCTTTGCTAATTTTAAGGATATTGAAAGAATGTTTATTTGTAATGCGCTAATTAGGAAATTTTGAGAAAATTTTGGGGATATTATTTTTATGCTTCAATTCTTGCACTGAGGACAGTGTAAAATTTTAAGTTTAGGGTGGAGGTACTAGTACCAATTCAATTAATCAAACTAGTTTTAGTTTGTGTGTTTTTATGTTTTTAGAGTATTTCTCTTAAAATTTTTATTTTGTTTTCATCATGTTTATGCCAAGTTTGTACTTAGAATATTGAGATAATTGTTTCTTGTTGATTTATCTCTAATTTAAATTTTTATTTCTTCCTAATAGTTTTCAACTTTGAATGGTTTTGATTTCAATTCTAGAAATTTTTGTTTCATTCAATTTTATGTTTAGTAGGAAGTAGTATTGTTGTATCTTCCTTTGTTAGATTTCATATAGAACTTGATTATACTTTGCAATTTCTAAATGTTGAGCACTTTGGGCCTATTTTAAAAATTTAGAAAAATCTAGTTACAAATAGGGGATTAGACGAAATCTCATTAAGAGTACTAGAACCTTTCTGATTACTCATAAAAGTAACCCTTAAATGAGACAAAACCTAGAAAGTGATATAGGTATCCCTTCTTTGTTCAGCTCTTTAAATGACTTTCCAACCCTTATTTCATAGTCTCTTAGTAGCCCATTAAGCCTATTATTTTAGTATACTGAATGCATGTTTATTTTATTGTTACACACATTAAAACTACCTTTAGCCTAAAATGATTTTTACCTCCACTTTGAAGAGTGGCCACTATAGAAAGGTTGGGTTTGTATTTTGGGAAAAAGGGAGTTTAGATTTTATCAACCCTTATTGTAAATTTCTATTTGAGGGTTGATGGTGTGTGTAATGGAGAGTTAAGCCCATATGTTGAAATAAGTTTGGGGTTGTCAAAGGAAAATGGACATGAGTTATTTATTTGTTTTATACAAAGAGAGCTCAATTTAGATCTTATTGAAAACTATGGAAATGGATAGTTAAGTGCTTCATTTGATTTTTTGTGGCTAGTTTGTTTTTGTACAAAAAAGAATGCATTATAAGTTCTTCCTAGCCAACTAAATGAAATTCAAGTATGGGCTACAAAATTTGGTGAAACATGAGCTATTGCCTTGAGATGAATTTTGTTAAATATTGTATTGGCATAAATTGTTTTATTAAGCTAAGTTTGATGGGTTATAATGCTATTGAGGCCAAATTTAAGATTTATGATGATATGCAATTAGGTTGGGAATTTTTCTTTTGTTTAGTTGGGTGAGTGTAGTTTGGTTTTAGATGGTGGTCATTTTTCTCCAGTGACTTGACCTTTCTTTGTTAGCCATTTTACCTAAGCTTAACATTACAACCATAATGTAAAACCATTTGATTCTTGATTTTTATCTTGTCCAATTTAACGATGACGACCTTCTCATAAGGTATGGTACGTAGGAAGAAGCTAATGGTGTTTCTTGAATTTTGAACGGGAAGCTATGAGTGTATTTTTGCATTTGAGTTAAATTTTATTTTTGGCTTTACAGCTAGTGTTTTGTTTTTAAAAGTGAAAAATTTTGTTTTGGCCTTTGCACACATACACATAAATTGCTTAGTATGCTTTTGTGTGTACTTGTTAGTTTAGTAAGCTTTGGTAGTTGAATGGCTATCTTTTTGCTCCTTATTTGAGAATGACTCCATATTTTCTTTTGATGAGATTGAAATGGTTTAGAATGTGGTTCATTCAGTTTACTCAAGGATGAGTAAAGTTTGAGTTTGGGGTATTTGATAAGTCACAATTATTCTTATATTTTTGGATATTTCTTGATATTATTTTGTGCATCTTTTTTTTATTTTAGTCTTTATTAATTTAGTTTATTTTTATTTTGTTAGTTGATTGTGTTTTATAGTTTTTAATAATTTTTGGGTTAATTTTAGGTGTTTTGGAATGATTAGGAGCTTTTTTGGAGGTACAAGGTAGATTTTAGGCTAAATTAACTAGTGGGTAGAATTTGCACTAAAACACGGTAATGTTTTTATCAAAATATAGCTGTATTATCCAATTTTTAGTAGCCCAAATGATACTTAAGTGAATTAGTAGCCTAGCCTCAACTTTGTCCAAAACACAACTATATTTCTTACAAAATAAGGCTATGTCTTTATCCAGTTTCAATTTAAAAAGCCATTTTCATCTTCTTCAAAGGATAATTTTTTTTAAAGGAGGAGGTATGTTTTTAGGTATAGGGTTTTAGTTCTTCCTTAAGGTTTATTGTTCTCTTTTCCTTTGTAATTTCTTAGATTAGGTTTATTTTAGTTCATATTTTTAGAATAGATTTAGATTTCTTTACTTTAGTTGTAGTTTTAGCTTTATTTTGCTGGAGAGTTAGTGAAGAAGGCTTGGATTCAAATTGGAGCTTTATCACTACAATAGGCTTCTGGGTTTCTTCTTTCCTCTTTTCCTTTACTTTATTTATGTTTAGTTAATAGTTTTATTGCTAAAGGATCTATTAATCCGCATATCTATGTAATGGATTAAACCTATCTTTGATTTATGTATATATGCTTGAATGTTTTGCTCTTCATTGTGATTATCTATTTTATTAAGCTTTTGATCATTTTATTTCATTTAAATGAATGGTTGTTATGTTTGTATGGAATGGGCATTGCCATGCTCTATTGTGTTTTCTACATCTGGAGTCCTCGATGATTTTAGAATAGAGGTCTTGAACTCTCTTTGTAGACTGTATTTATTTCAAAACTAGTTAAAGAATATATAGGCAATGGATTAGTTGGCTCCAGAATGGGAAGGTAATTCGTAGCTTGATTTTAGGACTCGTGCTTATGCTAGCTATCATATTGGCTTTGGAATGGAAAATTAGGTAGTTATAGTAGTTGGCTTTGGATTGGGAAACTTAGGGTTCAAATGGCTTATCCACGTTTAAGTTATAGATTTCCTTATAGTTTAATTTAATGCATTGGGTATGGTGCCTTGGAAATGTTTTAATTAATGCTTTAATATTTAGTTTAATTAGCTTTATTATTTGTTTATTTTGTTAGTTACATTTAGGACACTATTTTCTATCAAAAACTTAGGAATTATCTCGAATTAATTTTGCTTAATCATATATATTTAGAGTAATAACCCTTTTTCCTTTAGGTTCGATAATCTTAGGTTTTAACTATATTTCCCTATATTACTTAGCCGATCTAGTATACTTGCTAGCCTTCAATCAATAGTGTGCCAGGCAGAATTCAAAACTATTCAGTCCAGAAGGGTATAAAGAATAAATATTATGAAAATTTTGGCTAAGTGAATAGTAAGGAAAATAATGTAAATAAACGAGAAAATAAGGGTATAAATGTAAATAAATGTTAAAAATATAATTAAAAGGTGTAAAATGATAAAAAAAGATTAGAATGTATGAAAATAAGATTAACAGAGATCAAACAGTAATTTGCCATTGTGTGAAGAAATTATAAGGATTAAGGTGTAATTTGAAAGGCAAATTTGTAATAATTAGTATAAAAAGGGCAAAACTATAAAGCCTGATAACAATTGATAAGAAATGTGATAAAAAATAAAATTAAGGACCAAAATTAAATTTTTACCTAAGTAATGGTAATTAAATATGTAAAGGGTAGAGATAAGTAATAAAAAGGGGATTATAGAATAAATTTGGTAAAAGGAGATTAAAATTGTAAATAAGTGAAAAGAAATTATGAAAACAAAGATTAAATTATAATTTTGGTAAAGAAAATGAATGTAAGGACTAAATTGAGAGAAAACATGGCTTATATGTTGAAAATGTGAAAAAATGATGGAATAGGTTTAAAAATGAGATATTAGGGTTAAAATGGTAATTATAATAAAAGACGAAACTTTAGGGACCTAAATATCATTTTGGATAAAAAAGAGACCTAAACGTAATTTTTTCAAAGGATTAAATTTTTAAGGATAAAAATGAAATTTCATTCTAAATTATAGAAGTTAGTGAGAATTGTTAAAAATTAATAGGAAAATAAGGAATTATGGTAAATAGAGTAATTAATCGAAGAAATGAAATGAAATAAAAAAGTAATTAAGAGTAATTTGGAAATTCAATGAGTTGAGATTATGGTAAATAAAGTAAATAAAGAAATTAATTATATTGGATTAAGTGTAGTTTGGAAATTAAATAGAAAGAAAAGAGAGAATGCAATTATAGGGACTAAATGGTAAATTGACATTGGTTACCGTAAGGGAAAATCAAGAAAAAAGTTGTTATAGAAGTAATTAGTAACAAAAAGAGTATAAACTTAATTTGGTCAAGTCACATGTAACAGTAGAAATGAAAATAAATTGAATTAGTAAATTAAATGTGTAATCTTTAGTAAGAAAAATCAAAATACAAAATATAAATGAGAAAACAAATTGAAAGGGAAATAGGAAAAATATTAAGAAATAAATCAAGTGTTTAATAATGCTACAATTGTCGAAATAGTGGAATAAAAATTATTAAGTTTGAATAAAATGTAGAATGTAAACAAGACATACAAAATGCAAAAGTAAGGGCTAAAAGTAGAATTCAGACGATTAAATCGAATTAAGATAATAATGGCAGATATAATATCGAATAGGTGTGAAAAGGAATAAATTCGATATAAAAAGTGCACTAGAAATGAGTATTAACCCAGTACAAGAAAAGAAACATGAGCGATGGATTAACATATGAATGAGAAAGTAAGGAAATAGTAGGAGACTATAGAAACAAAGTCAAAAAGAACGAGAATGGTAAACCGATAAAAACAAAGAGAATAGAACAAAACTAATTGTACGACAAAGAAAGACAAAACATAAATAAACTTTGTTAGAATAATTAAGTTACATGTGCATGAATAGAAGTAAATAGAGGTTGGCAATAATGCAAACTAAAGGAGAGAGACAAAAATAAGGTCGAGAAATTTAAAATAAAAAACTGACGGAAACTAAAGTATAAGGAACAGGTCATAGAAATATAATGATTAAAATTTTTGTGGGTGCAAGTTTTTGTGTAATTTATTATTTGGGTATCCACCACTAGGCATTATATGTTTAGCACGCAGTTGTTTACTATGCGCAGGTACTTAAGAGATATAAGCAAGAGTTTGAAGGGACTGGTGCTGGATACGAGCGAAGTCGTGTAGTGAAGGAGACAATTTTGTATTTTTGTATGTAGCATGTATATGAGATTGAATTATGTATGTGCATGGTAGTGGAATAACGTCTAAATTACATTACAATAATTATTGTATAAGGATGTCAAGTGCCCATCTGACTTGAAGAAGGCTGGTAGGAAAAGATTACTTCAGCTTAATGATTTGGAGGAGTTAAAGGATAAATGCTTATGAGAATACAAAATTGTACAAGGATCGCACTAAGATGTGGAATGATAAGCGTTTGCTTAGGAAGGAGTTCCAAGAAAGAAGAATTGGTTCTCCTCTATAACTCAAGATTGAGATTATTTCCTAAAAAGTTAAAGTTTTGATGGTTTTGTCCTTTCAAGGTAGTTAAAGTTTATCCCTAAGGAGCTATCAAAATTGCTAATGACAAGGGTGAGGTATTCAAAGTAAATGGTCATCGACTCAAGCCTTATTTGGTTGGTGAATCTATTGATGAGGTCAAGTTGATCACTTTCTCCACACCCGAGGATGAACAAGTTCAAGATATCCAACATTTTTAGTAACTTAGCATTATTTCGATAAGTATTATTTTTCTTTCACCACATTTTAAGTTTTTGTAGTTCATTTGTTTTCCATGCATAATGTGTGTTATTTTTATGTTTTTCTGCTCTTATGCATGTTGCTTTACCTTATACTAATGTTTGTATGTAAGTTTTTCTTTATATATATCTTAAGCTTGGGAAATAGGTTTGGTGCCGATGGTGCCGACTCAACATAGAAAAGGGTGGTGTTGACTCTTGCCGAGAGTGTCGACTCATTTTAGAGACAATCCATGCCAAATCATGCCACTCATGTTAACTCGTAACCCACACCATTGACTGTCCATTTTTTTCACTTTTTTCCCATATTGATTGCCCTTTTTCAGATTTTCACTTTTCATCATTTATTTTTGTTGTTTTTGAGATTTAAATTGGAAAAATATTATGAATAAATGTGTTCAAACCCTAAAAGGTAATGATCTTTCACAAGAAAGATAATATCCTTCCTACTTTCTCTCACAACTTTTCAAAATTTTCCTTTTCTATATATATTGGTCTTCTCCCTAATTAATTTTTGCAGCCTTTTTACTTTGCTCCATACATTTTTTTCCCTTCCCAACTTCTATTTATATTGTTAATTCTTTTCTTCTTCTTTCATTCTTTGTTTTGTCATTCTATTTTTCGCATTCTTCTTCTTTCTTCCTCTAATACTTCATTCAACTACTCTCTAATCACCATCTTCTTTTTCACATGAATTTTATTCCCTTCAAGCAACCATTTTCTTTTCGTTCTATTTTCTTTGTCCATCATGCTAATAATAAGGGTTTAATCATCTTTAAGGCCCCAAGAAGAGTTTGAAGAGGCAGATTTGGCTTCCATCTACAAGACCCCATTTCCCATTCTCAATGAAGAGGAAGGTATAAGGTTCACCACTCTTAAGTTTAGAGAGTTTGTGTCATGTATCTTTCTACCTCTCTACTTAGCGATCTTGGTATGTTAGACTCTTTCACTTAAATGTTGAATTCTTATGGCCTTGATAAGTTTGTGTCTTTGCATGAACTAACATATGTTGAATTGATAATGGAATTTTATACATCTCTTGAAGTTCATGCAAATGATTCTCGCATATCAAAATTTAGATTGCAAAGAAACAAACACACATTGACTCTTTCATGTTATTTGGGTTTAGGAAGGATGCAATGTGTGACCCACCTAACCTTTAAGGTGAATGAATTTTAGACCTACTTAACTAATTTGCAAACCCATTTCAACCTAAAAAGGGAAAGGCTATGTTCATCAAAGATCTGAAGTTTTTCTTGCATGTGTTATTTTTCATAAATCTGAGTTTAATAGAGTTTCCCATCAAGAATTGTTTTTAATGTGGTGCAATCACAAAAAGATGAAAGTTTGTTGGACTTATTGGATATTTAATCAATTTTTTCTTTATGCATTACGAAAAGATGACCCTCTCACTCATGGATATGTTATGTCTATTATTGCTAAAGCATTGGATTTTAACCTTGATAATTTCATGCATGTTCTTGAGTGTTCTTATTTTACAAAGCAAACTTTGATACGTGGAGAGCCGGTGAATGCCTCATTAAGATTGATTCATACCTGTTCCGATCTCATTCAAGAGGATTAGCACCTCCACCACCATAAGAGGAAGAAGAGACTAAAGATGAGGAAACGGATGATGATGATGATGATGATGATAATGATTATAATGAGCAATTTCAAGTACCTAATGAGGAGGAGCCCCATCATGCCTTGGCCATTATACCAACCCTAGATCAAAAGGGTACAATTGGCCTTTCTCACTATACTTATCGTGGTTCTTCTCATGGACAATCACGTATATGGAAGCAAATACTAGAGAACCAACAGGTGATTAAATTCAAAGGAGAATATGAACTAACAACTTAATCGTAAGCAGTGAAGAAAGGAGCGCAAAATCAACACATTCATCGCTCAAGTTGGTTATGTGGTTGATTCTCCTTTGGATGAATGAAGAGAGTTTTTCTTTTCTCTATCCTTTCCTATTTTGTGTTCACATGGGGGTCAATGTGGATTTTTAAGTGTGGGGGAGGGGATAGTTCATTTTGTTTATGTTTTTTTAGTTTTGTTTATATGCATGTTCATGTTTTTCTTTACATGTTCCTATTTTTGTTTGTTTCTTATCATATATGTGTGCTATGTTATATCTTTGCATAATCTTATCTTCTCTATACCTATGCTTAGTTTTTCTAAAGTTTATCTTGTTTATTCTTGAAGTACATGTTAATAGCTTACTTTTTATGCTTAATTGGTAAAATCTTAAGTTTCATCTGATATATGCTTTAATTTTTTTCTTACTATCTCTTTATTATTATTTTCAAAGTCTATAGGATGTTTAGTCACTTTTATAACTATGCATAAGGCTAAGATAGTCACAATTCAAGTTTATTTTTAAAAGATTTAGGTAGCCTTAGGGAAACTATAACCAATATATACGAAACTCACTTTTCAATAATCGATGAGGACATAAAAGGTTTGATTAAAGAAAGAGAAAAAAAGAAAGAGAGAAAAATGATGATAAAAGCAAGAAATTGACTAGTGGGAATACAAAATGCACCAATCAAATTGAAAAAAAAATACTTAGAAGAAAAAGTGCAAAGTGTCTAAAAATACCATGAGAATTGTGAATTAATGCATGCGCTTAAACTGTCCCAATGGCTATGTTTGTTTTTAGAATTCCTAAGCTTGAAGAATGCTCATCTTAGTTAAATAGCTTGGTTACCTTGAGATAGCAGTAGGGACAATAGCGAGGCGGGGCAGGGGTGGGGAGTGCCTCCCTACCTACTACCCTGCGCAAGGGCGGGACGGGGACCAATAGTATTTCGAAAAAAAAATTCCAAATTCCCCCCGTCCCCAAAGGGATCCCCATCCCTGCATAAAAAATATTTTCATTTTTAAAAAAAATTTATTTATAACTAAAATATAATATTTAATAATTAATTATAATGGAAATATAATATTTAATAATTAAAAATATAAATTCAATTACAAATCAAACTAATATAAATTTTAACAATTGATAAAACTAAAAATAAATATAATTTAAAACTAAATTTATAAATAAAAATTTCGGGACGAGGACCACAATCCTTGTCCCTGCCCCGAATTCTAAGTCGGAATACTTTTTCGCCATCCCCATCCCCACGGGAGAATTTTTCGGGGATTTTTCGCCCTGTGATCATCCCTAGATAGCATGCTAAATTTATTGTATATGTTATGGAACTTGTCCCCTCTATCATTATTGAGCACTGAAAGTTAGTTGTTAACTGCCTTTTTATAAAGTACTCTTTCATATTCAAGATGATTCTTAGGAAAAGCTATATATATTTTAGAGATGATACGTATTTTGCAAGTTCTTTCACTTAGACTTTGAAATTCTTGCTCGAAGGCAAGCAAAGTTTAAGTTTGAAAAAATTTGATGCCATACAATATAGCATAGTTATTTAGGCTTAGTTATGTTAGATTTTCTTAAATTTTATGTATATATTTATTTAATTTTGTTATGTTATAGTTCACTTTTTGTTTCTTTTGTATTTATAGGATCTTTTTTGTTCAATTGTGAGTTTTCGAGTGCAATTTAGAGTTTTGACTCAAAAGGTTGAAGTTTAAACAATAAAAGGAAAGATTTATGGTTGTGCCAGCACGTTCCATTGGGTGTCGACTCATTATAGAACCTCCCTGTGATGCTCATAATTTTTTTATGAGAATGTGCGCACAGGATAATGACTATTTCATCCGGACCAAGATCCACTTTTAGGACTAGCCAAACAAAAAGATCTTCTAAACCGAGTGATCTAGATGCATATATATTGGACACCATAAGGCAGGTATAAAGGAGTTGTCACCCAATGAAACATTGAAAAATAATATTCCGACCTTATGAGACCAAAATCAAAGGGTTCAAAATCTCTCTTATTTATACCTTTGATTAGCAAACTATAATTGGACTTTCAAATCAATCATTTTACCCCATTCTCATGTTAATTCATACATATAAAAATAAAAGCGCACTCCATCAAGTTTGGAAAGCAATAAAGCATGGCATATAAAGTAGTACAATTATAGAATGAAATACTATTTAATAATCAATAAATAAGCATACATAATACATGAAGTTCATTTTTGATTCATTTGGTGGAAACATTGGTTCCCGCATGCATATTTATAAAAAAAAACTTTTTTTGTGCATTTTAATTAAAACTGGAATGAGTGATTCCATTTTATTAGAAAAAAAATCCCATATTAATCAATTATATACAAAATCATTTGATGTTATTTACGAAAACTTATTATTTACATGTGTGAATTTTGAACTTCAAACAGGAATGCGTCGAGGTTAGAAAAAAGGATGCCTAACTTATTTTAGAGTTCTAACATGATTATATTGCAAATTTGAAAAAGATATAACATTTCTTAATCAAAAGTCTATATGTCATATAAATTAAAAGCACTTTTAAAGCAAAGTCTTATAGGTTTCTAGTGGAGTCGCCCCTATATCGCATACTTTCATTTCAATTTCAATGAGACCTTTTTAACCTTAAACCTAGCTAAACGATCTCACTTTTAAGGCTCGGTAAAGTTAAAGTCCTATTATCTGAAATAGCCGGTTGCTTCGCAATGGCCGAAGAATTTAACTCAATTCACATAGTTTCGAGCCTCAAAAGACATGACATAGCATCATGGATTACCCTTATTCTATTATTGACAATCAATCCCTGATATACATCTTATATGGCATAACAAGGTTGGTATAACAAGTCACCATTCAATATAATATTAAAAAATGGTATTCCGTCCTTATAAGGCCAAACTCATAAAGAGTTCGAAACCTCGCTTTTATTTATATCGTTGATAAATGTGACATAATTAGCTTTTAGACTAATTATTTTATCCCTTTTCTTACATGCATAATCGTGGTAAATAAAGGCTCATCCAATCACCTTATAGAGTTGTAAATCATGACAAAAATATAAAATATCCAATAGGTATTAAATAATCATTCATAAATCAGATAATTCATTGAAGGTCCTTTTTGGGTGAAAACGAACGTTGATCTTCACATGCAAATTATAAAGATATTTCATTGTGATTTTTAGAACCAAAGGCAATCGGTCCTAGTTTTATTGAAGAAATTTTCTTATTATTTAATTATATAGTCTTTTACATTTTTAAAAGGTTATTTTACATGTGTAATTTTTGGACACTAAAATAGGACATTGATTATGCTTTATTGACAAAAATCTTAATTGTTTAGTATAAATATTTTTTTACATGACATTTTCTTTTTAAACGAGATAAAATCTTGGATTGCAACGGTTACCATTACACTCTCCATGTTGTACTTACAAATACATATTATTTATAACATTAACAATTATAAAGTAAAATAAGTATGTATACATAAAATAAGGAAAATAAAAAGAATTTGAGAAAACCAAATCTAGCTCTTGATTCGTGAAGTCATGTGCATGACTCGCACTCATGAATAGCAAGACACGAGTATGGACGAGTGGGCTCACTTGCTCATTAAAGAAAAAACTGAGTTGTGCCACATGTCAATGAGACACGGTCGTGTCTCGGCTCAAAGTGATGCTTTTCTTTTTTTTTCTGTATAGTTTCTTGCCCAAAAATCGGTTTAAAAACCAGAAAAATAAAAGAAAAAAGTCGAGAAAATACCCTCAAAATGCTTGAAAATGCCTCCAAATAGTTTTTGGGAAAGAAACAATCAAAATGAATAAAAATAAATCTTTTAAAACAGAAACTCTATTATTTCTACCACATAGCAATTATCCTGAGAAAAGGTTTCACAATCTAAATCTAAAAAAAAAAAAAAACACCAAGATAAAAAAAAATATATATATAACCACTCAAGAGTCAAGTTTGAAACATTCAAATGTGAATGTATAAACTCAAACCACCAAAAACTGAATTAAGAGAAAAATAACTTTACGATATTACTTTTAGTATACTTACTTAAATGGACAAAGGAATTTCAAGTTTCTGTATCTCTCTTAGTTTGAAATTTAAATAGACTTTTAAAAGTTGAGGAAAATGGCCTATGAAAAGTACCGGAGGCTAAAACAACAATATGAATGTTTTTAACCAAAACTTGGCCAACCTCTTTACATCATGCATATGAATCCTTTTATAGAAAAACTCTACACACAGGCATGTGTGACTCATAAATGAGTGTGAGAGGGAGTGAGTCATTCAATAATGAAGGGTAATTTACTAACACACGACCGTGTGCCAATTAGACACAGGTGTGTCAGTTTCACTCCTCCATAATTAAGTTTCTCTCTCCTCATAAACTATCCAAAAGCAGATAACCCCAAAATTATTTTAAGAAGTTGCAAAGAAATCTTGACACCCTTGGATTCTGTCTTTATAAAAGCAACTTTCCTCAATATGTAATTCTAACAAAAGCCAGCTCAAAATTCAGTGTCTACAATAGGATCAATCTTCTCAAACCACAGACTACACATATGAGCGATATCTTCATTGCCATGCTCTTTAACATTAGCAGACTTTCTCATCCCATTCTACTCATCTTTTTCTTCGACTTCTATCTACATTCTCTATATTGTCAAATCTCATGTTCTTCTCATTCCCGCTCTTTCCATCATTGTCACTAGTTTGAAATTTTTTTAAAATCCAACACCTGTTTCAAGTGCTAACGGCAAATTTTTCCGAGTATGAAGCTCTAATTACTTTACATTTAAATCCCTTACCACTCTTCTAAAAACAAACACCAAAGTGCTGAAAAATCTTGGTGAGCAACATACCAAATGGAAGATGGGATTTCTTATTTTGCATTTTTTAAACCTTTCTAATCCAATTCAAAATGGTAGAAATGATCGATTTCCCAAAGTTCACTGGGTTTTCCCCAAGCATATGCCACAAAATAATCGTTTCAAGTAAAGTAAATTGTGACCTATTTGCTGGTTTAGGAACCAGATTATGAGAAATGATCAAGTGTATAATCCTAGGGAGAACTTTCATACTAGCCACATCAGCCTTCAAACTTTCATCAACATTGTACCCTTTGACATTAACTGACTTAGCGTTAGTTTTTTTACTTCAAATCCAACATCAACTAAACAAAAAATAGCATTCAATGTACTAGTAGACACTTTTATCTCTATATTCCTCACACTAGAACGCAACACAGTCTTACTTTTATTTCCAATATAATTTGAATAAAATTCTTTGACTTGTATTTATCAACATTATCTAACAACACTTTCCTCAGAATTATACATCACTATATTCACTAATATTTCCTCGCATGTGAGAGCAAATATTTGACAATGTAAGATCAAACTTCTCAAACCATTGACTTCACATGTCAGCGACATCGTCAGTCCCATGATCTTCAACTCTAGCAAACTTCCTCACCTCATTCGACTCTTCTTTTTCTTCGACTTTCTTCTCCTCCACGGTGTCTATATTGTCAAATCTTATGTTCTTCTCCTTCTCATTCTTTTTATCATCATCATAACTAGCTAGAAAATTCTTCAAACTTTAACTCCAGTTTCAAATGTTGACATCTATTTTTTCTAAGTATGAAGCTCTAATTACTTTGCATTTAAATTCCTTGTCACTATTTTGAAAAAGAACACCATAGTGCTGAAATATCTTAGGGAGAAACATACCAAATGGAAGATGGGATTTGTTATTTTGCATCTTTTTAAACTTTCCAATCCTGTCTCATATGGTGGCAATGATCAATATTTCAAAGTTCACTTGTCTTTTTCCAATCATATGCCACATAATAATCCTTTCAAGTAAACTAGATTGTGACCTACTTTCTACTTAGGCATTGATTGTGACCTACTTTCTACTTAGCCACCATATTATAAGAAATGATCAAGTGCAAAATCTAAAGGAGAACTTTCATACTCGTGGCATCAATCTTTGAACTTTCACCAACATCATACCCTTTGGCGTTAACTAACTCAGCGCTAGTCTTTTTTTATTATTTTTACCTTCAAATCCAACATCAACTAAACCAAAAAATAGTGTTCAATGTACTAGTAGACACTTCTGTCTCCACATTCTTCACACTAGAAAGCAACACAGTCTTGCTTTTATTTCCAATACAATTTGAATAAAACTCTTTGACTAGATCATGGTATTTGTCAACATTACATGTCAAGACTATCCTCAAATTATGCAGATCACTATATCCACTAATATTTCCTCAATCATGACAGCAAATATTTGACAATGTAGGATCGAGCTTCTCAAACCACTAGCTACACATGAGCTACAACTTCATTGCCAATTTCCCTAACACAAGTAGAGTTCCTCGAAATTACTTTCCTTAAGGAAGCTCCAATTACTTTGACAAGTTACTGTACAAGGCATAAATAATATATCAATCTTGTAAAGGACAATAAACAAAGCTAGTTAAATAGTTAACAGTTCACGGTATTTCGGATTCAACCAGCTAATATGTACTAATTTTGATTACCATGCAACTAATATCTTATAATTTTGCACAAATATTACATTTAATTAGCAAAATTTTAGGTGGAAGAATCTAATTCCTACTTTAGAATGTTTTCCGAGCAAGAAAGCTTAAGTTTGCTACAGAAAAACAAAAAATAAAAACTAATCGAATAAAATAACCTTAACAATTGACGATAATATATAAATGCAAAGAAACGAGTCATTTTGTGGAGCATTCTTCCTCTACAACCACCACCATGCTAATCTCCCTTCCTCTAATAAATAATATGATATACAACATTACCTTCTTTTCTTCTCTCTAATCAATGCACTTGAATAACAGCTCAAAACTTCTTTTCTTCAAGTTCTTAGATTTGAATATATCTCCAAAAAATTTGATTACACAAAATTTGCAAACATATGTATCCTGATAAGCACGCAGCAGGTCTTCCTGCCAATAAACATTGGACTTGGGATCTGAACTTCTCAAGCTAACATAATCAAGCTTTATGGTTCTTTTAAATTCAATTAGGTAAGGACATCTAAAACACATAACCAATAATATGAAAACAACATTCTACCTTCTCGTATAAAAACATGACAACTATACAATGCTGTGTTTGCCTAGAAAAACAAAACAAACTAAAAAATAAAGGATTAATTTTATCTATGCTTGCTGAATTTATACTAATGACTCGGTCACAAAAATATCCCATAAGAATACCTCTAACGTTTGAAATAGTATTACTGATATCTTTAGTTGGAAAATATTACTACGGGCATTAAGTCATCACTTTCTTGCTGCTTGTTACTTCCACTCCTAAGGAGAATATCTTAACAATCCTAACAAGTCACTGAGATGACTTAATGCCTCCTTAATAGTCTTGGGAATAGAGACTGAATCTAGAGAGGCAACAAAAGAACAAAGAGACAAGTGAATTAGCAATAAAAATGGAGATGGGACAATATAGATTAACCAGTCATTTTCCTCCCTCCAACTCATGAAACAAGAAGATGTGGAGAAGAAAGGTTTGTTTTCTAAGAAAGTAACACTAGGCCACACAAGATACTTGTTAAGATAAGGATAATAACATTTTTACCCCTTCTAAAGACAAGAATAACCCCAAAAGATACATGTCACGAACTTTGGATTCGATTTAGTGATACGAGGTTAGACATCTAAAAACAAAAGAAGTGCTGTCAAACATTCACAGCTCCACAAGAAACAATCACTTCGTTGTAAGAAAAATACTATAGGTAGTTCATCATTGAGCACTCATGAGGCAAGTGATTAATTAAGAAACAAGTTACAGACACAACATCAACCTAAACCCATTTAGGAACTTGTCGAGCTATCTCACCTAAGTGTTTGTTTTTCTTCTTAGCTACTCTATTTTGAAATGGTATACCAAGACATAAGGATTTATTAAAGATGCATTTTGAGTCATATATTTTCTGAAATGAGTCCTAAAAACAATATCCTTTGGCATTGTCACTCTCTACATTGCATACAAAAACATTCACCTAGTTTTTATCCCAGCACAAAAGTTACAAAAATGAGAAAATAATTTAGAACAATTTTTCATAAAAAAACACTCAAGTCATAATCGCCCACAAAAGTGACAAAATACTTAAATACAATTTTAGGCACCACAAGACACTTAACTCAAAATCAAAACTAGCTAGTTTATTAATTCTTGAATTTCAAGAGCTATGATGAGTCTTAGCCAATCGACACATTCACAATCAAGATGAGACATTACAAAACTAAGGGGCACAATTTCTTCAACAATGGCAGAGAAGAATGTCTAGGCAATAGTGTGCTTTAGAAGGAGACAGCATATTAGAATAAGTATTTGGTCTTGCTAGACATCCTGAGTTATATCCTCTATTAATAGTCGCCTTTGTCACAGGATCTTGAAAAAATAATGGTGACTAAAGAACAAGACATTGCAGTTAAGATCATGTGTAAGTGTTGGATTTCCTAGTGAGGATTGAAATCCTTGATCTTTCCTTGTTAAAATTTATATTTTCTAGTTAGATTAGGATTCCATTTTATATTTCTAGTTAGAATTTATCTTTATATTTTCTAGTTAGCTTTTATCTTTTTCTATTAAAATAAAACTAGAACTTTCTTTCTTTTTTCTATAAATAAATTGTACATTCTTAGAATTTTTAAAATGAGAAAATTAATAAAACTATTGGTTAATCTACTTATTTTTAGTTAATTTTGTAATTAAGGGTAGAATAGTATTTTACCGTATATACTAGTTGTATCTATATAAACCTATTTGTATTATTCTTTTAGGGTAATTTTGAGATAATAAAAAAAATCTCGTTCCACAAAATTCTTCATGGTATCAGAGCCACTGCCATTTCGAAGGTCGAGTTAACTCCCTTCCGCAGTTGGTTGTTTTCAGTCACCGTTTTTTTGGCAAGTATAGAAGGTCGCGTTTCAGCCCTTCTCTTTCGACACCGCCCCCACCGGAGGGAAGCCCAGATGGTTTCCGGCCATTGCCCAAATTTCCGGCGTCATCCGATCATGCGCGTGTGTACATGCACCGCTACAGTGTTTCGGATCTTCCTCCACTCGCCGGCACATGAGGTGCATGCCACGTCTTCCGACCACTTTTTGCCGCCGTTTCTTCCTCCGTCCACCTTGCCGGCCTTTTCTGACACCGGTGGACTGGTTTTCGGTGACTTCCGACACCTTGGTTTTCTGGGTCTCACACTACAGGTTCTGTAACTATGTTTTTCAAGTTCTCTTATGCTGTTGGGCTAATTCTTTGCTGTTTGGGTGTTTCTTGCCTTTCAATTGTTATTTGTCATTATGTCAGATACTAAAAACACTAATATGGAAGCAGAAAAATATTATCCTATTAATGATAGTCTATATTCTCAAATTAGCCCTATTAAACTAGATGGGAGCAGTACTTATTTAGCTTGGTCTAGGTCATGCTTATTGTCTATCAAGGCTAGAAGATTTCAGGGTTATATTAATGGAAGTAAAAAGTCACCACCGGTCATTGATCCTACTTTTAGTCAATGGGACTCTGATAACTCATTGGTTATGTCTTGGCTTTTGAATTCTATGCATCCTAAGATCTCCAGACAGTATTTACTACTTAACACTGTAGAAAAGATATGGAAAGCTGCAAAAACAACCTATTCTCAAATAGGAAATGATGCTCGGATCTTTGAACTTCGAAACAAAATTCATAGCACAAAACAAGGTGAGCTTACTGTTTCAGATTATTTTTCTGAGTTGGGCAATTTATGGCAGGAATTGGATTATTATCAAGATTTTCAAGCCAAATGTGTTGATGATGCTGTACTAATTCAAAATATGCTTGGAAAAGAACGGGTTTATGACTTTTTAGCTGGTTTAAATCATGAATTTGATCAAATGAGAGTTCAAGTTATTGGCAGATCTCCGTTTCCTTCCCTTGAGGAGGCACGCTCTTTAATCCAACAGGAAGAGACCAAAAGAAGTGCTATGTTTTATACTACACCTATTGAGAAATCGGGTTTAACTGCTCATATTACTCTTGAGCAGCCAAAAGGTACTATTTATGAAAAGGATCATTTGCATTGTGATTATTGTGGTAAGCCAAGGCATACTAAAGAAACTTGCTGGAAGTTGCATGGGAAACCTACTAGAGGTCAAGAGGAAAAACGAGTAAATCCAACCAGGGTTCAAACAAATGTGTTAGAAATAGTAGAATCATCTAGGGAGTCAGCATTAATTGAAAGTCTCTCTTCTGATGAAATTCTGCATTTCAAGCGTCTCCTATCTCAGCTTAATCCTTCCTCCAGTGCTACCTCTAATTTTGTCAAGTCAGGTATCACTTTTTCTCACCTTAACTCATGGATTATTGATTCTAGTGCGAATAGACATATGACAGGCATTTCTAAAGGGTTTCTTAACTACTCTCCTTGTCTAAAAAGGGATAGTGTCAGGATAGCTGATGGGTCTTTAACCCCTATTTCTGGGACAGGTTCTATTATTTGTACTCCTAATATTAAGCTATCTTCTGTTCTCTATGTTCCTCAATTCACCGTCAATCTTTTATCTGTTAGTGCTATTACTAAAGCTCTTAACTGTAAGGTTGAATTTTTTTCTGATCATTGTATTTTTCAGGATCTTCAAACAGGGAGGAGGATTGGCAGTGGTAGAGAGCATGATGGCTTATATATGATGGAAAACAGTCAAGACTTGGCTTTTTTTTTTAGGATATCAGGATGTCAACCAGGAGATAATTCAGTAGCATAGACGATTAGGGCATCCATCATTTTTTGTCTTAGAAAAACTATATCCTAATTTGTTTTCTAGAACTCGATTTGATTTTTTATCTTGTGATACTTGTGAATATGCTAAATATACTGAAAATTCTTATCCTTAGAGTGATAATAAAACTATTTATCCATTTATACTTGTTCATTCTGATGTTTGGGAGCTTACATAAATTGTCTCTTTGTCTGAAAATCGATGGTTTGTTACTTTCATTGATTGTTGCACTATAATGACTTGAATATATTTGATTAAGGCAAAAAGTGATGTTTTATCCTGTTTTCAATCTTTTCATAAAATGGTTCACACCCAGTTTGATACTAAAATAAAAGTTTTGAGAACTGACAATGGGAAAGAGTATATGGATGGTAAGTTTGGTAATTATCTTGCGGTATTTAAAATCAGCCCCCGGAAAAGGTCTTCTTTTTTCAAAAAATGATCATCTTCGAATTGAAACTTTCACAGATGCAAATTGGGCTGGATCTCTAGATGAAAGAAGGTCCACCTCTGGTTATTGTACATTTGTGGGAGGTAATTTAGTCACTTAGAGAAGTAAGAAACAGAGTTTAGTTGCAAGATCTAGTGCAAAAACATAATACAGAGCTATGGCTCAAAGTATTTGTGAGTTGTTATGGTTGTAGAAGTTGTTAGCAGAGTTGAAGTTGGCTGGAAAAGATAGGCTATTTTTTGTATTGTGATAACAAAGCTGCAATCAGTATTACTCATAATCCTATTCAACATGACAGGACAAAGCATATCGAAATTGATCGACACTTCATCAAAGAGAAATTATCTGATGGTGTCTTGAGCTTGTTTCATGTAACGTCGGACAAACAGCTGGCTGATATTTTAACGAAATGACTCAATAGTCAAGCCTTCCATACCATACTCTGCAAGTTTGGCATGTGTAATATTTTTGCACCAACTTGAGGGGGAGTATTGGTTAATCTACTTATTTTTAGTTAATTTTGTAATTAAGGGTAGCATAGTATTTTACCGTATATACTAGTTATATCTATATAAACCTATTTGTATTATTCTTTTAGGGTAATTTTGAGATAATAAAGAAAATTTCGTTCCACAAAATTCTTCAAAAACCATTGTTCTTAGAAATCTTCATGGTATCAGAGTTTGTTCAATTATAGAAAACTACTCTGATTTTTCAGAAAAATTTTCTACAAAAAACGGAAAATAAAAATTATATTTATTTTATTCAATTTTCTAAAATAGAGAACACAAAAAAGATGTTTCAGTTTTCCAAAATAAAGAAGAAATTGGAGAACTAATCAAAGATGTTCTCTAAATTTTCCTAGACAAAAGGTGCATTTTTGTCTTTCATATTTGGTCAAAAGTGCAATCCTGTCCCTAATGTTCGGTTGGGAGATTTGTGCCTCTCATCTAATGAAAATGAGAGAAAAATACCCCTACCATCCAACCCTGTTAAAGTTGACCGAAGTTCCGTCAGTCAACCGTTGACGTGTAAATTTTTGCCACATGTCAACATATCATTGCACACATCATTGCACATATGGATGCAAGTGATTTGAGCGTGATGGGTAAAAAAAAGACCAAATGTGCATTTTTGTCTCTCATGTTTGGCCAAAAGTGCAACTTTACCCCTAATATTTCGATTGGAAGATTTGTGGCCCTCATATAATGAAAATGGGAGATCAACAAACATGTATCTCTGTTTTAACTCAATCCAATCTTCTCCCTCCAAATCCAACCCCAATTCAAATAATCCACTCTGCATTATCCCTTTCCCATCAAAACCTCACCATCACAAAATCTAAGGTCAAATCGCTCTTGAACACTAACAATCAAAACCTCACAAGCATTGCCAATATGTGTTTAGAGCTGCTTGGTTATTCCAAGAAACGCATTTTTGAATCTAATTACAGTTTATCCCGTGGCGAGATTAAGAATGTCCGTGCTTGGCTTAGCGCGTCTCATACCTATCAAACAAATTGCAATGGCGGATTGAGCTACCAAGGCAGGAACACAAGGCCAGTCAATGAAACGATGTCGTTTTTGGATGGTCTGATTGAGATTAGCAGCTATCCATTAAGTATGATAGTTTTTTATGATTTATTTGGTAATCAAACGCAGTCGTGGCAACCGTGCCAAGAACCAAGCAGGATGGCTTCTAGGAGCTGGAGGGTTCGCCGCGGGGAGGAAAATGAAATTGAGTGAGGAGTTTCCGTCAAACTTAACAGTGAATGCAACGGTGTCTAAAGATGGAAAAGATGGAGATTATAAAACAGTGCAGGAAGCAGTTTAACGCAGCACCTGATAACGAAGTAGATTATAGATTTGTGATACATATAGAAGGAGTATATGAGAAAATCGTTAGGATTCCGTTTGAGAAGAAAAATGTGGTGTTCGTAGGAGATGGAATTGGTAATCTATCATTACGGGATGTTTGAGAAGGAGCAAGCTAGAATCGGGAAAGAATGAGAGGAAGAAGAATAGGGCTTTTTTTTACCTCCACATGTGCAGTGACGTGTCCAATGATACGTTGACAAGTGCTAAAATTTGACATATTGTCTGCTAACTAACAGAACTTTGGTTAAATTTAACAAGGGTGGACGATATGGGTAAATTTCTCCCATCTTCATTACATAAGGGGCACAAATCTTCCAACCGAAATATTAGAGGCAAGGTTACACTTTTGGCCAAACATGAGAGGCAAAAATGCACCTTTAGCCATTTTCCTTTGTAAAAAGAATGAATCTCTACATGTACGCAAGCGTGTGATAAAAAAAAGTACACATCTTATGTCATCCCTGTCCCATTGTGTCATTTATTCTTGGGCCACATATCATACGATAGGTGAAGTGTCTTTTCCTTTTCAATCAAATACGTTATCTTTTCTGGTCACAGTAGCATTTGGGTCAACTTCTTATAACAATTTCACTGTTATCAATGTTAAATCTACTAGAGCTGTCTTTCAATTTGATCTATGCAAGTAAACTTACTAAAGACTTTTGAGATTAAATTTTTTATTAATTTTCTTATCTTAAAAATTCTAAGAATGTACAAACTATTTGTTGAGAAAATAAAGAGTCATAATCCTATTTTTATAAGAAAAGATAAAAACTAAGTAGAAAATATAAAAAAATAAATTCTAACTAAAAAGATAAAAAAGAATTTTTGTCCATCTAGGAGACAAATTTTAACAAGTACAAAAGATCCTAATTCTAACTAGAAGTGCACACAACATTGGTCCAGAATTGTTTAGGAACCTTCAACTAAAATAAAAGAACTCATGTCTCAAGCAAATGTCGATTTTTCCTATCAGCAACTCCATTTTGAAGTGGTGTATCAGGACATGAGAATTAATGAAATATGTCATTCTGAGTCATATATATCTAAAAACAATATGAAAAGTATTATTTGGCATTATCGCTCCATAATGTGCGAATACAAACATTAAAATTGAATCTTAATCCCAACACAAAATGCACAAAAATGAGCAAATAATTCAAAACTTTTCATAAAAAAAACACTCAAGTCATGCGAGAGTAATCATCCACAAATATTACAAAATACTTGAATCCGAATTTGGCCACTACGAAACACAGTCTCCAAACATCTGAATGATCTAATTCAAATGCAAAGTTAACTCGTTTATTAATCTGAGGACTCGAAGAGCTACGATGGTACTTGGCAAACTAATATGACTTGATCAAACGAAGAAACATTGGAAAATTAAAGACATAGTTTCTTCCGAGACAGCAAAAAAGGATGCCCCAACCTACAATGTACTTCAAAGGGAGACTAAACACTAGAACAAGCAACATACTTCGTTATGTTTCTATCAAGAATATAAACACCTGCTAAGACATGACCTTTACCAATGATCTATTTGTTTACAACATTGTGAAAGATACAATGATCAAGAAAGAAAGAAATACAACAATTAAGATCACATGCAAGTTTATTTACAGAAACCAAGTTGAAAGCAAGCTTTAGTATATTTAGAATTGATCCCAAACAAATTGGAGTAGTGGACCCATTTGCCATATTAATTGGAGAAGATGTATGTGACAAAAAATAGAGAATACACTTTGGTTACATGTTATATGATCTGTGGCCCTAGAATCAATGACCCACTAAGATGAACAAGACAAAAGACATGCATTTGGATTTCCTAACCCAGCAATAGTATGGTATGTGAAGCTTTCAAAGAGGCTTGACGCTAACTGAATTTTGCATATTCATCAGCACAACCATAACATACTCCCTCGAAGATGCACTGGTAGTAGCAATATTTGCTAATTCAACGTTTTGTTCATGAATATGTAATTTTGTACAGGTATGCTTAGTATGGCCAAGTTTATGACAGTAGCACATAATTTTCTGCCCCCACATCTCAATATATATAAAGGATAACAATTAATTAAAATAACAGCCATGCTAAAACTAACCAAGCAAAAAAAACCCAACACGTGAACAACGTGGCAACCAAACTAAATTCAGAAACAGCACAATAGAATCCCAGATGCAAATACCACAATGAAATCACCAAAAGAACAAAAATAAGGTAGAAACAGTACCGAAAGCAAAGAACAAGGGCAAAGCTCTCTCTAAACAAAGCCAAATGAACAGGAGAATACCTAAATCTGGCCGAAAACAGTAAGATGAAACTGAAACTATGACCAGCACGAGTCACACACACACTGCACACCCAGTCACAGGAAACTAAGGACTAGCTAAAATAGGTCTCCTGTACCTTCCCAAAGTGGTTGTGGGACAAAACAGTCACCAGAATACGTGACCCAAAAGGAAATGTAACCCCTGCCCAGAAAAACCCAGAAATGCAGATGAGCCTAAGGCTCTGATACCTTGCTGCAAAACACTCAAGGAGAGAATATTTCTCATAATTTTATTCATCAGAGCAAATGTATATATACATGTTATAGGAAAGCTAACTAAGGAAACTAGTCTATAATTTTTCTAAACTATATAAGGAATGTAAATCTACAGCTATACAATATCTGTAACACAAACCACAGAGTGTCCGAACAAGGAAACCAGTGAAAAAAACTAAAAGAAATAAGAGACACCAGCCCAAAGGCTTTGTTACCATGTAATGAAAACAAAAAAGAGGATGAATTTGTTTTATCTTATTCACTTCAAGATACAGGTATTTATGCACATTACATAGGTTACAGATGACAACAGATCAAACTAAATCCGTACAAGTTAAATCCTAATTTGCTTTCTAGATTTATGTACAAAAATTAGGAAAGTTGACTCTACATTCTGTAATAGAGATTAAAACATGAACAAGGCATGCTTGCTCTCTCTCTTGATGATAAGTAAATTAGATTTCCAAATTCTCTATATGATGGGTAATTTTTCTCATTTTCAGTTGATCAAAAACCAAGATCCAATAAAAGGGGAACTAGAAACACAAATTTGTACCTACAGTTACTGTCATTTACAGGTATCTAGTTTCCAACAAAAGTACTTTATCATAACCAATTATTACCAAAAGAAGAATAGATAAAACCTGGGCAGACGTTGGGGGTTGGTTGGGGAGGGTTTCTTAGAAAATTGAAAAAAAATAAAAATAAAAATAAAAAAGAAGAGAGAGATGAAGCAACACATACTCATGGATAAGCCTATTTTTAGAGAAATCTCTAATATGTTGCCAGCCCCATGAAACAAATATTAAAAGGATAGAACAAAACAAAGTTTTGATGGAACTATGTACTCAGCATAAGAGGGGAGAAACAGAGAAGGAACATTATCCATCTTCAAAGGAAATGGTTGGCCATCAAAAGTTGTGGTTTCTCATTGTCATCTTCAATCTCCATTGAAGCTTCAGTTTTTATTTCCTGAACCCTCTTATCCCAAATACCATCCATAAGCTTCCAAGTTTCATTGCTGATAACTTGGGTCTGCCAACAGAGAGAAAGAAAAGATTAAAAATAAAATAAAAAATAAAAAAAGTCAGTGCCACCAACAGAATAGAAAGTCAAAAAGTCAGCATCCGGGAATGATTTTTCAGTACCTCCATGGGGCGGGGAGCACCAAAGGTTGAAAAGCCAACATTTCCAGGTGCAAATGTAACCCTCCCAGGAAGTGAGATACCATGGATCCCCCATCGTCCCGCATATATTAGAGCTCCAAATTCATCAACAGGATTCACAGCAGGCTAAACAATATAGGCAACACAACACAAGAAGATTTGATTCATCTCAACCTTTAGCAAGGAATAATTCACACCTTAGCATTTTGCAATCAAGAAATTGTATCAAAATGAATAAGAAGATCAGAAAAGACCAAGGAAGGTAAAAGTCCTCCCATAAACCTTGATCCTTATGCTCCTTTACAGAAAACTGAAATGGGGGTAGCCTATCAGAGGATAAATTTAGTCAACAAAACCACCAAATCACAAAGGGGCAGCGATCCATTAAAGTAATACAGTAGACGCCACAAATAGTGTTAGAAAAGAAAGCTTAGGCCAAGTTTTAATAAAAGTTTCTTCACAAAAGCTAAGAAAAGAGAGAGAGAGAGAGAGAGAGAGAGAGAGAGAGAAGTAAATTAAAAAAAATATGTGCTGAAAAAAGAAAGCAGGAAAATAAAATTAATTGTTATCTATTGCTTATGTTAAGCACTTACTTGAGGTAATCGTGGAGCTCTTTTATATATATCCCAAATTTCTGCAGCTTTTATCTCTCCCTTCTCAAGTAAAATATCTGGACAATCAATTTACCCATGTAAGTGGCTTCTTTCTGTTCAATTATGATATTTATAGTGCAAGCTTCACCGTTCCATTTAATCTAATCAAATCTCAAAGATCAATATCCATCCAATAAATAATTCAATAAATGACTTAATTCAGATAATGTAAGAAAAAATAAATAAATAAATAAATAAAAATAAA